>CM060970.1:44614075-45214075 GCA_030765045.1 Tenodera sinensis
AGTTCTATAAAGCTATGGCTGTACGTAATTATGGAAGATGAAAATGAAAAATGAAAAATCACGCATACAAGCGACAGAGATGAAGTTCATGAGATGTGTAAAAAGATGCACTAAAATGGACAAAATTGTTCGTTCGCTGCGTGAGTCTCTGATATTCCATTTAGCTTGCATGACCACTACTTAAAAACAATGCATAACCTCCTATATCAGGTAACTATAAGTATTTGATTAAGTATTAACAACCTGAAAGATATTATGGAGGCATATAACCTAAAAATCACATAAGATCAATGGATTTTAAAAGGATTAACCAACTTATTGACGAAGAAATAATAAAACAGGTCTCTACTTTTAGCTATGCCGGTTTTAATATATCATTTAGCAAAAACGAAGACCCGAATATGAAATTAAACTAAGACAAATGAACGAAACAACACAAGACTCAAAGGTTATAAAGAAATGACGGTGCCAATGGAAGTGATATAGGCTTCTGGACAAACAAAGAAATGAAGAAATTAAAAAACAGTTACATATACGTAATCTGAGTGAAATTAACAATGATTAGTATCAACATATATTAAGAATGAAAGAGACACGGAAACTAAAAGTGCAAGGAAAATATGGAGTGATATGTTTAACTGAAGACTGAACAGATCGTCAGACCCATGCCTTGTGGAAAAAGAACAACAATAAGAATATAGGTATACGAAAATTTAAATCACTAGCAAGCTGTTATTTTGGAAATGGTTATGTCCACAAAAACATTCCAACTTCCAATTTCTGCCGCAAGGCGAACTATATGTATTCTTCATTTGTTCTTAGCCAACATAAAATGGTACGATCAACGAACTTTATACCCGCAATTAGCCCTTGACTTTCCCTTACCTTTGTTAATAATTGAAAAGAAAGTTCAACCCCTCACCCAGAGTCTCAATTCTAGAACTGCTTTCAAAACGGCCCATTTACCACATAATTCAATTTCACTAAGTGGTTCTTTCATCTATTGAGTTAGAAAAGTATCACTTTTTAAAACATTGTCTTGTTCCAAATGTATTTAGTTCCCTGAATTAATTTCGTCTCAGAATATACAATACCACCATGAAAGCCGATCTCTTTACACAGTCTTGCCTTAATCTTCGTTTATAAGTTTCTTGGAGCTTTTACGACTTCAAAGAGAAACTTTGGATACAAATGTTATTCTCAACTTTACTAAACTTATAAAATGAATTTCTGTTGCATCTTTAGGTGAAATGATTGCGAGAAGTCACGTAACATATTTGCTAAGTTCCTTTGTTTTGAGATCTTTGTTCTGGCAAGGTTTGGAGCAGCAATAAACAAAAGCCCTTTGTGCTGGTAGGACTTCCATTCACATACTACAACCTCCCGCGGTATCGAACAAGGAAAACAAAACTGCCTTCAGATTTCCTTTAGCTCAACTTCGCCTCTAGCTTCTCTTCTGTTATGATTAACTTGCCCAGACTTTTTCATTATGCTATCTTCCGTTTCATATGGAGCCCATAGTTCAGATAAGCTGTTTTCATTTTCTGTTCCTTCCTGCAATGAAACTAGAAAGAAGTAAAAAGATACATACATTTTATTGAAATAAATATACAGTCTTTCAAAAGACATACATTTTTACTTTCTCTACCACGTATTGTATCCCACCCAAAAACTCGATGTCGAGATTTCATCGGGAATATATGTTTTGGGACCTCCTGAAACAAAAAAACATTTTTAGAAAAATGTGTGTGTGTGTGTGTGTGTGTGTGTGTGTGTGTGTGTGTGTGTGTGTGTGTGTGTGTGTGTGTGTGTGTGTGTGTGTGTGAACAGCATAACTTAAAAACGAAAAGTCGGTTATAAACTAAAGTTGCTATTTAAGGTTCATATTTTCCAAGGACGCGACACGAAGATTTTGAAGAAAATTCCTCCACCCTGAACTACCCTTTACATAGACAAATTTTCGAAAATTTAATTTTTTAAAATAATGGTTCTAACGATTTTGATTAAAATGCCATATGCTTTGGCAAATGAAATGCATTTTTTGAATCTTCTGGCAACAGCCCAGGTTCTCCCGTTTACTGATTCAGTTTTTGTGTTCGTCGTGCAAAGAGAACGGAATCTCAAAGCCTTCATATAGTGACCAGCTTTAAAATATTTGACTACCAATCTAAGCCTACTGAATTCCCATATTCGCCTGCACCTAGAAGTAAATTATATCATTTCTGAAAATTTTTATCTCGACTAACAATAAGAAGATAGATGAATAAAGGTTTCTAACAACAGTGCAAGAGTAGAGAAACTCATGTGGGTGCAACATATCAAATTTTAAAGTACATCATGAAGTTCTCTCAAGTTACACCTATTTTAGAGCTAAGACGAGTATTTGGAAATGTTTGTGTCTTAATTTTTGCGGAGGCTAGATTTTCAACTCTTATTTTTTATTTCTCTACCAATTAGATAGTATGTGAAGATGACATTGCATTCCAATAAAACATTCGATGCTTAGATTTCAATGTAAATATATGTTTTGAGGGCCCATTCTCACAAGAAGTATTTTTAGAAAAAATCCTTAATACAGATATGGTTGGTCGAACCACCTAAGAAGAGTGAACATGGAACAAATGTCGAAACAGATATTAAAGTGCAAATCAAAGAAACGTCACGAACTATTCATTATTTTTTCAAATTTTTTATTTCCTTAAAAATAGCCATAGCCATTTTCATAAAATATGACACTAAGGATATTTACGTCAGAAGAGAAATGCAGATCTGGATTTTCTGCGAATAACCTCTGAGATTATTTTCATTTTGGATTTCTTTGGCGGAAGTGATAATTATAAGAGAGGAAAAGTTGTTAAAGCATATAATTTGTGTCAGATGAACTTTTTTTCTGGGGTTAACCACTTCCGAGATATCTCTTGTTATTTATTTCAAACAACACCTAAAACTTTCTCAAACGGGAAATCGTTATTTATTTTTTCCTCTTGGTTATACCAAATGGACCGACATCAAGGCCGTCACAGAGAGATTAGCTTTTAAATGATTTGACTATGTTTTAAGAATAATTTATTCTTCTATTCCCACATGTCTAAAAGGAAATACTTGCAGATAACGTTTCTACCAATTTTATTTGAATTAAAATGAACTAAACAGTGGAATAATCCGAAAGATTGAAAAAAAAACAGTTTGTTGAAGAATGAGCAGAGAAAGTCATATAACATAACCCATATTTTGTTAAATAGCTTTACGACAAATATTTAATAATTAAGTGGAACAAAACGTGGGTTAAAGCCGAAAGCAGAGCTTGATGCCACCATATCGTTTATACTTAATCTATGGAAACGGATTTATTTAGTAAATTTCGTTTATTCCTAGCTAATATAAAATGTCTTGCATGCCATATAATACCATTATTGTATACCATAAAATACGTTTCTATTTATATTTCAATTCCATAACGAAATGTTTTATAAGCAGTTAAATTGCATATTACCTTGAAGCAAATGAGACGAATTATAGGGCTCTGCAATTTTAATGCCTCCCATTTCACGTCAGGAAATAAAATACAGCATTTTAATTTGTAGTTTTCATTCCAGCCTTGATAGCTCTGGGCACAAAGCGATAATTTTATGGTAGGGAGAAGAATCACAATATTCTCATGTGGCGGGTTCTGAATTGTAACAAGAAAGAGAACAGTATGTCTATATTTGCTTAAAGCAGTCTGCATTATTAAACGATCAAGTCCCGATAGAGCATACCAGCTCAGAGGTATTTTCATTTTCTGAGGTTATTTACTCATCAAAGTGAGTTTTAAAGGTAGTATATACTGCGTGAACAAAAAACTAGTGTTGTTTTATGCTTTTTACGCAAGATTCAATTAAATTAAATTTAAGCTATTACTTCAAAGGAAATAAGTTTTTATATATTTAGAAAATTATCGTATATACTTAAAAATCAGATTACTTTTTAAGCTCTCTTTTCTATAAACTGTTAGGTTTTAAATGAAGAAGCCTGTACTGAAATACATGGCATTATTTTCATGATTTTCCCAGAAACAACTTCTCATAATCTATATTGCAGAATGACAAAGATTATATTGATATATTAACGTCAAGTTGTTAAAAAACAAAATGGTGGCATTTTTCACAATCTTTAATATAGGGTGGTAATATGAGACAGAGAAAAATAAAGCACCCAAATGCATTGATAAAAAGTGAAACATATTTTTGTATTTTCAAACTTACAAGGAAGCGGAACACAAGAAGCTGTATTTCGATGCATAAAGGTATGCTTTATGCAACAAAAAAGTTAATTACAATTGTCTTCTCATATTTTCAATGGAATTAAAATATGTACAGATGCGCCCATCTGGCACAATCGTCATATTTGACTTAGAGTTTCCCAGGTTTGGAGTTTCGGAATTTACCATCACAAATAATTCAGGATTCTCCTCTTCAGGTGTGTAATCATTAGTGGGAGTTACTAAAACTTATTCACCTGAAGAGATTGGGTTATCAGTGTTACCTGAGTCCAAAGATTCTTGTCTGGATGCGAGTCTTCTTTCAGCTTTGGTTTATTCGGAAAATGTCTTAAATATTTTGAGTGGGATGTTCGACTTCTTCTGAATATGTAGGAAAATTATTGTTCTTAGAGGCACAAGTGGAATGACTTGGGCGTGCTTTCTGAGAATTCTCACTTCAGTTCTGCTGGACATTCCGCAATAGCAGAAATCTTCCTCAGCTACAAGTTTTCACGCACAAAAAGCAACGATGTCCTCTCTTTCAAGTATGCGACGCGAAGATTTTGAAGAAAATTCCTCCAACCTATACTAAGCTTTGCATGAATTTCAAAGCATATATTTTCAGTGAAATCTTGGTATCAAAATTTTGGGTGAAAAACAGTACTTCCACTACTGTAGTAGAGAAAGTGAAACCTTGTTTTCTTTGCTAGACCTCAAAGCATACATTTCTAGTGAGAGCTCGGTGTTGTATTTTTGATTGGAATGGTAGAGGAAGTATTAATAATAGAAAAACAATCATCAATGACGGTAATAATTCAGTACCGAGCTCTTCTAGTTAACTGGCTGTGTTCACATGAGTGACATAATTTTGGATATTACTGTAAACATCTGTGGAACACACGTTGTATTGGGAATCACGACCCTCCAAGTTAATGCCTTTGTCGCTGAGATGCCTGATGGCCTGAAGGGTTCGGCTTACGCTGTACTTCTATGTCCTTAGTGCTGTCGATAAAGCTCTCGAAGCACTGTTCGATCCTCTCTTGTCTACTTGCAAACATCCTGCGAACAAACCAAATCTAGAACAACCCTCCTATTCTACCATGTTCGTAATAAGCTTTAGTGAACAAGGTATTTGTCATTTGCTGTATGTTTTATTGCTCATTTTTACTTTCTCTAGTATGTATTGTATTCCACCCAAAAATTCGATGTCAAGATTACACCGGAAATATATGTTTTGAGGCCCCCCAAATCCAAAAAAGGCATGTGTGTATGTCAGTCTCTGGACAGCACAAATCAAAAACAAAAATTCCATAGAAAACCAAAGTTGGTTGCGACACAAGGATTTTGAAGAAAATTGCACCACCCTAAACTACCTTTTACATGGAAGTCTTTCGAAAATTTTGATTTTCTTGAAAATTGCTCTAAAGATTTTGATTAAAATGTCATATGTTTGATATTTTTATGACAAATGAAATGTACATCTTTAATTTTCTGGCTATAGCCCATGAAGTCTTATTTACTCTGGATGACTTCTGCATAACTAGTAAACCGTAAGAGACAGACTAAATCTTAATATACAAAAATGTAGATCTTACTAAAACACAATTATGTCTAAATATTTTTTGTAGAGCGAACCATTTCGGAGATATTCCTAGTTATTTCTGTAAGTTTTGGAAAACACTTCCGTCGAATGAAACATTGTTACTAATTTTTTATATGTTAACGATGCAAAGAGAACCGAATTTAATGCTTTAAAAGATTTCACTATTGCTCAAAGCCTACTGTATGCCCATTTTCTCCTTGTACCTACAAGAATATAATAAGATAATTTCTGCAAATGTTTACCTCAACTAACACGAAGAAGATACGGGAATAAGATTGTAAGACAAGACGAGAAACAGAGATGCTTCCTAGTAGTGCATTTCCCTAAATTTGTTTTGTGTACTCTTCATACTGGGCAAGACATCTAAACCTGTACCGAGTGAGACGCATTGGGGAAGTCGTGTGTTCGATTCCGGCGGACGACTCTTCTGACCCATAGGCTTCTAATGTTAACACTAGAATCTGCAGTTACTGTTATCCAACAATATTTATATTATAACAATACTTTATGCCACCTAATAATGTCTCGAAGTTCCCTTGAGTCAGCCCTGCACCGCCGATAGAAGCTATGATATATATCATTATCATTATTATTACTAGTATTATTATTTTTAAATACTTATTTATATTAAATTTCTATAATTTCGGTATCACCTCAATGTATAACACAAACCTAAATCTAGCATTAAGCAGCTATAGAAATAACCATGAAACAGAAGTTTGGTTATTGAGTTATAGAATAATTTTAATTACTAATTTATAATAATAATCGTCGTTTCCTTAGTGCTGTGATAGCGCTGCTCCTTATCAAGTGGCGGACCCGTGTTCGATTCCCGGTACCGGAATTTTGCTTCAGCTCGGAGACTTGGTCCGGGGTGCACTCAGCCTGGTTTGTTCCCTGCTGGGCCAACTGAGGAGGTATTTCATTCGAAAATAACGGCCCTGATCGAGAAACCTGCCGAGGCGCTACCTATAGTGGTCAGAGGTGGAAAGTGAAGCGGTCGGGCGGTAGGCCTTAGTCCAGCTAGGCTTTTATACCACGGTGTTATGTTATTTATAATAATATTCGTAGCTCTGAAACAGGCCTCAAATATGAATTTCGGCAACGCTGCAGAGATACGCACTGGCATCCGCGGATTGGCTGTGAAACTTAATGACGTCACAGCTAGCTCCCCTTCCCTCGTTAGTAAGAAAGCTCGGAAAAGACGAAAAGAAAAATTAAAGAGGAAGAGGTGAATAATTAATAGGGGATGTAGGAAAAGGTCGAGATGGGATGACGGCCTGGAAGAAGAATGCATAATTTTGCCAGCTGTGTTTTGTTTCTAGCGAGCCACGGTTATTGTTCTGTTGCCCTGTTAAAATATTTCTCTCATAATTATTTCATGCAACACACGGTAAATAACTGAACAGCCCATAATTTCGGGACACATTCGAGTTTTTCCACCCTAATGCAAATATGGCACCACCCATTTCATTAATTTTAATAATTGAACCGTTAACAAGAAATACTGGGGGAAAGGAGAGAATTGTGAAGAAGTAAAGAAAGCTGCAAATGGAAATAGTAAATATAAATACCGTGCAATGAAAATACAACTTCAAGCAGTAGTAAAATAATAGAAAATTGTCCACCTAGTTAAAACGGTTACATATACCTTCCAAAATATGGTAAAATCAAACACAAAAATAAAAATTCGCACTCAAAAAGGTTTTCGCTAATAGGTTAGGGATCTAAAAATAACATAGCACTAATTCTCTAATCACGTATGTCAATTTGTTTTTGAAATTGGACCTCATTTTGGGAGATGGTAGTTCTAAAAGGTACCTCAATTTATTACACAGTTTTTAACTTTAAATTCTACCAAAATTGTTTGTTTTGTAAGTTAATAGAATTGTATCTCACAAATTAAATTAAACTAGAAGTATATTACAAATGTTGTTCATTAATTTTATGGAACAACACTTCTTTTACAAATATTTTTGTGAACGTCGGATTTTTTTCCAAAAGTTGACTTCTTTAAAACGTATTTGTGAAAGTCAATACAATATATTAAATAGCCCTACCCAAAACTACCCTTTACATGGAACATTTTTCGAAAATTTTGATTTTCTTGAAAATGGCTCTAACGATTTTGATTAAAATATCATATGTTTGAGATATTTTTATGACAAACGAAATGTTTATTTTGAATTTTCTGACTATTGCCCCTGTAGTCGTATTTACTCTGGACGAATTTTGTATAACTGATAAACCGTTAGAGATAGACCAAATCATACTATACAAAAAATGTAGATCTTGCTAAAATACAAAATTTATGTCCAGTGCAGTGAACCATTTAGGAGATATTCCTTGTTTTTCGTGAAATGGAACATCGTTGTTCATTTTCTATATGTTAAGTGTGCAAAGAGAACGGAATCTCAAAGCTTTAAAAGATTTGACTATCGCTCAAAGCCTATTGTATTCTAATATTCCCCTTGCACCTACAAGGAAATAAGCAATGAGATAATTTGTACAATTGTTTATTTCAACTAACACGAAGAAGATATAGATTATTTGTTTCTTACATCTGTCCATTGTGAAGATATGCCTGAAAACATTCCCTTTTCGTTGGCATTATGTCCTGGAATAGAGAAGAAATAGACTACTATTTCGAGAAGCTCTAAATGACAGTCTACAATTTACTTAAACTTTTTCTGAGATACTTACACCGCAGAAATGCCATTTAAAAAGTTTTTCTAAAAACCCGGCCCTACACCGGATTAATCCGGACATCTGTTTACCTAGTTATGGCTGTTTGATATATACATAAGATGCGGTAAATAACTCGAAGACTCAGTAGAATGCTTTTGTGTTCCAAAAATGCCCTTAAAACACTAAAAGCCGCTGTAAATCATTGATATGTTGCTGATGTAAAGGAATAAAAAAACAGCAATTTTCTCGTTGTATATTCCTTGTTAAACATCGTCATTCGATGCATGTGTCGACCAGATTATGCAGTTATCAGTATTGACACTTTATGGCGAGTGGAAATGCGACTAACATATTCATAAAGTTTATTGTTGTTTTTAAAGTGAATGTGAACTGACATGAACTGATTTGTTTCTCTCTTCTGTAGGGCATAAAACATTTTGTTGTTCTGAGAATAAACTATCCGTTTTAAATATGAGTGTCTGCTTTATTATTCCTCTTTGTAATCTGTATTCTGTTTCTCTATGGCTTAGGAGCATAAAGCATGGTATATATTGCATGGAACCAATATTGTGACATCAAGGAAAATGCACGTTCTAAGGTTATTGAATCACACAAAAATATTTAATAGCTATCCATGCATTTGCTGGTGTGTTTCGAGAATAACTTAAAAATCTAAGGTCGTGTAGTTGCCAAACTTCATCTTTAAATAAAACGGAGATTTTTACGAAATTTATACTACTTGGAATAAACCTCTCTGTTAAAATGCAATATGTTTAAAATATTTTATAGCAAACGAAATGTATATAATGCATTTTCTGGCTACAGCCCCTGTAGTCCTGTTTACTCTGGATGACTATCGTATAACTGTTAAACCGGAAAAGATGGACCACATTTTAGTATATAAAATATACACAATTTATGTCCAAATAATAATTTTTATAGAGTCAAATATTTCGGAGTTATTCCTTGTTTGTGTGTGAGTTTTGGAAAACAAACTTTAGTTAAATGAAACATCATTATTCATTTCTTCATATGTTAGCTGTCCAAAGAGAACAAAGTTTAAAAGATTTGACTATCGCGCAAAGCCTAGTGTATTCTAATGTTCCCCTTGCATCTACTAATGTTTATCTCGAGTAAAACGAAGAGAGTTAGTAAGAATGGCTAGTACAAGTAGAGAAAATCATGCGAGTTTTTAATTAAAACCTTACGTTTTTGAGACGCTAGAACAATGCATAAAATCTATATATTCGTTTTCAGTATAAATAACATTAGCCACCTCATTTAATGAGTTTTCAATAAATTCAGGAGGTATAAAACTTTACTTAGGAAAGTATGATATTTTATGTTAAGTTGTAATCCTGTCATTTCTCATGAACTTAATAAAACATTGTGTAATACTTGACCAACAGCCGAGCGTTATTTGCACGTAAAGAAAATATTGCTGTAGTACTACTTAACTCAAAAGAACACTGATGTGACATAATTAACAAACGTTTAGATACCTAATTAAGTTTTAATGCGAATAAGGTAGGTAGTGACAGCTGGTCTGAAGTTCACGTCCATTATTCAGAAATGGCTCAATAAAAAAGGAATTTTAAATAACTGACTTCACAAATGCAGCAACACAGCTAGCTTTGTCCACATAAAGTTGGCAATACAGCTGATGACATAATTGATTATTAGTTTAGGATATACATGTTTCTAGTTCTCACAGATCAAAGTTGCTTAAACAGATACTTTGATACTTTCACCATCATCGCCACCGCCACCAATAAATAATAATAATAATAATAATAATAATAATAATAATAATAATAATAATAATAATAATAATAATAATAATAATAATAATAATAATAATAATAATAATAATAATAATAATAATAATAATAATGATGATGATGATGATGATGATGATGATGATGATGATGATGATGATACTCGTGATAGGTAAACACAGTTGGGAATGATATCTTCCAAGCTTAAGCTGGAAATACTGGAAAAATCCTCAGTTCTGACGGGTTTTGAAGCGTGAACCTCGGCTACCAGTGTGGATAAGACAGTAACGGACAATAATTCAATAATAATGGGACAATTATTTCGTTATAATCGTGTTTTCCCAATCGGTTCTAGTGACTTAAAGATCGTTACCATCGTGGCTCTTCAAAACACCTCATCCAAATGCCGGGTTCAAACCCAGGATCTTTCTATGGCACCACATGCATAGAATTAGCTTCCCAAACATTTGTGTCGTAGTGATCTCAGTTAGCGGAGCTTCATAAGCAACGTAATAGTGCTTCTTTCTGAAGGGAGGGGAAAAAAAAAACACATTTAACTAGAGCAGTCTGTAAAGGTTAATTTTTCTCCTTTGATAAATATTTAATGAAGTATACGAACATTGAACATGGAAACTTCAAAGTGCTTGAATTAAATGCGAAATGTCGCAACATTAGTTTATGGAAGTCGTTCAGACAGTCGTGTTATATTCCCTTGATCGAACGTAACTATTTTTACTGGTCTATGATGCAAATGTTTGCCCTTAGCTTTTCAAGTGGGAAAGGAAGCTCTTAAATTTGCATGCACATTCCAAGGGAATATTATAGGCAAAGACTTCTCCACCAGAATATTGCCTCTTAACTTTCTTTCCCCCTATAAATATTTTATATTTCTCTCCCACCCCCTACTCACTCTCTCTTGAGTTTGTGGCACTTGAGCAATTTAATTTGTTTACTGGATCTTTAATATAAAATGTTTGCCTAGTTTTCTGTAACCAAGGTGATCCCTTCTCTACCTCAAAGGTAATTGAAGATGTAAATTATGCTGGAGTTTTTATTGCGTGCAGTTAATTCCCTTTTCTTGTGTTGCAGCACATCTATTATACCTTATGCAGCAGTGTAAATTATTTATGACAGATAAAGGCTAAAGTATGCAAATGTCTTAACGCAGTAGGAAACTATTTAGAATGTTTTATAAGTAGTTGCATAACTTAAGGTTTTATAAAAGCTAAAACGTTAGGAGGTTTATTTCATTTCCTTTTCACACTGATGTTGAAGTTGTTTATTAGTTGAGAGCGATAAACTGGAAGCACGCCAAATCAGAATCGAATGCTACATTTCCTAATGCCGTTATGTCTTCTCTTTGGTTTCTTTACTTTCTGTTCACTTACACATATTAAGGAGAACACATTTTTCATTCCACCCAGAAGTTAGATTTCGAGATTTCATAGAAATCAAACAATTTGGGACTGCCTATATCCAAAATGAGCATTTAAAGAAACTGTCTCTCTGCGCACGCGCGTTTGTGTGTGTCCATAACAAGCCAGTTGAAGTCTGAACTTGCTAGAATCTTCCAAGAATAAGAAGGGGCAGCGTAACTAAAAAACGAAAAGTCGGTTAAAAACGAAACTTGGCATTTAAATGTAATGTCTTCCAAGGATGCAACATGAAGATTTTCATAAAATTTTTGCCACTCTAAAGTACCTTTACATGGAAAATTGTTCCCACATGTTTATTTTCTCGAAAATGGCTTTAACGATTTTGATTACAATGCCATATTTGGGATATTTTTGTGGGAAACGAGATGTATATTTAAAATTTTCTGGCTATAGCTCACCTAGTCCTATTTATTCTGGATGACTTATGTAAACCGTAAGAGATAGACCAAATCTTATTGTACAAAAACTGTTCTCGTTAGAACACACAAATACATTTTTGTAAATATCTTAATTTCGGAGATATTCATTGTTATTTGTGTGAGTTTTACAATACTTATACTTTCCTCAAATGGAAGATCGTTATTTTTTGTATAGTAGTCACACAAAGAGAACGGAATTTCAAGTCATCATATAACGACCACCTATAAAACATTTGACCTTCGATCAAAGCCTACCGTATTCCCATATTCCTCTTGCATCTACAAGAAAACTAGCAATAAGATAATGTTTGCAAATATTGATCTCAACTAACATGAAGAAGATAAAGGAATAGGGGTTTGTAAGAATGGTTAGTACAAGAGTAGAGAAAGTTATGCGAGTGCAACACAGATTTTTTTTTTCAAAGTGCGCTGACCTTTAAACGGTACTGCCTTAAAAGTGTACTAAATAAAAGAAGAAACTTTACTATAGGGGTTCTACAATTATTTGATTGTGGATGTAATACCATTTTGTTGGTATTATTGTTTATTTTTACAAATAAGTCAGACGTCAGTGTTTCTTCATTTTACTGAATGAAAGGTTTGTCAAATAAAATACTGAATGTAGGGATTTACTGAAAAGGTTTTGTAAGAATTGATTTTAAGCCGGAAATATTTTAAATAGTCTCTCAGAATCTCCATAGAGTCTATGTTTTAATTATACCAGGAAAATCGCTACCTTGCAAAATTATCTATTTAAATACCCCTCTTTACCAAGATTATAAAGACAGGTTAACCTCTTCTGACATTTAATTGGAATAAAGCGGATTTTCTACAAAAACCACAGTACGCTATCAGGTTGCACGATATCGCGCTGCCGAAACCGACCTAGAAATGACTAATCGGACATAAATTTTTGTATTTTTATTCTTCTCAAGAATTATGAGTGTGAGGTGCGCCTGAGATAAAATTAAACGACACAAAGGAAGTTTAACTGCGTGGAGAAGTCAGCCATTATTCATGCTCCTGTAACATTTTTATACTGCGTATTTCATCTCAAGCTCTCTCTACCTTTAAATTACTTTTTTTCCTTCTCTACCATACTCGGTTCATAATCTTCTTTTGTTTTCCCTAATAAAATGCATGAATGATTTACTGGGCTTAGCATAACATATTTATTTGTCGGACAGAAATTTAGCGTAACTTAAACTTATTCCAGGAGCTTTCTTTCACAGAAAATGTAACTAAGGTGATGTATTTCATTAATAGATAAATAAACCTCTATTTTCGCACCTATATCTAGCAGACGAGTTTAATAAACGTTTGTTTCCCAATAAAGAGGGATTTCATGGGCAATTACCACACTTTTCTAACTAATTATGATTGAAGTTATTTCCGCATTTTGGGGGACAGTCCACCACAGTGTCAAAGTTGCATAAATACGATCTATTAACTCTAAATAGATTTTTACCACTATATAGCAAACACTTTTTGTGAATATTATCAAATTTAATTATGTTGTGGAGATATTCGGCTTACAGATCTCTGTATATGCTTTTGTTTTGTTCTCTCTCTTTTTAAGCAAGCGTCCTATTTCATTGGGGTCTTATTGTTCGATTTATAGCCTTTCCGATGTTCGTGTTCCTCTCCTAATTCTTAACACATATCACCAGAAATGAAGTTTTTAAGTCTTCTTAAAAATACCGTTCCTTTTTGAAAACTTTAAAATGTATGTAATTTGCTACTGTGGCTCTTCTTTGTGACTGCCTTTCAAAATGTGACATTTATTTCATTCTGTGCAAAGCTAAGAGATACCTCTGGATTGAGAAATTAAATAAATTCAAAATGCAATACTAAAATTGTTATTTATTTATTATTGAGTGTGGAAGAGTTTTTATGTAGATTTTCAATATAACGTTAATTTAAATGTCATTAAGTTTTTGAGGATTTCGAAAATGAACCCAAAATGTTTAGGTTATATTTATCGTCATATTTTATAATTTTTTTCGGTAATAAGTGCTTCCATATTTCTAACATTTTTAGATCATTCACATCCAGGCTCTGTTTATTATAGTGAAAGCAAAGTTTGGCTTCGAGATAGTGAATCTTAAACCTTGCACCGTTTCGATACCATGGATAACATATATTAGGTGCTTGTGCTTCTCCCGGTAATGCACTCCCTCGTCGCGACACTGGTTAAGCCAGTGGACGATAGATTGCGCATGACGACTTCATACGTCACGCCACCTTGTGACGTACGCTGGCAGTTTTGGTGACAAGAGAGACCTTCACGACAAGAGAATTTGCATAAGTTATCTTTTACTTTACGTACATTTCCGATGAGTTAAAACTAGCAACTAGTGGAAAACAAATTGTTAAAAATGTTGGCTGATATTAATGTAACAGGTGTAGATAATGTTTGGCATACAGGAGGCGCTGCAGGCATGACTAGCCAGTGCGTTGTGTAACACCGTGTACTGCAGCACGCTCCAGTCATTAAGTTGGTGCCCGTGTAGATGAGTATGAATATGTGCTGCCACGTAACAAGTCCCACAGGGCCCAGAGGTGTAACATCTCACGCAATATCATCTCCATGACAGATACCCAGCACTATGTCTGTTGATTACACAAAGACTTATCATTCATTCCCTTTAATGCTCTGTTTTCAAGTACAGCGCTTTGTAATCATTTCTTAGTTCCCAGAAGTTTCCTTAATACGTTCCGAGATAATGCTACCTTCTATTGTGCAAGTATTCCCTGCTCTACAGTCAGGGATTAATATTATTTGTACGAGTTTTGGTGAACTTCTGTGAAATGGAACATCGTTATTAATTTTTTTTTTTTTCTTTCTCTACTACGTTTACTGAACTACAGGAAGCGTCGTCCTCCACCCAAAAATTCTATGCCCAAATTTCACCGGAAATATGTTTTGAGGCCCCCTGAACCAAAAAAAAAAAGCATTTTAGAAAAAGTTGAAAATAGCCACCTGTTGCATAATTTAAATTCTCTCATGAAATAAAACAGTGACACCAGCCACACTTCTTAGAAATATCATTTCACTACTTTCTATTTTCTTTTTAGGTGTTCATTTATAGACCAATTTTCTGAACCATAAGTTAATAGTGGTACAGCAAATGGTGTATAACATTTTAATTATTGAGTTAAACGTGTGCTTTATTTCTTAATAAACTTCTTATTGTTCCGCACATTTGCTGAAATTTACTAATTTGGTTTGGAGTATCTTGTTCTTTTAGATATAATATACTGTCACCTAAACAGTTAAATGAGGACACCTGTTGTATAATTTCTTGTACCAGGAATATTTTACAGCTTCTGTGGTCAGCTCCTTCAAAAGCCATTGTTTTAGTTTTCTTTGATATTGTGAGATTATATGTCTTCATGACCATTTGTAATTGATAAATTTCTCTCTGTAAATCATCTTCGGATTCGTCATTAAAACCTCATCATCCGCAAAAAGCATTGATTTTAGTGTTAAATTGCCAAATTTTAGGTCAGGTATTTTATTTTGCAATTTTGCTATATAGATTAAATAATTCAATTTAAAGAAAAGCTATGAAGTTAGTCTTAAAACATGTGTGACTTAATATAACTTGTTCTCTGCAACTACTTGAGATACAATATCACACTTTTGTATACTTTTTATGAGTATTATCAAATACTTTTCGAACTTTATACATCAGTTCACTGAAAAGAAAAATATGTGTAAGGTCAAAAGACTTGAAAATGTAGAAAATTTGTCAGCGCCTAAAACAAAAAAATGCGATTTTTTACCGTTTCACGCTTCTTTATCCCCTTAACAAGAAACTAATCAAAAATTCACCTGAAGACTTAGAAATAAACATCACTTTCAACTTTGTATCAGGAGTGAATGAACTTAATTTGCCTCCAAAAGACACCGGCGAAAAAATATTACAAAATGCTTTTAAAACGTCGTTCACATTGTCTTGCTTTATTGGGCATTTATACGTCCTCTTTGCCACACATATTATCTCGCAATATCGGCGCACCAACAATAAAACCGAGGGGTTTTGTTTAGTTATTACTAACACCTGCAGATCCCATATCTGGCGCGTTGTAGAGTTAATGTGCCGACAGGGCTGCCATAAGACAAACTCTACTTGTCAGTAGCACGTACTTTGGGAGGGGGGGGGGGGCATGTTACACAGCTGTTGTAACCTCTGAACTTCCATTCTGCCGGCCACTACATGGGCAACATGAATAAAATAAACCACTGTCGTCACAACAGACGCGGCGTCATCGTACAAAGGAGCACTTTTATTTCCTACCTTTCGAATAAAAACTTCAAAGGCTTCATGTTTTCACCATTGACTACCTGGGAGGCTTCCAACTCGTCAACATCAAAAAATTGTTCGTGCATCATTATCATTAGTTATTCATCAAAGGTGTTTTATATACGCTCCTTCTCAGCGAATCATCGAGTTCATTCAAGTAAAGCAATGTGGATACTTCAAACAGCTATTTGAGTAATAAGTGCCTAAAATAAAAGTCATTGAAAACAAATTATTACCTGGTAAGATTGATAATTTTATAAAGAAATAATAAGACAGGCGTATAATTACAATAATAAGTCTGATGTGTTGCACTCACATGACTTACTCTACTCTTGTATTAACTACTACTAAAAACCCTAATTCCTCTATCTTCTTCATGTTAGTCGAGATAAAAATTTGCAGAAATTACCTTACTATTGATTTTCTTATAGACGCAAGGGAAATATAGGACTACAATAGAGTTTAGGCGATAGTCAAATCTTTTAAAGCTTTCAAATTCCGATCTCTTTGTACGGTTAACATACAAAGAAATGAATAGCGATGTTCCATTTGATAGAAGTGTAAGTTCTCCAAAACTCGCACAAATAACAAGGCATATACCCGAAATGGTTCACTCTACAAAAATGTATTTAGACATAACTTGTGTATTTTAGTAAGATCTACATTTTTTATAGTAAGAGTTGGTCTACTTCTTACCCTTTGCCATTTATGCAAAAGTGATCCAGGGTAAATACGACTACGGGGGCTATAGCCAGAAAATTGAAGATGTACATTTCACTTGTCATAGAAATATCTGAAACATATAGCATTTTAATCAAAATCGTTAGATCCACTTTCAAGAAAATTTTCGAAAAAATTTCCATGTAAAGGATAGTTTAGGGTGGAACAATTTTCTTCAAAATCTTCGTGACGCATCCTTGAAAGGCATTAAACTTACATACCTACTTTGGTTTTTAACCCTCTTTTTTTGAGTTATTTTTTTTGAGTTTGTCACAGGGTGACAAACAGAAACATCGATAGACACACACACGGACTTTTTTCTAAAGCTTTTTTTTCTTTTTTTTTTTTTTTTTTTTTTTTTTTTTTATTCAAGGGATCTCATAACATGTATTTCTGGTGAAACCTCGGCATTGAATTTTTGGGTGGGATACAATACTTCCTCTAGTTTACTAACGCAGTAGAGAAAGTAATAATACAAATATGGGACACTCAACCGCGTCCATAGCGTGGTGGTAGGCTGTCTCTGGTGCGGTGTGCCCAGGTTCGATCCCCGGTACCGGAATGGGCATTTTCTTCTGGTCCGGGGGGGGGGGGCAATTGAGAAGCTACTTGATTGAAAAGTAGCAGCCCCTAGTCGAGCAGAACGAATAACCGTCAGGATCATTGCTGGGCAACTGTAACTGTAACTGCCTTCGTAATGGGCAGGTTGTGTATTAGGGAGCCACCTACTCTATCTGTTTTCATTAAGTGTGGATAGATGGCATAGCATTCACTGTTACCATTCATTTTTTATTTATACTATTGTTTTAGACTTAAGGTGCTACTTTTGGGTTGTGTAGTAAATATTAAATCTGGTATTTGTCTTGGTGACTGAGTGAAATTAGTAAAGAGACCCTAGTTGGACTGGGCGGCCCACAATTTGGATCCGAATGTGAACCTCTTAAGTTACTATAGCTATTTAATATACATTGTAACTAGTTAGTCATATCAGAATATATGTTGTGGTGTTGATAAAGATCATAGGTAGTTGTGCAGGTTTTTAATCATGAAACAAATACCTTATTTTAGCCAGGCGTTAAATAAATATTTTGAGGTTTAACGACGCTGTCAATTGCCAGAATCTCATCGGCGTCGCCGGACCGGATTTGAATCCGCGACCTTGGGATCAGAAGGCCAATGAACATGGGATGGCCGAGCGATTAGACCAGCGGTGCTCAACGGATGGCAAGTTAGGGGAGCTTGAAATCAGCTCCTTCCACCCGCTGGGACAGAATGACACATTTATCTGTGGTTACCGAGTTCCAGTGTCGGCACATTCTTACGTACAGGAAATTAAATTCATACCATATTCTACTCATGATTAATCCACGATGGTTGTGTTTCTTTTTTGGCACGATTTACGTTTCAGAAAGTCTTCAGTATTTGGTGCAGCAGATGAAGTACACAGTCTCAAAAGGGGATTTTCACTTATCTTGCTGCGATACTCATTTTTAATGTAGTTAATTTTTGAAAATGTTTGTTCGCAGGTTTAAGTGGAGCCAAAGACTGCCATTAAAGTACTTGTAGATTCAAACATACGTAATCTCAGATACTCACAGTAGGGCAGAGACCCAAATAATTCCTGCCCTTCTTTCTGGTAACAGTCGTGGAATTCTGCAATGCAAGTAGTTTCATATTTTGTAATTGTATGAATCCTCGCTATATGGAAACCTCAAAGCAGGAAAATTTATGGATTTTGGTTTAAAATGCTTTTAGGTCTCCAAATTGTGAACAGAATGTGTCGTACAATTGCTTCAAAAGTTCATTGTATTTTTTCAGGAGAATAACATTTATCGTGAATACGGAACGTAAGCAAGAGAAATGATACAAGTCTGCAAGTACCAGTCCTACAAAATAAAGCAGTTAACCTTATCGTCTTGACTCTAAAATAAAAATATTCGTCTTCCCATTGAACTGTATGTACTACGATACTTCGCGCCATCCGCCTCTGATTAGCCTCTCCTTGCTTTGTCAATGGTGTGGGGAAAATAGCATGTGTAGGTTTGAGCACCCCTGGGTTAGAACTTTTGCCTGCCACCTAAGCGGAGGGATACGATCCCAGGGACCCGCATGTGGTATTTGTGGTGGACGAAGCGACATAGGGGCAGGTTTTTCTCCGGGTTCTCAATTTCCCCGTCACTCCTTCCACCCATAGCTGCATCATCGCCTTTCCAGTCATCGGTTTCCCTGCTTGTCATATCATCCTCTTCCTCACTCTCGTGCCTGGTGCTTGGCTGACCAACCGCTTCCAGGTCTTCACTCTGTCCAGTCCACAAGTTCCTCTCCTCCCCGACAGGTGTCTGACCCTAGACACTACCTTGTAAGTCCTTGAGGGTGTAAGTCCTACATAAGGTGAAGATAATCAAGAAGAAATAGATAATAGGTTTCGAAAGCCAGAACGTGAACTGCTTGACCGACTGTCGTTGAGTTACCTTTATATGATAAGGAAACCTTTAAGGGATTCACAGTAAAATGTGAATGGAACACTAACAGCAAAGAAGACTGCAGTGCTAATTACAAAATAGGACAGAACGGAAATATAAACACTGCTTTCAATAATATTTGCACCTTGAACCTAGACAGAAATACCTCCAGCAAAATCTGGGCTAAATGTTCCACAAAATCGGGAGTGTAATCTCTGGCGCATATTGAGAAAGTGTCTAGATTAAGTTCCGTGGCATAATGGAAGAGAGTGGTGTCTATAATTAAGAGCTCTCGGATACGTCGATGGGCGACTATTAGAGATTTTAACAGCACACGGAAAGCACTTTTAGTGGTGCATTGTTCCACCACCCCTACCCTCCCGCAAACAATGATTAGAGCTCACCGCCCCAGACAACTCAATTTCACTTTTGTTCCCTATTTAAAACTTACTGTGTTTCGTATCGTGTTGAACATTAATTAAAATTGAAAATTGACTCCGGATAGAAGCCTCCGAAAATATTTTGGAGGGGGGTGAAAACGAACGACGCGGGGCTCGTTAACATTATTTATTAGCTCTGGATGGCAATCAGAGTGTGGGGGCGTTGTGCTCTCATTTGCCGCAAATTCGGAATAGCGTTAAGCTGGAATGCCACTGAACCGGCAGGCATTTTATTGTTAAGGGCTGTACTATGCGGTCGTATTATTTGTTGCACTGACGTGACGTCACAAGAAATATTGGTCCACGTCCAAATAAGCTTTATCCTTTTTTAAATCTATTTACGTAACCTTTTGATGTCGCTTTGAGCCAGCGTTTTTGTCGATATACACAATGTTTATTCATGGAGAACAAAATTGTATTACTTTAATGAACCTATCGATTCGTAATAGCAAAAATGGCCCTAGAGGGCTCCGTGTGGTGCGTTTGTTTATACGTCATATCACAGAGTTGCTCATAAAGGAGTACAATATAATGTTCTTTTTAAAAAAAATGAGGAAAAGCAGGGAAGAAGTAAAAAGTAAAACCGAAATTTCCAGGGAGATTTCACATTTCAGATCTAAATTAATAATAAAAGCCGTTTACTCGGAATAAAATTTGTTTCAAGTCTAATATTCCAGCTGGTGTGAGAGAGGGATATACCACTTTGATTGTTGGAGGAAGTTTCACAAATACTTGTTGCATCTATCTTTCAAATTGGACAATGCCATTCAGTGGAATTTATTTCTCTGTTGTCTTACCGATAAAAATATTCATCGTAGGGTGTAAAAAACAGTGACAACATTGCTATGGAAGCAAAGCAAGAGAATTATTTGTTGTCACTTTTACCACATGTTAATGTATGCCTGCCTCCCCTTCAGTAAATGGATTCTTCCATCACACTCGGTGCATGCGCTGTAGAAAGATGAAGTCTCCTGTTCATAACAGCTTTAACCTGTTGTGTTTCACTGCGTTACTCAGGCAGTCTCTCTGTTGGCTTGCGTTATACAAAATTCTGTTTACAAAGTAGAGATCTTTATACAATATTTAAAAAGTCGCGCTAGACCCCTAATTTATCATAAAAATGTCTTAAATGTGTAGATTTATCAAAACCATCGCAGTTATTTTTAATATAACAATAAGCTATTTTCGATGTGAACGATAATTTGGGTTGGGCGAATTTTCAAGTTAAATAAATGGAAACCAACACAAGGAGCTTTTCTTAAAGTTCTTTTTTTCGTTTTTCTAATCAGGTACCCTCAAAACATTGCACCTTAATTTATAGCAAAGATTCCCCCCGCCATATTAGACAGTACGTTTATTTAACGAGTAAACAATAATATAACAATTATTGAACATAGTTTCACAATATGTTTAGATTTGATACCGTAAACTGTGGCAAAGGTTATAATATCAGTATAGCGAGAGATTGCAAATTCAACGAATGATAATCTGGTTAAGCTTAACTCTTAAAATTAAACTATTTAAATTATTGCAGGAATAGTAACCACGAAAGCTGCACGTAGCAATAAGCCAGATAAACCATAGGCAGATTTCACAATATATAAAGTTTAGTGTTCCACTCTAACGAATTTCTCTATTCGTGTACTAATTATTCTTTCAAGCTCTTGTTCGTCTATCTTCTTCATGTTAATTGAGGTTAAACATTTACAGACATTACCTTATTGCTAATTTCCTTGTAGGTGCAAAATTGACAAATTGTGTTTCATTTAGTAATCTTTTGTTTGTCTCTTACTGTTTGCATTTTATTCCAAAATCATTCAGAAAAAGAAGTCTTCTGAGAACATTAGCAGAAAATTCAAGTTATGACTTAGAAACTGCCATGGAATCACCTGTTTGTGTCCGTCAGTGGATAATGACTGGCTGTCCCTCCGACTGAAAGAGTGGAGTGGGAGACGTAAGCGTTTCCAAAGGGACAAAGTTGGACATCTCTGGCACAGCCTAGCAGAAGGAATTTATATAACGGAAAGCTATCTCACTTTCAAATAAATATGTTGATCAGCAATATAAAACTTTCAATGGAATGAAAAACTTCCTCCAGTTACTATAGATGAAAGTAAAAAGCAGGAATTTAAGTCTCTAGAAAATGCACTTGCAGGTATACAAGCACCGCTGCTTCAAATGTTCCATTAGAATCTTAGCTACTCTCAGCATGAACAATGGAGCCGCTAGTGCCTGTATATCGTCACAAAACACTTACCCTAGCCTTATAAATACCGTAAACTGACTGTGAAAGCATCGCACCAATCAGGAAGGGAGAATCTTAGATCAGATCCTTTAACCGCCACTATACTAAGAGTAGCGCCATGAATTTAACATATCCAGCGAGCGAGGTCGTAAACCAGTGAAAGAGGTAATAAGGAACGAGTTAAAAGCTTCTTATGATGGGTAACTGCTTCCATTGTGCGTCTCGAAGATGAAACTGCTATTAGAGGGGGGGAGGGGGGGGGGACGAAGGGAACAGGAGAGCGAAACATCGGCTCGCCTCAAGGAGGAACGTTGCTTTCACTGCTATGACTTTCTCTCGCAGAGGCAATTCTATTCACCTTGTGTTAATTATTAGAGAATGCATGAATTTAAAGCGCGAGGAAGCATAAAGCTACATAATTTAATGTAATGACAGCCCTAGGTTCCACGAAGTGACTTATTAGGGACTACAATGGATAAATGATTGCAAAGATAAAACCAGTGTGCAAAATTTGAGCCGGGACTTGAACCACGGGTCGCCGGGCGAATGCTAGGAACTCGTTACATTAATAATTTCATTCATTCTTCATCCCATTAGCTTCTTCCAGGGTTGTAAGCGTCGGGGAGCGTCGTGGCAAAGGGAACAAACTTCTCCCCCGGGTTGGAAGGCGAGCCTACTAGTTTCCGGGCACCCTGATTCAAAGGAAAAGTTGTCGATATCACCCTACATATTAACCCTAGCATTACCAAGGGGGAGGGGTACTTTATGCCCACCTTCTATAATTTTTAAAATTTTGTCCTTTAATTTTTTATTAAAGCCACACAGTTAATAATGTTGTAAATCACTAGTTCTACCAGTAAATAGCGTAATTGTTCAAAATTTTTCATTGTTAGTCTTTTTCAGAAACAATGAAATGTCAAGGTGGTCATAAAGTACTAACCCGTCGGTATAAATACAAGTAACAGGAATAGTTAAACGACAGCGATTCTTTAATGAACCTCCTTAAGTTAAAACTTTCATTGAAGCACTGGCTTTCCAATTGGACAGTTCAATTTTCATTAAAGGACAGGCTTTCCATCAGTCAGAGCATTCCCATGCAGCAATAGCAAAGCACAATATCGATTAATTCTCGAAACGCAACTAGCGCGAGTTTAGAAAACGTTAAAATATCGGATACTACTGACAGTGAGATGCAACTTACACAAAACACATAAATTAACCTTAATACAGAATAAACTTTCAAGAACATTGCACTAAGCACAGTCCCGCAAATTAATTTCACTAACTGTACATTAAATAACTTATATATGAAATAAAGATTCGTCTGAAGTCCAATATATTCAATTTTCCTTCTATTTTTCAGTGTTACGTAGAATTGCAAGGTTATAATTTTCATCCTGCAGCTGTGAAGTGCTGGAAACGAATCGGTCGTTTAGCGCCTGCGCAGAACTCCAAATATCAGCTGATGTAGGTTGTTGTCCCTGGTCAGTGTACATTTTACAACATTTTAAATATAAAATTAGGTATATGGTCGAGCATAAATTGTGGTATGAAATTCAACTATAGTGGTGATTAATACACTCGTGTAAAAATTAGTAAACTCGCGTCTTAGTTACTACCATTATAGTCTCTTTGCATAATATACTATTATAAACATGACAAGATCTAAAAAAAATAATTTTATTTTAAAAATTGCTGAGACCTTTGTTGCCAGTGGAGCTCATAAAGTTATTATTATTTTTGTTATTAGTATAAGTTTTGGAATAAGACTTGACATTGCTAGGGTGAAAGGCAAAATAAATAAATAAGTAAATCTAGTACAATGTTTCATATAGTGATCAGTGTAAACTAAGTAAATAAACTCAATATAAGAATTGCTGCATGGCTTGACATATAAGTTAGTAATGGGTAGCGGAAGTCGTGCGACTATTACACATGAGAACCTCGCCACTATCAGCAGAGACGCATCCTACATTTTGAAATCATCCTATACATTTTTCATCTGGCACGTTATCTGGCGCGGTTCCGCTGTCACTTTTCTCTCGTCCATTACGCCGCATTCACGTAACATGGCGCTCCTGGCACGGGGAAAGTTGCAACCTGAAATAGCTCTGTATCAATGCTTTGGGGGAGAAGATGTACCTACATTCGTTCCTCCTTTCTGAAGTACTCGAGCACCGATAAAAGGAACATGAGATACAAAAAATCACAGCCTGTACGGCAGTTGTTTTTCTCTTGTTGCGTTTCACAGAATCTCCGCTGTATTATACTGGTACCCGCACATCTTCGTTACATTCGTGTGACACCGTCCGCCGAAATAAAGCCCAGAGACACCAAAGATACAGCCACAAACTAAAATCTCATTAACACTACACAAGATTATCTTCAACTTGAGCTTCTTTAAGATACGTTTTATTTTCTCGAGCGCTCATATTTATTTCAAAAGACTGTTTATACAAAAACATCTGATGTGTTGCACTCAAATGACATTCTCTACTCTTGTACTAACCATTCTTACAAACTCTTATTCCTATATCTTCTTCGTGTTAGTTGAGATAAACATTTCTACAAATTACCTTATTGCTTATTTCCTTGTAGGTGCAAGGAGAAAGTTAGAATACGATAGTCAAATCTTTTAAAGCTTCCAGATTCCGTTCTCCTTGCACACTTAACATATAAAAAAAATGAACAGCGATGTTCAATTTCTACATTTCTTGCATAAACTTCGACTTGGTTTATCTCTAACGGTTTACCAGTTATGCAAAAGTCGTTCAGAGTAAATACGACTACAGGGGCTATAGCCAGAAAATTCAAAATATACATTTCATTTGTCATAAAAATATCTCAAACATATGACTTAATCAAAATCAATTTTAATCGTTAGAGCCATTTTCAAGACAATCACTATTTTCTAAACATTTTGCATGTAAAGGGTAACTTAGGGTGGTGCTGTTTTGTTCAAAATCTTCGTGTCGCATCCTTGAAAGAAATTAAACTTAAATACCAACTTTGGTTTGTAACCTACTTTTCGTTTTTGAGTTTGACTAACAGACACACAGACAAACACACTGACACACACGGACCTTTTTCTGAAAATGCTTTTTTTGGATTCAGGAAGTCTCAAACCATATTTCCGGTGAAATCTCGACATCGAAATTTTGGGTGGAATACAATACTTCCTTCTACTTACCAGTAGAGAGAGTAAAAGTATGTAGACCTTAAAATTAATCTATTTGTTGTCCATAATAACATAAATAGCCAAATGTATTTTTTATGTGGAATGAAACATTCACTTCATAGAGAATATGGAAACCATTTACATGCCTTATAAGAACAAATGGAAATAAAACAAAACTGAGGGAAACGAAGGAACAGGAGCAGGAAGAAAAGAGAACGAGAGCAATAATGTTTGAGTTGACAATTAAAAAGCCTCTGAATAAGAAATATGGGGATCATTTTAACACATCATAAGAAAATCAGTATTTTATAACCCGATTAGAAACAAGTATTTGAGAGCTATATTGCCGAGTTTTGCTAGTCGATTTACTGGAAGCCATAGATATCGAAATTTATCCAAAATGCATGTTTTGAAGTCCTCTACATAAAACAGTGGATTTCGAAAAAAGGTGTATGTTAGTAGCTGTATGAGCCTCTCTCTGTGTGTGTGTGTGTGTGTGTGTGTGTGTGTGTGTGTGTGTGTGTGTGCGTGTGTGTGTGTGCGTGTGTGTGCGCGCAGTATTACTGGATCTTTTCAGACAAAGGAAAGGTGTCAACCTCTTCTCTTTTTCCCCTTATCCTTGTGTCATCAAACCAACACACTCTGTGATAGCTAAGGTAAAGAACACGCCTCAAAAGACCTCGGAAAATCCGCGGAAGATTTTCTTTGGAACTGTGTGTACGTGAATATTAATAAAAGTCATAGGAAAATTTTCAAAAGTTTAAACGCTAAAAATTACTGGTATACAAACCATGCCTACATTCATTACTGAATGTAACGTATTTGTCAATGGTGAAGGAGCCTTCGGATTTAAACTGAAAGTTCCGATTTTATCTCTTAAACAGATACATATTATAATTTGTTAAGGTAATTATTTATACAACATAAACCAAGTATTTTAGAGTTAATGCGTTATTATTGATGGTTGTTTAATATTAATTAGTCAGTGTATTGTTGTATGAAGGTTATTCTATTGGAGAGAAAACTCTGGAAAAAAGATAAAAGCTTCCCAGGCAATTTCTCCCAATAGGTTTCAAACGGGGACACGTTGAACCAAGTGTTAAGGGAATAAATGGATTATTGCACCAGCTGTTCTATTTGCATAAATTTATTGCCGCCTTTTTGTAAATAAATTTGGGAAACGGACAGTAGGCATGTCGTGCACAGGAAAATACAATTTTAAAACGCAGTGTCCCAAAGGTATGTACCCGTACATTATGGAGCGCACTACCATTTGGGAGATTATCCATCCATTTACATGTACTACACATGAATAAAACATTCATTTTAATAAAGCAGCAATTCTACCAGTATTAGGCACGTTCACCATTAGTCATACATAACCCCAAAATGTACAGGCTAATCTCGGAATATATCGGCTTTAATAGATTTTCTACCATTGTAAATCACTGTTCTTAATGATGGACATGGACTATACGATAATGTTTGATTTCAATTTATGGTTGCCTGTAATAATTAAGTAATAGTAGATGATTTATTGTCTTCAAACGTTATATACAATTTGCACAATGTGTTACTCCTAGATTTGCTAAGGATGCAAGCGCAGATATTTTAATAAATGGTGCCTGTTATTTTTTTCTGTTCATCAAACAGCTTTCCCAAAAACCATTAGCCTACCAATTTTGCTTCCCACCTCAGAACGTAACCCACTGACCTAGATGATGTCGGGTCATTGACCTTGCAGAAAACAATCGAACTCATTCCAGTGCATAATATTAGCTTTCGCTCCGCCCTCTCGCGCCATGCTTTCTGTGGTACACCTACTTGAAGCTACTAAAATAGTTCAGTACTTTGTCCTCAATTACCAGTGAAAATCTATACAGGGATACCCCTAACAGACAGCACTGAGTGCGGTCAAAAGAGCTCTAAGGGATAATAGTGTAGCAAAATCTGATGTGTTGCACTCACATGACTTTCTCTACTCTTGTACTAACCATTCTTACAATCCCTTATTCCTATATCTGCTTCATGTTAGTTAAGATAAACATTTGTACAAATTATCTTATTACTTATTTCCTTGAAGGTGCAAGGGGAATATTAGAATACAGTTTGTGCCATAGTCAAATCTTTTAAAGCTTTCAGATTACCTTATCTTTGCACACTGAACATATAAAAAATGAACAACGATGTTCCATTTCACGAAAGTTTTGTTTTCCGAAACTCACACACATAACAAGGAATATCTCTGAAATAGTTCACCCTACAAGAAAATTTATTGAGACATAAATAGTGTATTTTAGCAAGATCTACATTTTTTGTATAGTATGATCTGGTCCATCTCTAACGGTTTACTAGTTATGCAAAAGTCGTCCAGAGTAAATACCACTACAGGGGCTATAGTCAATAAATTCAAAATATACATTTCATTTTTCATAAAAATATCTCAAAAATATGACATTTTAATCAAAATCGTTAGAGCCATTTTCAAGAAAATGAAAATTTTCCAAAAAGTTTCCATGTAAAGGGTAGTTTAGGTTGGGGCTATTTTATTCAAAATCTTCATGTCACATCCTTAAAAGACATTAAACTTAAACACCAACTTTGGTTTTTAACCTACTTTTCGTTTTCGAGTTACGCTGTCCACGGACTGACAGACAGACACACACACACGGACCTTTTTCAAAAATGTTTTTTTTTTTTAGGGGGTCTCAAAACGTCTATTTCTGGTGAAATCTCGACATCGAATTTTTGGGTGGAATACAATACTTCCCCTACTTACCAGTAGAGAAAGTAAAAATATTTGAGGTTCTTTCTGTCGAGTGCTCGTGTTCTAGGTTTGATTCCTGGCTAGGATTGGGCATTTTTCTTTAACCATAATAATTCCCTCTCCCCTACAAAGTCTGGATGTATGAATGTGGGAGGGAATGTGAGTGTGTTTGATGTTACAAACGATAAAAAAATCGTCCTTAAGAAATATTTAACAGTTGTTTCTAAAGACAACGTTCCCCATATGAGCAGAAAAGCTAAACAGGGCTATGGAAATTAAAACAAAATACACGAGAGAAATGGCTGGTTGTAAGAGAAAAATATGTCAGCGTAATATATGTTACTTTTGTCGTTAAGACTATTCTTTGAGCACGTCTAATTCTTGTGACTAGCTTCGGAACCAGTCTTCAGAATAAATATTTTTTCTGGCATTGTCTCAAATGTTCATCCCTTTCATGCAGGGAACACATGAAATATTCTTTCACATACACAATTTATTTATCTTAAGGTCTACTCTCTAGACCTCCAGAAATCAGTTTTGTTCAGAAATGAATTGTTAGCGGTCCTCAGAGAAAACTGACTTGGAATAGGACACGCTTGCGAGCTCTGATTTATGACAGTGATAACTTCAGAAAAAATATTTCAACTTTATATCCCTCCTTGAGGAAAATACTCAGAAGAAAAATAGAGAGGAAGAGAGAGAATAAATATCAGAGATACATTTGTGCAAGCGAAAGCATGAGATATGACAGCAAATAAAATCAAGCTTAAAAATAGATCCCTCCAAACATCGTCATTTTAGAATTTAAACCAGTGATGGGTCTCGGTATTTGGAACACATTTTGTATCTTTCGTTTTTGTCTTTGACCATTTCCTACGGGGATATTTTAGTTTTGTCGAAAACAAGCTGGCAACACTGCAGTTTGTATGGGTGTCAGTTTCACTAGGTCAATACATAAACAAACACCGCAGCGTGGTGTCTCGTGAAAGTAGACAAATATCATGTCACGTCCTAAAGTTTTTATTGTGCGAGTATAAACCAATCAGAACGCCAGTTGCACTCGTCTACGCTTACCACTTAACATGATCCTTTCTAGTATAATATATGTATTTATAAAAAATCTGTTGTGTTGCATTAACATTTTTTTCTCTACTCAAGCTTGTAGAATATATTCTATACAGTTGCTTTTAATCCAGATGAGCTTTCGATTCACTTGAGACACTTTGTTGTAGTATGTGGTCCCCATCAACAGCGCAAGCTGAGCTCCTTACAGTCCTTCCAAGAGAAGATTGGAAGTCAAAATTTTTCGCCAAATATCCACATTTGGACCACCCACCAGCAGTGCCCAACGGTAGTTGCACACTGAATCTATCACCCGACGAGGAGCATAAACCTATGCTACCTCCTAGCAACCCACAATCCCCATTCTTCACCAGCCATCCTACAACATCCTAATCCCGTCATACAGTGGTTAAGCCCTAAAAGGGCAGGTACACGAATGACACCTCGGGCTGTTCTCAGCCTGCCATTTGGTAGTCTAGTCTAGCATGTGGTAGGTAAAGGCGATAGTCAGATGTTAATGGGTATGCCAATGAGATGGCTTTAAAATTCCATTTTCTTTGGATAGCTAAAAGAGAATGAAAACAAAAAGCGACTACCTAGTTGAGTAATCTATAAGTATTTAAAAATTCAAACTAGTAAGAAGGAATATCTCACAATACAGGATATTGGGCATAAACTTTATACTTTAACAAGATCTACATGGTTTTTGTAACAGTATTTTCACTCTTTTACCGTTTACCAAATATACAATAGTCATTCAGAATAAACAAAAACTTTTTCTTCTTCAGTTTCAGCAGGATTGTCCCGGTCTCTCCAAGGATTCCTTGGTCTTAGACTTATAGTTGGTGCCCCTAGGCTTATGAAACCAGTTTTATAGACCTGACACAGTGTTTGGACATTACTCGTCCTAGTTGTGAACGTAAGCATAACAACAATAGTCGTATCTCGTAATTTTATTCAATAATGTTACATTATTTCCTTTACTTTTGACGATAGATGGACTTGTTATTGGAGTTTCTTATTTGCCATGTGAAACTATTATCACGCAAATGTATATGGTACTGCAAAATGGGTCTTCTAACCTAGGATCCGCAGCCATTCGTAACAGTGAGCAGATGTGGAAATTAGTAAACAAAAATGTGCCATAAGGGAGGAAAAATACCAATGGGAAATCTGAAGTATGACTCAATAAAACTATACTTTCATATACATGGGTAAGTTTAACCTCCTTTAACCTGGCAGATGAATGAAATGGATGAAATGATGCTCAAATATATTACATTCACATGACCTTCTCTACTCTTGTACAAGCTATTCCTTAGAAACTCGTACTCCCCGATCAACTTCGTCACAATTTTACGATATTTCGTCCTCTTTGCATGGCCAAGATAAAAATAAGACTTCCCATTTGAGTAAGGTATAAGTATTGGAAAATTCGGATAAATAGTAATAAGAAATAATGTTTCACTTCACAAAAAATATATTTGCTATTTATTTGTCTGTTTTAAAGTGAAATGTGTTACATTCTTTGTATACCTAATTACCGTTTGCCGGTTTTACAAAAGTCGCCCAGGACTTTCCCATAAAATTTAAGAGCCATATTTCATTTACCGTAAAAATATTTTAATATATGGTACTTCGCTTAAATCGTTGGAGCCGATTTTGGCCCCTTACCCCTTTTCTTCTTCCCCTTCCCATCTTCCCCCTTTCCTCTTTCCCTTCTCCGTCTTCTCCTCCGTCTTTTTTCTTCTCCATGTTCTCTCTCCTTTCACCTAGCTCTTGGTATAGGGAAGTACCTTTGTCCTCAGTCAAGCTTAAATACCAAGTTTGGTATAATATATCATAGGACTTTTAGCTTTTGAGTTATGTACAGGCACACAGCGGCACACGCATCTTTTTCGATAAGTACTTTCTCGACATCGAAATTTCAACATTGGTGGAACCACATCGAGGGTTTGACATCGAAGTTGCGACATCGAATTTCGCCATCGAAGTATTAACATCGAAATTCTTTCTTCCGAATTCGACATTAAGGTCCCACATCGAGGGTTCGTCACCTAAGTTTCGATATCGAAATTTGAACATCGAAATTTCGATATCGGTGTGCGACATTGAGGCTTCCACCTCCTTGGTTCGTCATCGAAGTTTAGACATCGAGTTTCGCCATCGAAGTAAAGACATCGAAATTTTTACTTCTGAATTCGACATTAAGGTTCCACATCAAGGGTTCGTCACCTAAGTTTCGATATCGAAATCTAGATATCGAAATTTGATCATCGAAATTACGATATCGGTGTGCTAAATTGAGGCTTCCACCTCGTTGGTTCGTCATCGAAGTTGCGACATCGAGTTTCGCCATAAAAGTATTAACATCGAAATTTCGACATCGAAATTCTTACTTCCCAATTCAACATTAAGGTCCCACATCGAGGGTTCGTCAATTAAGTTTCGATATCGAAATTTTATTGTCGAAAATTGAACATCGAAATTTCGATATCGGTGTGCGACATTGAGGCTGGTTCGTCATCGAAGTTTCGACATCGAGTTTCGCCATCGAAGTAAACACATCGAAATTTCGACATCGAAATTTTTACTTCTGAATTCGACATTAATGTTCCACATCGAGGGTTCGTCACCTAAGCATCGATATCGAAATTTGAACATCGAAATTTCGATATCGGTGTTCCACATTGAGGCATCCACCTCGTTGGCTCGTCATCGAAGTGTCGACATCGAGTTTCGCCATTGAAATTTCGACATCTAAATTTTTTCTTCTGAATTCGACATTAAGGTTCCAAATCAAGGGTTCGTCACCTAAGTTTGAGATATCAAAATTTTGATATCGAAATTAGAACATCGAAATTTCGATATCGGTGTGCTACATTGAGGCTTCCACCTCGTTGGTTCGTCATCGAAGTTGCGACATCGAGTTTCGCCATCGAAGTATTAACATCGAAATTTTGACAACGAAATTTCGACATTGAAATTTCGACATCGAAATTTTTACTTCTGAATTCGACATTCAGGTTCCACATCAAGGGTTCGTCACCTAAGTTTCGATATCGAAATTTTGATATCGAAATTTGAACATCGAAATTTCGATATCGGTGTGCTACATTGAGGCTTCCACCTCGTTGGTTCGTCATCGAAGTTGCGACATCGAGTTTCGCCATCGAAGTATTAACATCGAAATTCTTTCTTCCGAATTCGACATTAAGGTCCCACATCGAGGGTTCGTCACCTAAGTTTCGATATCGAAATTTTGATATCGAAATTTGAACATCGAAATTTCGATATCGGTGTGCGACATTGAGGCTTCCACCTCCTTGGTTCGTCATCGAAGTTTAGACATCGAGTTTCGCCATCGAAGTAAAGACATCGAAATTTCGACATCGAAATTTTTACTTCTGAATTCGACATTAAGGTTCCACATCGAAGGTTCGTCGCCTAAGTTTCGATATCTAAATTTTGATATCGAAATTGCGATATCGGTGTGCCACATTGAGGCATTCACCTCGTTGTTTCGTCATCGAAGTTGCGACATCGAGTTTCGCCATCGAAGTATTAACATCGAAATTTTGAAATCGAAATTTCGACATTGAAATTTCGAGTTCGAAATTTTTACTTCTGAATTCGACATTAAGGTTCCACATCAAGGGTTCGTCACCTAAGTTTCGATATCGAAATTTCAATATCTGTTGTCGACATTGAGGCTTCCACCTCGTTGGTTCGTCATCGAAGTTGCGACATCGAGTTTCGCCATCGAAGTATTAACATCGAAATTTCGACATCGAAATTCTTACTTCCGAATTCGACATTAGGGTCCCACATCGAGGGTTCGTCAGCTAAGTTTCGATATCGAAATTTTGATGTCGAAAATTGAACATCGAAATTTCGATATCGGTTGTCGACATTGAGGCCTCCACTTCCTTGGTTCGTCATCGAAGTTTCGACATCGAGTTTCGCCATCGAAGTAAACACATCGAAATTTCGACATCGAAATTTTTAGTTCTGAATTCGACATTAAGGTTCCACATCGAGGGTTCGTCAGCTAAGCTTCGATATCGAAATTTGAACGTCGAAATTTCGATATCGGTGTTCCACATTGAGGCATCCACCTCGTTGGCTCGTCATCGAAGTGTCGACATCGAGTTTCGCCATTGAAGTATTGACATCGAAATTTCGACATTGAAATTTCGACATCGAAATTTTTACTTCTGAATTCGACATTAAGGTTCCAAATCAAGGGTTCGTCACCTAAGTTTGAGATATCAAAATTTTGATATCGAAATTTGAACATCGAAATTTCGATATCGGTGTGCTACATTGAGGCTTCCACCTCGTTGGTTCGTCATCGAAGTTGCGACATCGAGTTACGCCATCGAAGTATTAACATCGAAATTTTGACATCGAAATTTCGACATTGAAATTTCGATATCGAAATTTTTACTTCTAAATTCGACATTAAGGTTCCACATCAAGGGTTCGTCACCTAAGTTTCGATAACGATATCAGTGAGCTACATTGAGGCTTCCACCTCGTTGATTCGTCATCGAAGTTTCGACATCGAGTTTCGCCATCGAAGTATTAACATCGAAATTTTGACATCGAAATTTCGACATTGAAATTTCGACATCGAAATTTTTACTTCTGAATTCGACATTCAGGATCCACATCAAGGGTTCGTCACCTAAGTTTCGATATCGAAATTTTGATATCGAAATTTGAACATCGAAATTTCGATATCAGTGTGCTACATTGAGGCTTCCACCTCGTTGGTTCGTCATCGAAGTTGCGACGAGTTTCGCCATCGAAGTATTAACATCGAAATTCTTTCTTCCGAATTCGACATTAAGGTCCCACATCGAGGGTTCGTCACCTGTTTCGATATCGAAATTTAAATATCGAAATTTGAACATCGAAATTTCGATATCGGTGTGCGACACTGAGGCCTCCACCTCCTTTTCGTCATCGAAGTTTAGACATCGAGTTTCGCCATCGAAGTAAAGACATCGAAATTTTTACTTCTGAATTCGACATTAAGGTTCCACATCGAGGGTTCGTCGCCTAAGTTTCGACTTCTAAATTTTGATATCGAAATTTGATCATCGAAATTTCGATATCGGTTGTCGACATTGAGGCTTCCACCTCCTTGGTTCGTCATCGAAGTTGCGACATCGAGTTTCGCCATTGAAGTATTAACATCGAAATTTCGACATCGAAATTCTTACTTACGAATTCGACATTAAGGTCCCACATCGAGAGTTCGTCACCTAAGTATCGATATCGAAATTTTGATATCGAAAATTGAACATCGAAATTTCGATATCGGTTGTCGACATTGAGGCTTCCACCTCCTTGGTTCGTCATCGAAGTTTCGACATCGAGTATCGCCATCGAAGTAAAGACATCGAAATTTCGACATCGAAATTTTTACTTCTGAATTCGACATTAAGGTTCCACATCGAGGGTTCGTCACCTAAGCTTCGATATCGAAATTTGAACATCGAAATTTCGATATCGGTGTTCCACTTTGAGGCATTCACCTCGTTGGCTCGTCAGCGAAGTGTCGACATCGAGTTTCGCCATTGAAGTATTGACATCGAAATTTCGACATTGAAATTTCGACATCGAAATTTTTACTTCTGAATTCCACATTAAGGTTCCACATCAAGGGTTCGTCACCCAAGTTTGAGATATCGAAATTTGAATATCGAAATTTCGATATCGGTGTGCTACACTGAGGTTTCCACCTCGTTGGTTCGTCATCGAAGTTGCGACATCGAGTTTCGCCATCGAAGTATTAACATCGAAATTTGGACATTGAAACTTCGACATCGAAATTTTTACTTCTGAATTCGACATTAAGGTTCCACATCAAGGGTTCGTCACCTAATTTTCGATATAGAAATTATTATATCGAAATTTGAACATCGAAATTTCGATATCTAGAGCTACATTGAGGCTTCCACCTCGTTGGTTCGTCATCGAAGTTGCGACATCGAGTTTCGCCATCGAAGTATTAACATCGAAATTTCGACATCGAAATTCTTACTTCCGAATTCGACATTAAGGTCCCACATCGAAGGTTCGTCACCTAAGTTTCGATATCGAAATTTTGATGTCGAAAATTGAACATCGAAATTTCGATATCGGTTGTCGACATTGAGGCTTCCACTTCCTTGGTTCGTCATCGAAGTTTCGACATCTAGTTTTGCCATCGAAGTAAAGACATCGAAATTTCGACATCGAAATTTTTACTTCTGAATTCGACATTAAGGTTCCACATCGAGGGTTCGTCAGCTAAGCTTCGATATCGAAATTTGAACGTCGAAATTTCGATAACGGTGTTCCACATTGAGGCATCCACCTCGTTGGCTCGTCATCGAAGTGTCGACATCAAGTTTCGCCATTGAAGTATTGACATCGAAATTTCGACATTGAAATTTCGACATCTAAATTTTTACTTCTGAATTCGACATTAAGGTTCCAAATCAAGGGTTCGTCACCTAAGTTTGAGATATCAAAATTTTGATATCGAAATTTGAACATCGAAATTGCGATATCGGTGTGCTACATTGAGGCTTCCACCTCGTTGGTTCGTCATCGAAGTTGCGACATCGAGTTTCGCCATCGAAGTATTAACATCGAAATTTTGACATCGAAATTTCGACATCGAAATTTCGACATTGAAATTTCGACATCTAAATTTTTACTTCTGAATTCGACATTAAGCTTCCACATCAAGGGTTCGTCACCTAAGTTTGAGATATCGAAATTTGAATATCTTAATTTCGATATCGGTGTGCTACACTGAGGTTTCCACCTCGTTGGTTCGTCATCGAAGTTGCGACATCGAGTTTCGCCATCGAAGTATTAACATCGAAATTTTGCCATCGAAACTTCGACATCGAAATTTTTACTTCTGAATTCGACATTAAGGTTCCACATCAAGGGTTTCTCACCTAAGTTTCGATATCGAAATTTTGATATCGAAATTTGAACATCGAAATTTCTATATCGGTGTGCTACATTAACGCTTCCACCTCGTTGGTTCGTCATCGAAGTTGCGACATTGAGTTTCGCCATCGAAGTATTAACATCGAAATTCTTTCTTCCGAATTCGACATTAAGGTCCCACATCGAGGGTTCGTCACCTAAGTTTCGATATCGAAATTTTAACATCGAAATTTCGATATCGGTTGTCGACATTGAGGCTTCCACCTCCTTGGTTCGTCATCGAAGTTTCGACATCGAGTTTCGCCATCGAAGTAAAGACATCGAAATTTCGACATCGAAATTTTTACTTCTGAATTCGACATTAAGGTTCCACATCGAGGGTTAGTCACCTAAGTTTCGGCTTCCACTTCGTTGGTTCGTCATCCAAGTTTCGACATCGAGTTTCGCCATCGAAGTATTGACATCGAAATTTCGACATCGAAATTTCGACATGGAAATTTTTACTTCTGAATTCGACTTTAAGGTTCCACAAAGAGGGTTCGTCACCTAACTTTCGATATCGAAATTTTGATATCGAAAGTTGAACATCAAAATTTTGATATCGATGTGCGACATTGAGGCTTCCACCACATTGGTTCGTCATCGAAGTTTCGATATCGAGTATCGCCATAGAAGTATTGGCATCGAAATTTCGACATCGAAAGTTTTACTTCTGAATTCGACATTAAGGTTCCACATGGAGGGTTAGTCACCTAATTTTCGATATCGAAATTTGAAAATCGAAATTTCGATATCGGTGTGCGACATTGAGGCTTCCACCTCGTTGGTTCGTCATCGAAGCTTCCACCTCGTTGGTTCGTCATCGAAGCTTCGACATCGAGTTTCGCCATCGAATTATGGACATCGAAATTTTTACTTCTGAATTTGACCTTAAGGTTCCACATCGATGGTTCGTCACCTAAGTTTTGATATCGAAATTTGAACATCGAAATTTCGATATCATTGTACGACATTCAGGCTTCCACCTCATTGGTTCGTCATCGAAGTTTCGACATCGAGTTTCGCCATCGAAGTATTGACATCGAAATTTCGACATCGAAATTTTTACTTCTGAATTCGACACTAAGGTTCCACATCGAGGGTTCGTCACCTAAGTTACGATATCGAAATTTTGATATCGAAATTTGAACATCGAAATTTCGATATCATTGAACGACACTGAGGCGTCCACCTCGATGTTTCGACTTCGAAGTAATGACATCGAAATTTCGAAATCGATGTTTTTACTTCGGCGGTTCTGCATGGAGGGTTCGACATCGAGATTCTACATATGGGGTTCGACATCGAGTGTTCCACATCGAAGGTTCGACCTAGAAGTTTCGACATCGAAATTTGAACATTGGCGTTCGTCATCGAGGGTTCGACATAGAAGTTTCGACTTCGAAGTATCGACATCAGAGTTACGGCATCAAAGTTTCGGCATTGCGGATTCGGCTTCGAGGGTTCCACATTGAGGGTTCGACATCGAGGGTTGGACATCGAGGGTTCGACATCGAGAGTTCGCATCGAGCGTTTGAGATGGAGGGTTTGACATCGAAGTTTCGACATCGAAGTTTCGTCATTGATGTTTCGACATTGAAGTTTCGACATCGAAGTTTTTACATATAAGTTTCGACATCGAAATTTCCACATTAATGTTTCGACATCGAGGGTTTGTCATCGGGATTGGACATCGAGGGTTCCACATCGAGGTTTCGACATCGAAGTTTCTACATCTAAGTTCCTACATCGAAGTTTCTACATCGAAGTTTCGTCATCGGGGTTCGACATTGAGGGTTCCACATCGAGGTTTCTACATCGATCGTTCGACATCGAGGTTTCAACAATGAGGGTTCGAAATCGGGGTTTTGACATCGAAGTTTTTACATCGAAAATTCGACATCGAGTTTTCGACAGCTAGGTTGCGACAGCGAAAGCTCGACACGGAAGAATCCACACGGAGAATTCTACATCGAAAATTATATATGAATATACGTAATTGAAAATTTGACAGAAAATTCGAATAAAAATTTCGAAGTCCAAACTTCGGTGTCCAAGGCTCGTCATCGAAATCGAAATCTCGACATCGAGGTCGTGATAGAAGACTCGAGGTTGACATCGTAAGTTGTACATTGACATCGTATGTTGAACATCGACATCGTAAGTGGGACATCGACATCGTAAGTGGCACATTGTCAGCTGGACATGTTATGTGCGACATAGTGAGTTGGTCATTCTATTTGCGACATTTTAAGTTCGACATTCTATGTGACTTGACATTTTAAGTTCAACGTCGAAAATTCGACTGAAATGGACATTGAATACTCGCCATAAAAAAATTTGACATCGAAAATTGGACATAGAACATTGAACATCAAAAATTAGGGACCGAAAATTCGACATCGATAGTTCGACATAGAAATTTGACAGAATACTCGACTTCGGATACTCGACTTAGAATATTCGACATACCAATTTCGACATACAAATTTACACAAACCAATTTCGACTCACCGATTTCGACTCTGCGATTTCGAGTCACCGACTTTGAGTTACCGATTTCGCCTCAGCGATTTCAACTCGCCGATTTCAGACTGACACCCAGACACACACGGACGTTTTTCTAAGAATACTTTTTTATTTTCTCTACTGGTAAGTAGGGGAACTATTGTATTCCACCCAAAAATTCGATGTCGAGATTTCACCGGAAATATATGGTTTGAGACTCCGGAATCGAAAAAATCGCATTTTTAGAATAAGGTCCGTGTGTATGTTTCTCTCTCTCTGTGTGTGTGTGTGTGTGTGTGTGTGTGTGTGTGTGTGTGTGTGTGTGTGTGTGTGTGTGTGTGTGTGTGTGTGTGGACAGCATAACTCAAAAACGAAAAGTCGTTTAAAACCCAAAGATGGTATTTAAGTTTAATGTCTTTCAAGGATGCGACACGAAGATTCTGAAGAAAATAGCCCCACCCTAAACTACCCTTTATATGGAACATTTTTCGATTTTTATTTTCTTGAAAATGACTAACGATTTTAATTAAAATGCTTGAGATATTTTGATTTTTATGTTTGAGATACTTTTATGACAAATGAAATGTATATCTTGAATTTTCTGGCCATAGCCCCGGTGGTCGTATTTACTCTGGACGACTTTTGCATAACTGGTTAACCGTTAGACATAGACCAAATCATGCTACACAAAAATCCACATCTTGCTAAAATACACAATTTATTTACAAATAAATTTTCTTGTAGGGTGAACCATTTCGGAGATATTCCTTGTTATGTGTGTGAGTTTCAGAAAACTTGAAACTTTCGTGAAATGGAACATCGTTGTTAATTTTTTATATGTTAAGTGTGCAAAGAGAACGGGATCTCGAAGCTTTGAAAGATTTGACTATCGCACAAAGTCTACTGTATTATAATATTCCTCTTGCACCTACAAGGAAATAAGCAATAAGATAATTTGTACAAATGTTTATCTCAACTAACACGTAGAATACCTATATAGGAATAATAGTTCGTAAGAATGGTTAGTAGAGAAAGGCATGTGAGTGCAACACATTAGATTTTTTCAATTCCATTTTTCAACATTTTAATCATTGAAATGCTAATTGGAGCGTGGTTTATAGGTTATTGGCTTTGAGTTTTCAATAGAGCTTCAGGAATTACAACGTAAAAATTAGTTTAACACTAATGAAAATATGAAGCAGTTAAACTCTTATTTTCCAAAACTCTCATTGAAAAAAGTTGAAGCCTTTACTATTATCTATGCAATCAACGCGCTTGCCTGTGGCGCGGAGGACCCGGGTTCGATCCCCGGTACCAGCATGGGGATTTTATCCCCTCTGGGAGGTCTGGCACGGGGTGCACTCAGCCTCGTTAGGTCCCGGGGGGACCAATTTAGGAGCTATTTGATGGAGAAGTAGCGGCCCCAGGTCGAGAAGACCGCATAACTGGCCGGGAGGGCTCGGGGCGCTGACCACGTCCCACCCTCCAGTACTGCACCTCACCAATGACGCCTGTAGTGGGCAGAGGTGGGGGACGCAGCCGCTGGGCGGTAGGCCTTGGCCCTTCGTGGGCTGTCGCGCGGGGTTTACATTTACATGCAATCAACGTTAAAAGATTCCTGCAACGTTTCCTTTAAGTTTGCGTACTAAGCACTGTTAGGTTTGATACAATAAGCACATGTTCAAAGGAAAATGTGATATTACAATAACACAAGTGATTAATAATGAATAAAAGGTTATCTTAAAAAGACTTGACATAGCTCGTTAGAATAACATATGCAATATTGCTTTCTGTCCTGAGTTTATGGCAAAAAGTCAAAGAGAACCGAAAAAAGTGTAGCCTTTTTGACATCTACAAGTTAATTGCCTTAATCCTAGCATTACATGGGAGTACTTTACGCCCGCCTTCTGTAATTTTTGAAACTATATTTTTATTATTTAAAATAAAAGCATGAATTTAATAGTTGTCAATCACTGTTTCTATTATTGAACTGCATAATTCTTCCGACGTTTTTATTGTTGGTCATAAAGTACCCCGCCCCGCAATCGGTATAAAGTGATTAATGTAAAAAACTACAAAAGGAATAGTTAGACTACGTATAATACCCAATTTTAATACATTTCTTTTAAAAGCTTGGCTTATCTAATGTGATTCAGGCAAAAAAGTAAAAATGGAATAGTTTGTTAAATATATAAATATATATTTATAAACCTGAACAAATATAATAGTTAATTTTAACCAGTGACGCCCCCCCCCCCCCCCATTGCTAGGGTTATAAATGCCAAGACAAAAGAATCTTTTGAAACTATTGACCAAACATGCTTATTGCCTGCTTCCCAGTATTTGCAGCGCTGAAAGTGATAGTTTAATCCCATGGTTGCCAATTAAATGACGTAACAGAGCACCGTTTGTCAATATTGGTGTATCCAAACCTGCTTATTATCGTGTTGATAATGTACACAGTGAAGCCACAAGTCCATCGCTTTCAAGAGCTCCACATACAGTACATACTGCTCATAAGTTGGCACTACTGCAATAATATTGCACTATGTGATGATATGCGGTGAATTATGTATGTAGGTCAAGTAAGATCTTTATTGATGAATTGAAATGTTTATTTACAACTATGGCAATGAACTAGTATAACTAAATACCTTTCTCCAGTACAAATAGATAGCAAAATAAGGGTTGCTAAGAATGGTTTATAGAAGAGTAAGTAGAGAAATTCTCATAAGTGTAACAAATCAAACTTTTAAATTAATATTTATCAACGAATATTTCTTTAAAAACATAAACTACTTTATTACTAATCAAGTACACAATAATACAATTTAGGTAATACTTTCATCGTATAACGATCCACATTCCATAGTTCCTAAGAGAACGGATCATTTTGGGAAGTAAAGTGTCCTTCGGAGAACTGTTCACATAAATATGTGTGAAGCGAATCTATATACAGGTGTTTTAAAAAAGGTGTGCGATATTGCAACAGGAGTTGGTATAGGTCAAAACTAGAATAAATGTTGCTATAAAGATATGTCCGGAAACAAATATGTGCTGAGATATGGGCCATTTTACGTAAATGTGCAACTGTTGACATTTTTTATAGGTTAGGTATACACCAATGCCTTTAAATGTCCTCATATCCAGAAGTACAATGTATTGAAGTCCGGGGAATGCGGAGGCCATACTACTGGACCTTCTCAACCAATCCATGGTCCATTAAGTATCCGGATCATTTTAGTACCAATGTGTGGGCAGGGACTGTGGGAGACAGACTCCTCGGACCACACATTTTACCATCGATTCCTGTAAGCTTAAAAAATATCGTTCTGGGCCGGATTTGATTGATGTAGAGTTTAGAGCAAGCAAATTTTATTAAATACACATCAATAAAAGATGAACTTCCAATTTGTAAGCCTATAAAAAACTGATATGTCAGCAATTTGGCATTTAGTCTTTCCTTATTAAAGTTCCCACTCTGTTACATTTTTAATCGCCAAATATTGTAGGAATTAGTTCAACCGCCTACGCCCTCCAGTGGCGTATTTATCAAGTGTAGTTATCAGTTATTAAAATATTGAAGATTTATGTGAATCATCTATAAGAGCACTTTAATTTTAGTAAGTTAACAAAGCCTCTCCAGGAGGAGAGTTTTAAGAGCCTGGATGATAAGCTTGGGGTAGCAAGGGATTAATTTGTCATAGTGGTGTAACAGAACCCGTTCTAGATAAGCAACGTCACGCAGCTCTGCAAATTTTTCTTCCGTCTGCAAACAAATGCGTTACACTACACCAAAAAAATGTACACAAGGGACAAGCAGCCCTGCTTTCGTTTAATCCCTAATTCATTAACAGGCAGATGCTGGCTGTGTTTTCCCTTAGGTCCGCAATGTATCACGCGGTAGATGGTGCATGCTATTCCCACCAGGGGTGCTGGTTTACATGCCAAGTGCCAGGGATTCCCCTTCGCACTTTCCGTGTCAGCGATCTTTTTGATGTGCGCTTTCCGATCGACGTGAAAACAAGTGAATAAATTAGGGCTCTTGGGTACATTTTGTTGTTTGTGCCTGTTGACTGACGCAGGGTTTAAACAGACAGCCTTTTGAACCCAGTATCTTTGGCAGTTCACACACCTGCCATGTTGATAGAAATTTCAAAGAGACTTTGTTGGCAAACATATACATGCAGGAAAATGGAGCAGTAAACACAGTGGAAGAGGCAATTATTTCTGATAAAGTAAACTTCTGATACTTGTGCGGAATACATTACTGCCATTCATTAACACCTAATCAATCATGTCACAAACCACCAAGATCAGTCCAATTACTTTTTATAGCTTTGCTTTCTTTACACACTTCACATTCATTAATTTAAACCTTCGCGCTTGCGTGGTAGCTACAAGGGGAACACAGGTAATCAATTGTAAGATGTTTACAAGCCAGTAGATATAGCTGGCCTTGAAACTTGATAGCTACTCTTTCCTTGATATCACCGGAAACAACCGAAGAACGAAAGTGCTTTTAAAATGATACAATGTTAAACAATTCAAACAAGTAAAGGATATCTCTGAGAGGTTAGATACCGTAAAAATGTTCCTTTGAAATAAATATTTTACTTCAAACACACATGTATTTTACATAGGGTGTCCCAAAATTAGACCGACTAACTTTGGGAGCTGATAGATATTATGTTCAACAGTTTTTGTTAATGATATAGATTACTGCTTTCCACCCAGTTTAAGTATTAACACTGCAAATTAGTATTGTGCTTAATTTAGTAAGGCACACGCATAATGTGAATCCAAGAAACAAACATAGAACACATAAACAAAACACAAACATCTCATTGTTTACAGTTAGTCACAGCTTTACTATTCAAAATTAGACTAACAAATTTTTAAACCAGAGAAATGTCTCGCGTCTTTGCAAGAGTACGTCAGAACAGGGCACGCTGATGCACTCTGTGGGCGTGCGTTCCAACAATTACCCGAACATAGGTATACATTACGTTTGTCATTTAAATATTTTCAATATATGGCGGTCTAATCAAATCGGTTAGAAAGGGAGGAAGAGGTAGAAAAAATGAAGTTTATTTTTTTTTAATGCAAACGGGAGCTTGTGTAAGGGAATTTTCTTAAAAATCTTTATACCTTATCTTTAAAATACAGGGTGGGAGGGAAGTCATTACATTCCTTCTAATATATGCTTCACAGAAGCATTACAAACAAAAAAGTCTAATGGCATTTTGTTCTTTGATCAGCCGATTTCGAAAAAATAAATTGGATGCGTAATTCCACAAGAATGTACGAAGATAACAGTTTGTTGCTTGTAAGATGCGTAGAGTAACTTGTTTCTGACATAGATTCGGTAGTAATTATGGGACATCACACAGGGCTTCTAAATAATTAATAACTTTAAAGACGTGAAGGAATACTCCGAGCTGCTCTCTGAGATGTTAGGTAAGTCGACAGCGTTGCGTTGAGGTTGGTCAGGTGTTTGACAAAGTTTGTGGTAAACAGAACGGGCACTTTCGCTTTGGTTAGGAGGTAACACTTGTGACTGGCCTATACTGCAGAGTAAACAAGGAAGGACAAGGCAGGGTATGAGTTTGTTTTCAAGACGCACCTCTACGGTGTTTGTTTATGTATTGAGCTAGGGAAAACGACCACCCACACAATGTGCAGAGTTGCCCGATTGTTTTCGAAAAAAACAAAAATATATCCATAGGAAATGCTCAAAGACACAAAGGTAAGATACAATATGTGTTCCAAATGCTGAAATCTACCACTAGTTTAAATTAATATTATGAGTTTCCTTCCACCCGGTATATGGAACTAAATACTAGTTCATCCTAATTTTATTTTTTGCTAGGTTTTTATGATGTTCACAAACACATACGTACACACATATACACAGGCGTTTTTCTATAAATTCTTCTGTTCTTGTTCGTGTGTTTCTGAAACATTTTTCCGATGAAATAAAACTATAAAATTCGCGGGTATAACCTTCTTTAGGTGGTAGATGGAGCAAAATATGTATTTTTCACACTTTTTGCTCATTCTTGCCTGATGTTTTGTTTCAAAACATTGCAGAAGAAGTTTTCTGTGTAACGGGCAGCTTCTTACACCATCATCCGTGCTGTGTGTGTGTGTGTGTGTGTGTGTGTGTGTGTGTGTGTGTGTGTGTGTGTGTGTGTGTGTGTGTGTGTGTGTGTGAGGCAGCATGATAAAGTAGCACGAGAGAAGAGGTAAAGTAGAATGAAGAAATCAAGTAGGATAGGATAATTCCTTATCCAGAGGGTCGGGGGCGGGGGGGGGGGGGGGGGGGGAGGTTGTGTTTCCTCTTAAGAGGCTTTGCATTTTGCAGCGAGTTTGTATACGGTAGGGTACAAGCGAGCAAGTCGATGGGGTAGAAACAGGAAAGCTGCTCTAAAAGGAAGTGTGGGCCTAACCCAAGCAAATGTGCGCTATACAAAAGGTTTACTTCCTCAATGTCTGTGTAATCATAGTTACAACTACGACGGTTATGCCTGCTCTCCTTTAAACCAGAGCGGCATCTTGAATATATTCTATTTGTTTATGATCATTTTACTTCTATTCTTCATCTGTTTTATAGAAACGTATTTCCCAAAAGCATTTGACAAGCGCATATATAACAAAATCTAGCATTATGTAAAACTCAGTTATAAAATTCTAGAATATGCGTCGAGTTTCATGAGCCATTTGTTGCAAAGCAATGAAAGTAACCTTTTACTTTCTCTACTGGTAAGCAGGGGAAGTATTGTATTCCACCTAAAATTTCAATGTCGAGTTCTCACTGGAAATATATGTTTTGAGACCCCCTGAATCCAAAAAAGCATTTTTAGAAAAAGTTCCGTGTGTGTCTGTGTCTCTGTCTCTCTGTGTGTGTGTGTGTGTGTGTGTGTGTGTGTGTGTGTGTGTGTGTGTGTGTGTGTGTGTCAGTCTCTGGACAGCATAACTTAAAAACGAAAAGTCAGTTAAAAACCAAATTTGGTATTTAAGTTTAATGTATTTCATGGATGCGACACGAAAATTCTGAAGAAAATAGCCCCACCCAAAGCTACCCTTTACATCGAAAATCTTTCAAAAATTTTGATTTTCTTGAAAATTGCTCTAACGAGTTTGATTAAAATGCCATATGTTTGAGATCTTTTTATGACAAATGAAATGTATATCTTGAATTTTCTGGCTATAGCCCCTGTAGTCGTATTTACTCTGGACGACTTTTGCATAACTGGTAAACCGTTATAGATAGACCAAATCATACTGTACAAAAAAATTTAGATCTTGCTAAAGTACACAATTTATGTCTAAATAAATTTTCTTGTAGGGTGAACCATTTGGGAGATATTCCTTGTTATGTATGTGAATTTCGGAAAACATAGAACTTTCGTGAAATGGAACATCGTTGTTCATTTTTTATATGTTAAGTGTGCAAAGAGAACGGAATCTCAAAGCTTTAAAAGATTTGACTATCGCACAAAGCCTACTGTATTCTAATATTCCCCTTGTACCTACAAGGAAATAAGCAATAAGATAATGTGTACAAAGGTTTATCTCAACTAACACGAAGAAGATATAGGAATAAGAGTTTGTAAGAATGGTTAGTAAAAGAGTAGAGAAAGTCATGTGAGTGCCGCACCTCAGATATTTTAGATTAAGGGGGTCTCAAAACATGTATTTCCGGTGAAATCTCGACATCAAATTTTTGTGTAGAATGCAATACTTCCCCTACTTACCAGTAGAGAAAGTGAAAAGTACTTATGGAACATCCCCACATCGAGACTTGGAGACACGATTATCTGATTAAACTTAAGTTTTGCGAGAAAGTGGAAAAAGTATGTTCCGCGTATACTGACGAAAGCCAGGCAGATAGTGAGGTCACATTGAAAAGTCTTTAACGCTTTTATAAGTTAAACATACTGCGCGAACGGAATAACATTTAAATTTCGCTGTTCTAAGCAATTTGTTTGCTTTAATCTGGCGTGAATAAACATTTTAAGGTTGGTGCTACTGTAACAAGTGAAACAGAAACTTCGGATATCGCTGTGTACCTGGAATTGTTTACTCATGTAGTGGCTCGCTGCATTCCTGCCAGAGACCATGAACTGGTGGAAGGACCGTATAACTGAGAAAGACTAGTTGGAAAATGTAACGAATCACTGTACATGTGTGGTAACATTTTGCGTGGCATTTGCAGTTTCCAAAATACTTTAGAATATTACCGAAGCACATGATTTGAAACAATCTATAGGCATTTGTCATAAATGACGTAAAGTGGATAGCAGTGAGTAGTATGATGTGTAAGGGATATCTGTCGATTGTTGGAAGACAGCTGAGTGTTACATGCAGTTGTTTTTGGCTTTTTATTGGAATAATGCTTACAGAACCGCTTTGGTCTAGTGGCACATTAAGCATTCATTTCATGCCTGTTACGTATATTACTCTTAGGAATTAGATACTATTTCTGCGCTGTATGAACTTTGACACAAGCGTAATGTTCCATTGAAGCTTTATTTGCCACAAATTCTCTCTTGTTTCGCACGAGTTGTCAAAGCCCACTGGGGTAGGCTAACGGATATCGATAAATCCGATGACACCTGCGTGCACATTCATCAAGAATAAAGCCTTTATTTATTCGTTGCCAGTTACCTCTCAACAACAACCGAGCGTATTGTACCAATAAATCGAAATATGTAAAGAATTTCGGTAGATTAAAACAGTTTTTGTTTGCTATTTACCTTACTGTAATATTTCGAAGAGGAGGGAATGCCATCCAGGTTATAATCAATGTTTTATTTCTCACGCTATGGCACAGGCCAATGACCATTACGCTGCCACTAAAAAAAAATTCTGATCTGTTACATTCACATGATTCCCTCTACCAACACCACCGAAGGGAGCATTCTAAGAGTCGACAGTTACCAACTCTAATTTTGTACAGTTGTGTATACAATATTTTATATATACTGGTATATATGCATATTTAACGTACTTAATGGCATTTATTTCTTGCGGAAACGATACGTTTAGAGAAAGAGTAATGTGGGTTTTGGAAAAAAGGACACGATATATTAACAAATGTTATATCCTGCAATTTTGAATCCTAGCTTCATATGTGAATTTAATGTACAAATTAGTAAAGGTAACTTTCATGGTTCATCAAGAAAGATTTAAAAGTAGTCCAACTTGCAACTGTATGCAGACGCAAGGTCAAGGTGTAGTATAACGCGACTGTTTTGTTTCTTCTCGCAGTGAGCTACAAATGTGGAGTGATAGTGTTCATATGGTGCTTGTAGGTTGTCTGCGATGAGGCGGTTTACACGCTCAGGCTGTACCTACTTGCAGTTGTTTACATGCGCGAGCGATAACAGTAAAGTCCATGTGCAGTATACCTATGGAAAAACGCACACGTCTCCGGCCTTTACTAATTATTGGGGCTTGGAAGTTCATGCTCTAAAAAACACTGAAATATGCAAGCAAATATGCTCTTAAAAACTTGAAAATAGGTCAAAAAATATGCACTATTTAATTAAAACAATTAATGTCCCTTTGCAGTAGACAAGACGAGTAAGTATAAATAATAAATAAAGTTACCTTATTCTTTAGAGGTTGAAGCAGAAGTGGTCCCACTGCTAGTATTAACTGCTAAATTGCAGTTCACAACAAACATTTTGCAAAAATGTTCAACTGTAAAACATCGTCTGTTGTCTCGCAAAACACTTTTGTAACGTGAAAAACTTCTTTACACGTCACAAGCTGTTATCGGGGCATATTTAAATGATGTTAACTGTTTCACAGAGAGAGTCAAGTCTCTTGGTGTGACAGATGGTTTTCTTTCGAGGATGTCTCGAATATCACACATCTGTTTATAACCAAAATTTTTTGAAATTACATAATCCACTTTCTCTTTCACTTTTTGTCCTATGCTACCAGGAACTGAACTTAGATCACATTGTTTTTTCAAGCACAGTAAGTGATTCATGCAAAGGAGATCCTACAGCTTCCATTGCCGTTATGGCTGTTTGTAAGAAAGAAAAATGGACAGATATGAAACCAAGATCCTGTTTTAACCCAGTGCGTAACAGAATATTTTATACAGTTTCTATTGATGAAGCATCTTTCAAGTCCAATGAATTAATAACCTCTTTGATTATTTCTATGTGCTCAGCATAATATAAAACTGCATCGACCCATGTTCCCCATCGATTAACACTGGTGCAGGAAGAAGTCAGATATTAGTTGCTGTTGATCTAAACAACTTAACTCTTTTAGGAGATTTAACAAAAATCATCTTCGTACTGGACACAAATCTATCTACCAATGGGAAAGAACCATTGTCTCAGAAATGCTACCAATATGAAAAATATTATACCCATGAAAAAATAAAAAAAGCATAAAAATCATTAAAATATGCAATATAGGGGCAATAATATTGAAATCTTCGTGAATTGCATCATCATATGCAGCACTGCCAATATGAAAAATATTATCCAAATAGAAAAAAGTAATAAAAAGCCAAAAAAATCATTAAAATATGCAATATAGAGGCTATAGTATTGAAATAATATGCATTTTTCAAAAATCAAGAAAATATGCAGTTATATGCACCATAAAATCATGTCCAAATAACTGAAAATTCCGTAATTCGTGCACATAAAGTAAAAGCATATATTTTTGACCCCTATGAAAAAACATGCAAATGCATGAACTTCCTAGCCCTACTGATTATAGTAGTAGATACAAATTGTTTCACCTAATTATTAAACGAAAGAATAGTACCGCGAATTTTGGTAATGTTAAGCTAGTCTGGAGTGTTATAATGTATTGCTGGAGTAGCTCTAAGGAACACAAGTGCAGTTTGGCAGCTGGGGTTCCGCGCACCTCAGTTTGAGTACCGCGTGTAGCGAAAGACGCGCTGTGGAACATACCCGGATGCTTGCTTGCGTTTTGTTGTTCCCTTCCGCACAACACCGTAGTGTTGAGTACACTTATAAATTAAAACAGAGGAAGTGGAGAAGAAAATGGGAGCTGGGAACATTAAACTGTAATAGAGTACATCCAACCTGGCTCAGAAAAAGCACTGCAGGTTTGTTTCCCTAATTATCGTGACTGTACATTTCCCTTTCTTCGCTGTGGAGGGTAACACCCACTACTGTTTAATAAACGAGGCATGTGTTGAAAATACACACCCAAACTAATACGCAATGTTTTATACTGGTGATTACTGCAGATGGAGCATAGATTATGTTTCTCTTTCTCTACTGCTTACAATGAGACGCAAAAATAAATGTATGTGTGTGTCTGTGTGTGTGTGTGCGTGTGTGTGTGTGCGCGCGCGCGCGTGCGTGTGTGTGTGCGTATATGGCAGTAGGTGGACAGCAAAATTCAGAAAATGAAAGGTTGGTTAAAAACCACAGTTGGTCTTTTAAGGATGCGACACGATGATATGGAAGAAAATTCCTGCGCTCTAAACTACTCTTTACACGAAACATTTTTGGAATGTTTTGATTTTCTCGAAAATGATTACCGATTTTTATTGAAATGAAACATATCTAAAACATCTTATGGCAAATGAAATGTATATCTGACTATAGCCTATGTAGTCCTGTTTACTCTGGATGACTTTTGCATATCTGGTAATCCGTATGGGAAAGACCAAATCTTAACAATACAATGAAAGTTTCTGTGGAGTGAACCATTTCGGAGATATTCCTTATTATTTGTGTGAGTTTACCAATACTTATACTTTCCACAAACGGAAAATCGTAATTCATTTTTTGATATCTTAGCCGTATAAAGAGAACGGAATTTTAGGGCCTTAAAGGTTTAGACTATCGCTCAAAGCCTACTGTATTCTGATATTCCCCTTGCACCTACAAGGAAATCAGCAATAAGATAATTTTGTACAAATATTTATCTTGGCTAACACGAAGAAGATATAGGAATAAGAGTTTGTAAGAATGGTTGGTACAAGGGTAGAGAAAGTTATATGAGTGCACCACACCAGATTTCTCTCATACGTAAGAGTAATCTAAATCTAAACTAAAAGGTGTAGAAAAGGCCACAACTTCAAGATATTGGGATCCTTGAACAGTGAAGGTACAGGGAAGAATGACGTTGGGTTTCCGGAAGACAGCATCAGTAGTCACAAACACTGAATTAAGAAGAAAAAACTAAACGTTTATCCAAAATTTTCTGTAAGCTTCAGGCGAAGTTATTTTAATTCTTAACAAACTTTTTAACTTAGAAAAGCACAAATCTTGTCAAACTTAGAATAAAACAAAAGGAGTCTCGTTAAAATATACAACGTGCGAGTGTAAATATAACTTCAAAATGTCTGCTCCTAAATCGAAAGCCATGGCATTCCAAGGTAGACTGAGTTAAAATAGTTATAGATAACACTTTGGAACAAATTTTGAATTTTAATTATCTAGAATGTGAAATTTATTTTAATTATGACAGAGACCTATAAAATAAATATAAGTTAAAGTGCAGAACTATAAGAATACTAAAAACAGGTCGATACATAATTAAGATTTTATAAGATAATGGCAGCACTAAACGCTGGTTAATAAGACAAAAGATTTTAGTGACATTGAAGCTGCGTATGGCCTAATTCTTGTAGAAGGAGGAAGAAGTAGAAGTAGAAGAAGAAGAAGAAGAAGAAGAAGAAGAAGAAGAAGAAGATGACTACCCCCTCTTTGAAACTGTACCAGCTGCGGAATATATGGTTCACGGATAGCGAGTTAGGATCCGGATGAATGGAAAGTCAATCACAGATTTGGATCTTCGGCACCCTGGGACAATCTTATCTTCAGAGATAATACTAGAGCCGAAAGCTGATGTTTACGTCACGCTTCTAGAAAGTTCCAAAGCCGTGAGGAGCTGCGACGAGCTCTCGGACATAAACACCTTGAAGTACTAGCCTGTCGGTCCCTGACGAGATAAGGAACGACAGTTTTGTTTTTCTTTCTTTCTTTCTTTCTTTTTTTTTTTTTTTTTTTTTTTTTTTTTTTTTTTTGGAAGTTGGCATACATTGGCCATGACCCGATTTGAGAAGCGTAGCTAATAATGAAACACAGTTTGAAAAAAGGAGGAAACCAATAAAGATGCATTTAGGAAATACGAGTCAGAAATTAAAGTTCGAAGTGAAACTACGATGAAGTTTTAAAGTGATGACCGTACCAATATTGAGTTATGGTTCCGAAAATTTGGCGATGAACAGAAGGGATAGAACAATGGGGGAAACAGTACAAATGAAATTTTTAAGAAGCACTGCTGCATATACCCATTTAGATCACATGAGGAATGACATAATCAGAGAACTAAAATATATATAACTTAATAAAATATCTATATATACAAACAGAATAGGACAGATCACACAACACGAATGTCAAGTCCTGAAGATGGCCATGGAGTGTATAATGGCCGAAAGCTCGACCTTCTTAAATTTAACACGGCTGATCACCCGTGAAGCTCTGATCACAAGCCAGCCTGGCCTATCCTAATGCAGAAATGGAAATATATATTGCTATTAATATTGAAACACACCGAGCGAGATGACTCCAGAGTAATGTGGAAAGCTTGCATTCCGGAGTGCTGGGTTCAAATCCTGTGGACCGACTAAACTGATTGTTCCTTTTTTCCCCCTTGGTTTACCTTAGTCGCCAAGATAAATACCGGATTGTATATCTAATACCATGACCCAACGTTCCACCTTAAATGTAAAACAGTAGCATAAATTAAAAATGGATGGCAATAGTGAATACTGTGCCATCTATTCACAGACAATGTAAGCAGATAGGCTAGTGCCATCTGCCGTCACAGAGGCAGTACAATTTCCCTGTGCTACTCCCTGTGTGTAAAGTTAAAGTTATTTTTTTGTTTAACGACTCTCCCTTTGTGGACTCCTGATATAGGGATGGAGACCAACTGTCCACCACGCACCGTTTTGGCAGTACCACCTAACAGATCCGTCCGCGTATGACTACGTAATTAAGGAGACGTAAATAAATCGAAAAAATATTGGCCAGTCAGGCCAGTGGGTATTTATGCAGCGAGCCAATGTATAAATGTTGGTTATGTTAGAAAATAAACTTAAAATATTTGTGTCCAACTTCTGAGTGTATATGCAAAAGAAAGCTGGATGGGGGAAAGGGTGATTAAGGAAACGTTGTCGATTTTACTTTGAGACTTGAGAAAATATACTGTAGTGAACTGTAATACTAATTCTGCAACTAACTCTGCCACGAAGAGGAAACCATCCAATTAAAAAACTTCAAGTCAATGAACACTGCATTTTAAAATTAACATCTGGTATTATGAATGCTGTGATGTAGAAATGTCACTTAGTTGTCAATTAACACTATCTATATTGCGATATAATAATCTCCATATCAGGAGTCCACAAAGGGAGAGTCGGTCTGGGAGGCTCAGTTGGTTAGACGCTGGCCTACGGATCCCAAGATCTTAAATAACGTTTTGAAACATGAAATATCTCTTGACTTCTGTATAATGAGGGTAACAGAGAATGGCATCAACTGTATGTTACCCAAACGTAGTGATCGAACATCCACAAGATCATGCCAAGAGGTAATGAGTTGCATTGGAGCTAAAATAGAGCCCTGGGGGACGCCTTCAGTGCTATACACTCCGAAGATCAAGTTGAAGAAATGAATGATGGTACTGCTACTACAAAGCCGAAGTAAGTTAAACAAGTAAGGCCAAGGCTTTTGTTTAGTAAGGCCTCATCCCATACGGTATCAAAGTCCTACGTTATGTCGTTGTATAAAGGCATTGAAAAAAAAAGTAGAGAGAGATTTTGTTTTAAGAGAGGATGTTAAAAAATCAATGGATAACACTTTTGAGAAGTTTGGCTACCATTGGTAACAAACTATTTGGACAATTTGCTTTGAAGGGAGAGCTTTGAATTTCTTCGGTTTAAAAATTCAGTTCCTTTACCATTGTCATTTCACTTATTTTTAATTGTTTCATTTTTATTTATTACTCCACTTTTCTTTGCGCGTAGTGATGCAATGACACATCCACTTCCTCCTTCAGGTTATAGGCTGGAGCGTCGAACACTGAAATTCTGTCTACAGCAGCAATCACTATCCGGCAGAATAACCGACTCACTCGTAGAACAGCACATTTTTTTCGCATCAGAAAAAACAATAACTGGCTCACTAACTACTCGCGGGTGTGTTCGCGGTGGTAAAGGGGCGAAAATTCAGGATCATCTCTCATTAGTAGAGGGTGGATTTCTGCATATTCGCATGTTTTATTCCTTCAAATATAAACATATGCACGGAAGAGGAAAATGCGGTTCGTGTCATTTGGAATCAATTGGCAAATGCACAGAAATGCATATTCACGGAATTAGGGCATATTTCAGTAAAGTGTGCATGTGAGTGCACTTATTACACTTTTTTCTCCATTTAATATTAAAATATTAGTTTTTAACGCCGTTAAATGACAAGTTCTTGCTTTATTGTCCTGTTTTTGCAAATAAAGATAATCTTGTTTTCTTAGAATATATAAAATATTCGCCTTTTCGAACAACAGTGACAATACAGTTTTAAATCTCAGCAGGTCAATAAAGCAATCTCGCCTAAAGCATTTCGGAAAAAAGAAACATGCTTGCTAAGAACTGACAGTTGGTGGTAATTTCCTTGTTTTCGTTTACAACCGACGAGATTCTTTGAAGTTTGAAAATGAGCTTTATTGTACATTATTGTTGACCACGGTGACAAAACAAAGCAGGAAATGGAAGCCGGGAATCCAGGACTAAAGTTTATTCGGGATGTGAACAGTGTGTTACAAGGCGAATCTGAAAAAGAATTTCATTCTTATTCTGTGAGTGGCATAGCCTCTTTGTGATACTCCCCTGTGACCTCATGTGAAGTAGAGATCATTCTCCTCATTCAAATACATTTTAAGTGACAGAAGGAAGCGCTTTCTACCAGAAAACAGAAAAATATTTGGTTATTTATTGTAAGAAAAACTGATATGTGATTGATCGTTAAATGATTGTTGACTTATACTTCATACTAATTAGTTAATTACACACAATATTAATGAGAATATAAAATATAATTGACTTTAATTAGGAGCAAAAGAGTAAAAATAACAGTTGTTTCATAAGAAAATAAAATGTGAGGAAGTAGTGTATTTTACTACTAGAAGAAAATACTGTGACTTTTGGTTGTGTTGAAAAGTAAAGTAGACAGATGTAGTCGAGATAAAGAAACACTTTTATTTCCGTAAACAGTAAATTTGTACACTCGTTGCAACAACAAGAAAGTCTTTTTCGATTCTCCAACAGCACGGCTCCGAAGTCGTAACACAAAGAACTAACTCTTCTCCGTCGGCACAACTCTTCACATCGTCTGTCCGTCTCCGTCGGCACGACTACTCAACCTTCACATACGTCTGACTGCCTGACTGACCCTTCTCACACTTTACCGCTATTTATATCTCCCAGGCACTGTTCTGGAAAGTTCAGTTATTGCGCTGGAGTACAAAGTAGAAGACTCCAGTAGCCTCTATCCTTTTCTCTCTTTCGGCAAGCGCCCCAACAATGCGGCCATTCTCTGTCTCTTTCCTTCGGCTCCTTTGCGGTAGTGCCGACAATAATGTGATGGGTGACACTGCTGCTGTCGGCAATTAGATGCGGCGGGCGCGGTGACAATACTTTTTGTGCATATTTTTTCACTTTAAGAGCAAAGACATAGTTGCATGCATATATTTATGGGTTTTAGTGCATATAAATCCGCCCTCTACTCATAAGCGCTTGTTGGGCTGTTGAGTGAGCGCTAATCCGTCTATTTATCCCTGTTTATCTCTGTTCTACAAATTAGATTTGAGAATGTTCTTTCTTTACACGGCAGTAAAACATGGACCATAGGATTTCAGGATCGGAGAAGGATAGAGGTGGCACAAATGAGCTACTTCAGATCAGTTAAAAGATAACAATAAAACAGAAAACGAAGGAAGAAACTAAATATAAATCTTATGGATCAAATTAAGGAATACCAAAAGAACTAGCAGATCATTGAAAAAAATGTCCATTGAATGTCTATATATTAGAATATATATATCTTCATTTATCTACCTCCTTTTAGATCCCGATGTATAACTAGAATATAAAACTGATGTAGAACAATGAACGGTTTATTACCGGATTCAATAAATAGTGAACATACATGATGATTATGTGTGGAAGGCATTTTAGCTTTATTTCCCGGATATGCCTCTTACATGCAGATAATAGCTGTTATTTAATCAAACGCTTTACAGGTAACTATCAGTATTATACCTTTATATTCCCTCTTGGTGTAATAGATTGCTTCATAATGGCGCTGGGTATAGCGCTCGGAAATTTAATAATGCATGAAAGGGATATTGATTTCCATAGAAGCTATAAAGTGTTTATTACAATATTACATGTGCAATTAATGCATGTATCAATTATTGTATCACACAGCAAGAACAAGGGTTCAAACAGTATTTGAACTTAGGAAGCCCACTTATATTTACATTTTATTTTTAAGCAATATGTAGATATCAACTCATTCTTTGTCATTGTATGGCAAGAAAACTTTAATTTTAACAATTTGCATGCATATAATAAGATTACTAACCTTTAAAAAAAATAAATAAAAAAAAAAATCTGGGCAGCGAAACTTGGACACCGATGGGAGAGAGAGGCGTGACCAGCTTAACTGTGAGTACCGTGTGTTGTTTACAATACGAAAGTGGGTGCTGCCCCGTTACGGTTCTACATACAATCGTGGATATACCAAACTTTGTGCAATCAAGGATCCGTTGAAGGGAAATAGAGAATGAGAATAACAAACCACATGAATGGCATAAGCATTTGCGTTTTGCCCGCATCTCGTCACGTGACTTTCAGATTATTATATCGCAATATAGATAGTGTTAATTGACAACTAAGTGACATTTACTTTGAGACTTGAGAAAATATACTGTAGTGAACTGTAATACTAATTCTGCAACATAAAGCCTGCCACGTAGAGGAAACCATCCAATTAAAAAACTTCAAGTCTGAACACTGCATTTTAAAATTAACATCTGGTATTATGAATGCTGCCTCTGGTGTGGAGGACCCGCTTTCGATCGCCGGTACCGGTGTGGGAAATTTTTCTCCCCGCTCGGAGGTCTGGCATGGAGTGCACTCAGCCTTGTTAGGTCCCGGAGGGGCCAACTGAAGAGCTTCTTGATAAATAAGTAGCGACCCCAGGTCGCGAATGTGGCATAAACGGCCGGGAGGGCTCGGCTCGCTGACCACGTCCCACCTCCAGTACTGCACCCCACTGTTGCACTAGAAGTTATTATCAATGCTACATAATGTGTTTTAAATTTGTCACATAAAATGGAAGTGTTTTGATTTCCAAATATACATATACACGTGTTCATTTTTACTTATGCCTTTGATGGTCACATATGACGTCACCTCTGGCTGAGCCTTTAGTTGCAACAAGTTGAAGAATGACTTCATAGAGTGCGCCCACGTCGAATGTTACAGGCGTACTTAGCTCGCCTATCGAGGCCTACGTCTGGCGTTCCCAAAGCTTCTAATAGAGCGCGCAACACTAATTTCTTCAGGCGGTTTATTAAAAAAACTTTCTGACAACGAAATTCGAAGTAAAATACATATGCATACATATTAGGACAATAGCTCGGTCGTCGGTAAAGCTTTAGTAACTTTTAGTGTAGTAAAGTCTGGAGAGATTTCAATGAATATGCATTACATAGAAATAACCATGCGTGAAAAAATACTAAAAACTTCAGTATAATTTGATCGCCTTCCACACCGAGATACGTTTGTTGATTTTGATGATTTTTATGGCAACATGACTGGAAAATCAAAATTAATCCCAACAAATGCCAGCTGATTCATTTCTCTAACCGGCATCACACTTTGGCAATGGACCTAACGGTCGGTGGTCAGGTATTGCATTGCCGTCGGCAAGTTAAATACTTAGGGGTTACCTTGGACCGCACAATGTGCTGGTCCACCCACATAAAAAATAGCGCCAACAAAGGCAGACAGCGGCTAAAGTTATGCGCCCCCATCTTCCGCAGCAAACAGCTGCAATTGAAGTCCAAACTCGTCCTGTATAAGGCTTTCATCCTGTCAGTGGTTCTTTACGCGTGTGTGGCCTGGGCAAACGCCTCAAAAACCGCCCTGAAGACTATCCAAACCCTCCAAAACCTCTCCCTCCGGAAAATCCTCTCTGCTCCCATCCTAACCACTAACCGAACCCTTCACCAGGAAACCCAGATCCCTTCCGTACCCGAGGCACTAACAAAAAGAGCCACTGTCGCGTGGGCGCGCATCAGGAATCACCAAAATGACGTGATTGCCAATATTGGCAAGGGCGAGCCAAAGCATCGGAAACACACTAGAATTAATATGTTTTAGACGTCGTTCGGCTCACCGACTGGTGTGCGTCCACACAAAGAAGGGCCCTAGGCCACACACACGCTACCTCAGAGGCCTGCATCCCAGGGAACCAGTCAGGAGCTGCAACCTGGTCCGCACAGGAAAACTGCGGGAAAAAAAACTGTACATAGTAAAGTGTATATAGTGCAGTGTGTGTAAATATGTATATACGAGTGTGTGTGTGTGTGTGTGTGTGTGTGTGTGTGCGTGTGCGTGTGATGGGACATATGTGTGGTATGCCCAGGAGTGAGTGCGTGTATATATCCGTGTATATAAATTTAAAAAACTATCAAAAACTGACAAAAAAAACCTGAGAATACTCCAAAAAAACTGTTCTCGGTGGGCTAAGGCTGCCCACTGTATGGGTTTTTTAAAAGATAAAGCAAACTTGAATTCATTGTAAATACTGTAAAAATTATAATTAATGTTAATTTTGGCCTGTAAGCCGGGCCCCTCTGTACCGGCACCAGGCAAATGCTTCTTTAATAAAATAAGTTGAAGTTGAAGAGATACGTTTTTGAAGGACAAAGTAAGCCAAAGTTTGGTCAGGCGTCTCAAAATCGTAAAAACACCTTTATGTATAGCTAGCTATGTGGTTACAGTTTAACACTTGTCTTAAAATTCAGAGAGGAGTCTCTTGGAACTACCTGACCAAGAAAGCATCAATACAGTGGTTCATATCGTACTGATACCCCCCTTCGGTTTAAAAATATTCCAACATGTAGACACGGTGGTGAATTGTCAGGTTCATGTTACCTTCTATTACAGGATATGCTACTTCATACTCAAAGCTCTGGACACCTATTTCCACACGGAGGTTCAAAGGATGTTCTCGTGGTATAGTCTTGTAAATTCCGCACAAAGTCGCTAGGGAGCAGCTCCAAGTGAAAAATACTCTAAAAGGTGCACACGATACCAGCCAATGATTCAGCTTCCGAGGCTGATAGATACCACTGCAATACTTGGTTAGAAGGGCAAAGAGGAACCCTACATTCGCTTCAAAGGCTAGTCATAAATTTGAAAACAAAAGTACAAAAAATGAACATTGTATATAATTTAATGTAAGCGCGAAAGGTTTATATTTATTTGTCATCAATTAATTATACATATGAATTATTTTTCTGGATGAACGAAATTTCCAAGGGAAGTACGGGATGAACGTTGCCGACTGTTTTTCAAGCATATTTTCTAAGAGTGAATAGCAAGGTAGTATGTTATGTGCTTCCTCGCACTCATATCGGTTTGTTTTCACACGCACGCGCACACAAAATGCAACAGCCCTTGTCCCTAAAATCAGGAAAGAAATTATAAGTAGAATTTATTTTACTTGGATCTTATGGTTGTTGTAAGTGTTGCAGTGCCAGAAATAAAAGACTTAATAACGCCTCAGAACACTTCCAACACATGTCTACTTGAAACGAGTTAGCCTTTTGGTAGACATGACACAAAATGAAAACAGAAATGGAAGTTTAATATCGCTCAGTGAAGCAGCGACACGGAAAGATCAACTGGACTAGCCTCGCTCTAGTTAATTCATTAAAAACTGTGATACGAATTAGGAACAACGTATATTCTCTTGGGAACCAGAGCTTTTTGCATAAAGCCGCTATATTGCTAAGCGCATGTTAAGCTTGGATGAGTAAAAAGGGCCCTTTGCCTGATTATAAGTTCATTTACTAGTGGTCTGGAGTGCCATGTACGGTATTAAAGTATAAAACCATAACGTAGTGTGAATCTGCTCACTACAACTCCATTTAACCGGCCCTGGATAGGCCCAAGTCTTATCCCTTAACCCTGCAGTACACGCATGCTATATCGTTACTTGGTTAGGTGCGTGGGTGACTCCTGTTAAAGCTTTTAATTACTCACTGAAGCGATTACCAAATGGAGTTCGTAAATTATTTTTCTGTTTATATATTTCAGGGACCGAAATAGAACAGAAAATTTCAAAACAAGATTTGAATAATTTATTCCAGAGACCGTTGACACAAGCGGCATATAAATAAGCCAAACCCATCCTTTTACAGTTATGACAACATAAATACTCTGTGGGGGTAACATGTATACTTCACATTCAAGAGATCCCGAGTTCGAATCTCGGATAGGGTGAGCTACACAGATAATTTTTTTTTCCATGGGCAATTCCGGGTATTTATCTAAACACACCTTCTAGCCATATCGTATAAGCGCAGAGAAGCAGGAGGTCTTTTGTGAGCAGCCTGTATCTTTATTTGTTGTGTCCTCTGCACTTCCCTTTGATAGCTCCACTTTTGCAATACATCCGTCTTGTATAGTTTTATGTCCACAGGTTATGACTAAAACATGGCACTTCTGCCTTTCAGATGCCCATACTTCCCTCGGCAATGTTGAATGAGGTAGGTGGAGGCAGGCGCGCACTTCTCAAACAAACACAAACACAATTTGAACCTGTGTAAACTCCACGGGTGAGCGCTTTCAAAAAATTTCGTTTTACGTGAAGTGGCTCATCTTTGAGAAAAAGGAATGCAATATCCCTAGAAAAACTTTGTTAAAATGTTTCCCACTGCATAAAGCGAAACAGATACAGAGTGTGTATATTTTTGTCAATAAAAGAAAATACGAAGTATTAAATGCTTAGAAATGTAATAATTTGTGTAACTACAGTGTGTCTTTCATACCAGATATCCGGACTGAAGACATATAAAATAGTTATCTCGGAAAACAGTAGATTATTCCATTATGGCCTTTAACCTTTGGTCACATTGGTGTCCTTTGCTTTGAACACGTTGCCTATAGGTCAGGCATGGGATTTACCTTTGCATCGAACTTGTCTCATTCAATGTCAAGTATGGCTTCTTCATGAAGAGTGGTAAGGAAAATTTTCTGCTAGTCACAAAAGTAGGAAAGCTGGAAGCTTAATGTACAGATTTCAAATGGCAAATATAAAGCGTGCCACTTTGATCAGAAACCTAAGGTAAACTTTAGTGATCTTACAGGTGTTGATTTAAAAGGTATTTTTGAATACTCGTATTTGTAACGTATAAAAGTACCACATGATTCCACTTTTAGAGGTTTAGTTTCTTATTAGTTTACTTAATGTAAGCTAGCGTATTTCATGATTCAAGGTTTGAACACAGTATTGAATTTAAAGCCTATTGATTAAACAGTTTTAAAATACTTGTAAACTTAAATAGTATACTTTACGACTTTATTTACTGCGAAAGATAAACAATTTAGGATGTCAATCGCAAGACAGCGTAAGGATATTACTGATGAGATATACAGGAAGGCTATAAACTTGAAGATATGTAATTTTCCAAACCACAGTAAGTGGCTGTAATAATTATTGTGTGCAAAATATGTTTAATATAAACAAAATAGTTAATAACAGCGTATACATTATTACTATGCGCAGGTGGAACAAACCCACCACTGCCCTTGTATCAAAACAGCTTTCCTCATTCCGCAAGAGAATGTGGGGTGAGAAAGGCAAGTTCAATCGCTACCTCTCCCCGTGTGCCCATTCTTGGATTAGGCAATGTATACTTTCGTACATTAGGTCATACACACATTCACACCCTCAGTCATACTACCAGAACAGAGAATGATCTTACCTAGAGAAAAATTACACTCCACAGCCGGGAATCGAACCCAGGACCCCCAGCACAACAGACAGGCCCTAGGTGTATAAATAAGAAGCAATTACTACACATAGCTGCAGAATAAACCATACAGGAAGAGGCCCTTGTCAGCAAGTTACTCGAACACAGGTGTGTCCAACCTTTTCTACAAAAGAGCCACTGTCGTTATACGAGCTACGTGATTGATTTATTTCAGCATGTTAAACAAGATCAAATTCTAAAACAAACCAATTAATTTTAAAAATAGTTAATAACATTGAGATGATATTTTAATCAAATATCAGTAAAATTATTTTAGCTGATAATTATGGCTTTTTAGTGTAGCATGTTTTGAGTAAGAGGATGACTGATGAACATGTGTTGAAAAGGGAAAAAGTGTTACTCTTTCAAGTTTATCTTATTCCAAATAGAGTTTCTTATTTGATAAATAATATGATAACTTACAAATCTTACTGCGACACGAATGCGATATGATAGAGTAAATATCACTGCGGGCCGCACAGGATGAGATGGGGAGCCGCAAGTGGCTCTCGGGCCACAGTTTGGACACACATGACATAGGAAGTCGCACTGTCCAACACAGAAAGAGTCCTGTGTTACACAACGTACCTTCACCACAGTTAAGTTCGAAACAGAAGGCTTCTATAAAGCACAATACTATTAAAGCAAAATTCTTTGTGACAAAAACAAACTGATAATAGCATTACGGTGAAAAGATAGGAGGAACGTAAAGTAATTTTGTCTGCCTGAGTAGTACTGAAGCTCACTAAAAGCAGTAGTGGTTCACAGAAAAATATGTTGCTAATGTATGAGTACATAAATCTCATTCCGGTCCTCTAGAATGAAGGAAGCAAAGTTGAAAATAAAATGTGAAACTTTTTCTCAAAAACATTCAGATAGACTAGATACAACTTGATTGTGAACTTTGCCACCTATTTGAAATCATAATATTCGCAGCTCCGTTTTTGAAAGCTTCGGACATTTCGAAATTATCCCAGAAAGTCCTTTGGAACAAGTTAAATAGTTAACAAGTTTTGGAATTTGATTGACGTATCTCTACTATGGGAGGAGAAAGGAAGAGAAGGGGCAAGTGTAAACAAGACTGCTTTGGATATCAGCTCGACAGACTTAAAGTCGCCCTCTTCAGAGCAGAAACCACGTGTTTTTCCTGTACTGTGTAGTATTTTATACAACTTTTGATATCAGCAGATCCTAACCATTAATTTAGGGAACAATGTTTTCTAGAGCGTAATTGCCTGAACTTATAAATGTGGCATTAACACATTCATATTTGTCTTTGGTTAAGCATATATTTTCAACCACGTATGTTACAGTGTGTCTTGGTTTCTAATCAAGTAATTTTAGCAGCGGAATGTTGTAACAAGATCGTGATTTACCACTCAGCAGAAGTGTGAACATGAAACGAATAAAATAATATAACATCACACTACACTAACGAAAATTACAAATGGGGAAGCAACAAAGCTTAGGAAAATCTTTCATTCAGATACCTAAAGGTGTGATTAATGGATTAAAAACGGGCAATTTTAATATCAAAGAAAAGCATAAAAACGTAAAAAATATAACGATTTCACAATTCTGATATTTTGTTAAACAAACATGAGAATTCTGAATCAAGACCCACTTCTAAACTTGAAGGGGATTCATGAAATGGAAATTTAAAATGTGATATTCACACTACATTCTCTACCCGGTATCGTGTATGTTCATACTTTGTTTACCCTCTAATATTACAAAATTATTCTCTATGTCCACTCCATGTTAAACGAGATAAACCGCTTCCAGGAAAAGTTTTACAACATGCTTCAATGTAGACAAAAGAGAAGAAAAGCTGAAATTATACTCAAAGCCTTTAAAATCAGATTTAAAATTTCAGTGAAAAATGTATATCAAAACAAAAAATATTACAAATATTACGTAACAATAATTATGTGCTGTAGGAGATATATTTGGTATGTGTTCACGTTGAAGGTCATCAATATCAACATCTGTTGTGATTCAGCTAAGTCTATTGTAAGGGTTCCTTTAAGAGTAAATCTGGCGGAGAACCCGCAAGTGCTCGCCCGGTCCGGTTGGTCCGAGAACGCACGGAATATATTTCAATATCATAAACAAAATATCCGACGTAGAGATGCGGCGGTAAAACGTTACATTGGTACTTGAAAACTAAGCAGGAAAATGAACATTTTATGTAAACGCTTGAGGAAAGAATTAAACATGAGACCGGTGAGGTACTTTGTGCGGAATATGACGTATTAGCTAACAACCTGAAGGAAAATGAGTTATAACAAAATGTAGGAAAACGAGTTTGAAATTGAGGCAGTATTTCTGTATAAGCCCTCTGAAATTATTCTAACTGGAAAAACGGAGGCAACAGAGACTGACTTCAGTTGTTTAATTAACAACCACAATGTTCATCGATTGATGGTACAACGATGGAAGGTATAATGTCTTAAATACCATGGTGTAAAAGATTTCAAGACTGTTGTAAGCGGTGATAATTTGAATTAACTACATATTTGTTACAAGTTTGGACTGTGATGTAGACCTTATGTGGTCGTTCATAGTGCTGAGTTGTTGCTCAGGATTTCATTTATCATTTACGAGTATTTCTCTAGTAGAAACTACAGGAATAAAATAAATTGACTAGGGTATAGAATAAGGCGGAATTGCTTGCTTAAGAGTGAATCAAAGATATGCAGAAGGGAAACATGTTTCAGAAAAGATTCGGATTTTAGACATTTACAAATAGAGGTGATGAGGAAAATAAAAAGAAAGACAGTGCTTAACTTGATACCACGATTTCCTTTCCAAATTTGCCCTTCATTTCGTCATCATCGTCAACATCTTTCAGGTGGTGTATGGTGGCTCCGAAAGATGGCTCTGTTGCATTGCTGATGTTCTCGGCGTTAGGCGGCGCTGTGGGTTCTTCAAATTGAATTTATTTATTTCACTGACGTTTTTACATCTTTTCCAATGACACATAACCTCTCCATGATCCTCTTAAGTAAACTGTCCAAACAAACAAAACAATACTTCATGAGTAATCTCAAGGAGGGCCTCTTGAACAACAACGGACCACGAGTGATGGTAGTTGCGGGGCCTGGTACCGGGATGTACAAATATCAGCACCTTTTTGGGATTTCCGCGCGTCTGTAGTCCGTCAGCATGTGATCCTATGGTTCCCTCACTTCATCCTTTCCTGCTAAAGGCTGTTAACTGCAAATTGATCTGTATGTATACTTGTATATGTATACTTGATCCGTATATCTGTATATATACATATACAGATCAAATATATACTCTTCACGGGATGTCGCCATTGCAGTGTTATCTCAAAATTAATTTGAGAGCAGTTTCTGGTTTACAGAGAATAATGAGAGTCAGTTGGGGAACTTAATATCATAGCGACATATCTACCTGGTAGTGTTGGCCAGATAAACGCCTCAGAAAGCAAAACGTTTGTTATTTAAATCTCGGCTATAATCTTAAACTCTTCACTCTGATTCCTCCTTTCTGAAATCATACATTTACCAAGGGACACTAACTGATTGTTTCATACGACTAGCTCTATGCCATGATCATGAACTGTGCATTTTGATGTTTGTGTTTTTATCACAATAGTCGGAAATATTGCATCCCGTACTCAATTAATTTAGTTCCGCCGTTTGTTTACTCAACAAATTGCTGACCAAGAGAAACATATGACGAGCACCCAGGCGAGTAGTCTAACAAATTTGCATATCTGTGGACGGAGTTACTTACAATGTTTGTGTACGGTATTTTAGCATATTATGATATCTTGTGTTTGTTTCCGGGTATGAATATTTCAGTGTCGTCGCCGGAGCTGGGTGCTGTGGTAGGGATGATACCATGAATTATTCCTGAGGTGTACAATTTCTTGCTGCAGCGGCGGCCACTACAAAACGGTGTTTCCTCTTTTCTCAGTATAAAACCTGTTTGTGAATCTAAACGTATTTATGCTCAACCATATCCAAATTGATTAAGTATAAGTCTGATACCGATCCTTTAACGGTCATCCTTAAGTTCACACTTTCATTAAAGCACTGGTCTTCATCTAATGGGACAATTCAATTTTCGTTAAAGGACAGGTGTTCCAACAATCAGAGAATTCCCATGCAGCAATGGCAAAGCGAAATATCGATTAATTCTCGAAACACATCTAGGGCGAGTTTAGAAAACGCTAAAACGTCGAACACCACTGACAGTGAGATGCAACTTACTCCAAGTAAGATGCAACTTACACAAAACACACAAATTAACCTCAATACAGCATCAACTTTCAAGAATAAGCAAAGTCTCGCAAATTACTTTCACTAATTGCACAATAAATTACTTATACATGAAATAAAGTTTCGTCTGAAAACCAATATATTCAATTTGCGTTCTATTTTTGAATGTTCCGTAGCATTCCAAGGTTATAATTTTCATCATGCAGCTGTGACGTGCTGGACGCGAATCGATCGTTCAGCGCTTGTGCAGAACTCTAAATATCAGCTGATCCAATATGTAGGTCATTGTCCCTGGTGAGTGTACAACATTTTACAATATTTGAACTATAAAAACAGGTATATGGTCGAGCATACATTGTCGTATGTTTCGCTTGTTTCCTAATATATACTCGGGTCTTAATTACTACCATTATAGTCTCGTGAATTATAGTTTTTAGATTCATAAACGATAGGCGCAATTATTAGAACCTGGATTCAGTTCACAGTAATAATTATCTCGGTGACCCCTTCTCTATTCTTGTACTAACTAATGCATTTTTCATTTCCGATTTTACTTCTTACACTTCTGTACTCTAATTTAAATGAACTAAACACATTACAGTTTTAGGTCAATTATCGCAATTATGAACATTTAAAATATTTAGGTCATCAAACTCCGGACCCTAGTGGTTGTCATAAACTAGCCATACACATTTCGTTTTTCATAAAAAATATCTTAAACACATTGCATTTTAATATATTGACTCTGTCCCTCAGACTGAAGGAGTGGCTTTTACTTAAGGTTATCCAAAGAGAGAAGGTTGGACATCCCTGTACAAAAGCATTCAATTTAAATCACACTGTCCGATAAGCTATTTGCTTATATTTCGCCAAGCAGTTTCTTTCGCTGTTGGAGTTAGAACTGTAGGTATATTCCAGTGAAAGAAGCACCAGCCCGAGAAGGTAGCGGTTGCATGGAAATGAAGTTTTTTAATCATTCATAAGAACTTTTACTTGGAACATCTGTACTAAGTACGGCGTTCGAGTATTTAATAGGGGAAGTAAAACTTTAAGAGCCCCCTGGAGTGTATTTTGACCATCACATCAAATATTGATGAAGCTCAGCCCCGAGATATCTTCTGGGGAATGTGCCCCACCCCACCCCTCCCTCCCTGGTTTCCACAACTTTCACTAGAGGGAGTACAGAAACCGCCATGCTAGTTCAGCTGTTGGGGAACCTTTCATTTCACACTTCATCTAATGTGGCAAGGTGTTTCGCTTCACTAAGCATCGAATCCAGGCTCGATCTTCGCCCTGACAGGTCGACTTTCTTTGGTAACACTACGTCCCCCCCCAAACGCCCCCCTGTTCTACAGATGTTAAAAAAATGTCTGGATTATATGTTACCTTTCTTTAGTCTATTAGTTCAAATTTCTTCGTCTTTTTTTAAAGGCGTGTTTTTAAAAGCAATACCACAAACTGTTAAAGAAAACACACACTATTTTCTGAATATTTTACCATCATTAATTACCTTACATCTTATACTTCTTCCCCATAAATTCACCGCCGTTAATCAGGAACTTGTTCAAACGGCAACGAGATTTTGTATGCCTCTTTAAAGAATGATGCCACCTGTAGTGAAAACCAGATCTACTACTGGTTTCTTCACTATACGTATAATAAATATTGTGTTCCACCCAAAAAAATTCTACGTTGAGATTTCACCGTAAATGTCCTTTGAGGCCCCTGAATTTAAAAAAAAAAAAAAAAAAAAAAAAAAAAAAAAAAAAAAAAAACATTCTTTTTTTAAAAAAGTCCCTGCGTGAACTGCGTAACTCAAAAACGAAAAGCCGGTAAAAAACCAAAGTTAGTATTTAAGTTTAATGTCTTTCAAGTATACCACACAAAGATTTGAAAAAAAAAATTTCCTCCATTCTAAATTACCTTTACACGGACAAATTTTCGAAAAGCTTAATTTTTTTTCAAAAAATGTTGTAACGATTGTGATAAAAATGTCACATATTTAATATAATTTTATGATAAATGAAATGAATATTTTGAATTTTCTGGCTACAACCTATGTAGTCCTGATGACTTTTGGACAATTAGTAGACCGTAACGTAAAAATGTAGATCTCTCTCAAACACACCTTATGTTGAAATGTATTTTTTAATGTAGTGAACCATTTCGGAGATATTCCATATTATTTTTTTGAGTTTTAAAACACTGGAACTTTTCTCAAATGAGAGGTCGTTATTCACTTTTTTATCTCTTGGCCGTGCAAAAAGAAAGGAATTTTCAATCCTTCATATAGCGACCCGGGTTTAAAAATCTGATTCTAACTTAAATACCATGTTTGGTAGTTATTTAACCAACTTTTTGTTCGTTTTTGACCTCACAACTCTATTTCAAATGAAATTTGGACATTACTGTATTTTTTATCCTCTTATTATTTGGTGGAGTGTAGTGCCCTCTCTGTCTACAGTGGAATCTTAATTCAAATGTGTTGTGTGGTATCATTTATATTTTATCAAAATATGTGTAGTTTCTATGTAATACATTTTCTGTGCATAAGTTTTGCATGGTATCTTTAAAATATTCTGAAGTACTTGAAACCAAAAACTAAAGCACGAATTCTTGAATTGCACAAAAAATAATAGAGGTTCCCTCTCCCTCACTGCGTCTGTCACTGTTTTTATAAGTTCTGAGCGTGCCCCCCCCCCCCCATCGTTTCCTTGTTCTATCTTTCCTTTTCCAATGACTCACAAGACACTCCCAGGAGATCTGCCGCTCCGTTGGCGCTATTTCCGTCCTATCTTTGCAGTAGATTGAAGCCTTGTAGCGTAACTCCTGAACTTTAGATCTCTAGGCGCAAATGCCTAGCTTGCAGTAGGTGCTTAAGTCTTAATCTTAAATTTTATTATCATTGTTACGTCGCGTGGTAAAATGGATTGCATAAAAGCCTTCTCTATGAAAAAAACTTAGATGTGCCAATTTTCATGGCAACAACCGGTTTTGGAATTCATTCACTCTTCAACATACAATATGCATAGGCGTTGGTGTGTATGACGTTGATAAACGATAGAGAATAACATACGAATTGTTACGTAAAACAAAAGTGAGTAGAGAAAATAGCATGAATGTAATGCGTGTATTTATATTTATATTTCAAACGTATAGACGTGACGAGCTGTACTAATATAGCTAGATCAACATTCTTACTGTATTCTGATAGCCCTGGAAGAGGACTTTAAAATCAGTTCATTTGCTGAAAATGATTAACAGAGAAATTATGGACAGAATAAGGTTTCGACTAATTGTTCTGTTACGCGTAAAATCGCGTTTTTTTTTCAGAAATTATAGATAGATAAGCTTAGATAGTTATAGTTATAGATAGACTAGATAAACTTAGAAAGCAAAACCCTATCTGAATACAAAATTTGATCGAAATCGTTAGAGCCTTTCCCAAGCTGACAAGAACTGCTATTTTAAATACACAAGACACAGCGTGAACATGAAGTCTCGATCCATTTTTTAAGATATTGGATTCCAAAACATGCACTTGTTGTAAATCATATGACGTGGTAGCACATAATCAATGGGAGTTTTGCTTTAGCCTTAGTCGATATGATCAAAATGATACAGCGATTCACAAATAGTGCTATACTCAATATCTCATGAGTTCATACAGAGCAAACCTAGTGGACAATATGACGTAAGATCAATGTCTCTCGAGGGTTCGCGCACACACAGATACTATCCGAAATGACGAAACAGACCTACAAGCCAAAGGAAGCTACAACATATATACTGGAAGTTTCCTGCAACAGGAACTCGTGTATGCTACGGAAAAAAGAAAAATTAAAAACCACACAGCTCTCCAAAGGAACAGCATCTGGGCTGGAATCGTGAAATAACACTTTACGGGAGAAATATTCGTCCTGAATTCCATCAAAAGGGGAGGCCAGGAAACCGCCTTTCAATTCCCGGGACGAAATTTCCAGAGCGCATTTGTGCCTCTTGCCGTGCAACTGCCGCGACGCCCGCCGATGCTTCCAACCCTGAAAGAAAACTAACGGGATGAATACTGAAATGAAATAGTTAATACAACAAAATGGAGGAACAGGACATTTGCAGGATCTCTGCCATGGTGACCGGGGAAACCTCCGAAGAATCCATGGGTGAGGAAGGTGGGCCACGGGGATCGAGCCCGTGACATCCCGAATGCCGGCCACAGACGTTACCACGTGAGCCATCCCGCTTGAACAGGGCACATTAGAATTTTTACTGATTTTCCTCAAATAAACCAGGCCAAAACTTAAAATAACTAAATTAATTTTGCAGAATATACAAACTTTGTATATCTTTATTTTAATAATAATAATAATAATAATAATAATAATAATAATAATAATAATAATAATGATTTATTTTTTTAAACCAAAAATTGATTGCAGTTGTTATATTTTCTCCTTGTTTCGTTATCCGCCGCAAGGTTGGCATCATTGGTGTAAACCGGGATGGCTCAATTGTGACCACATTATCATGATAGCCAGATTAAATAACTGGAAAGCTGTTGGTTCTTGTATTATTGAAGATAGTTCGAAATAATATATTTCAACGCATTGCACCATGTATTCAGATATCACAGTGCTCCCTGAACATCTTCAACCGAACAGCTCCTTAAAAGTGAAAGTGCCAACTTGTGGTTAACCCTCACAATTGGATTACGTGCGGGTGGAGAGAGTAATCGCAAACAACGCCATTATAAGATATAACTTATTCACAGCGATTGACAGCCGTGTGACGTGGAAGACCTATAGCACTCCACAGGGAATAGCGCAGTAAATCATTCTGGACGCGGGCACCAGACTGCGCAGCGATCGCTAACGTATAAATAGCACTGTTTTCAGGGGAAATAATTTATATTCTTTGCGAATAATATATGTTTGTTGTCAAAATGTTATATGTCATACCCGTGGTTATAGTTTTTGCTCCAAGAGACATGAATTTGTGTGTATACATGTGTTTTTAAATAGTTTAAAGTTGTTTTGTCAGGACTCTATGACAGCTGAATTTCATTCAAGAACGAATAAACATCAACAAAAAATACACAATTTTCTATAACCGAGCTCACAACATCGATAAATGAATATTTATTGCGTCCATCTTGCTTTTCTTGATTTGTACTAATAAAAGATGGGAGGACATTTAATAAAAACTTTATTCTTTCACTTCAAAGAACGCGATTTTAAACCCAGGTATAGGCATTTTTAAAATTGTTTTCACTTAAATCCGATTTAGAATGAAGTTGGAAGCTACAGTGGATTATTAAGTATTTGGAGATTATCACGAGTGATTGTCAAATTATCGATAAATTCTGGAGTCAGTAAGCGACGAGAGAATTTATCTGGAGAATTTTACTTTCACGAGCTGCATTTCTTAGGACTATTTCACGAACTGAAGTATGTTATAGTCCATGAAATGTTATTCATATGCTGTATTGTAATAACTAACCACTTAAAAGAAAAATGAAGCTGGCATACATGCATCAGCGTCCATTGGCACGGCCTACAAGACTGACATGTCGATGCTCCCAACTTTTAAAGTGTTGGAGTAGTTGAAGTACTCGTATTTACTGTTAATTAGCAATTTGTTAAATTGATTCAAAACATACCTCCTGATAAAATATTTTTGTACTCCGTCATCAACCACCGTTTATTTTACGTGGGTCATCCCCTTTCTTTGCCGCAGATGCAAACAAGTTCATTTTATTAAAATTATAGGCGGAGGATATGTGTGTAACAGAAGGTTCAAATGTTTCACTCATCATTCCTCTGTTTTATGTTTGGTATTCTCGTTGAATACCGCTATTTCACGGATGGAGGAATATTGACAGGTGTCTCATAAAATGCGGTGTTTAATAACCCCTCTCATTTAATTTGCAGACAACAAAAATGGACAGGTTGGACGTGATGTATCCATTTTTCAGTAATAAAACATGCGGCAGAAAACTAACTTAATTATTTCATTAAACTACAAAAACATATGCTTACAAAATTATAATAGATGTGAAACCAACATTTTCCAGATCAGATTATCAGCAGTAGTTTTAAATTTCATTTGTTTTAAAATATAACATTTTTAGGCATAATTTAATGGCACGCATAAGCAAAAGAAACGCTTTTCGAAGTTTTGATAGTTTCTATTAAACTCTACGAATTGGAGAGAATTTGTGCCTGTATCTTGCTTCAATAAATAGACAATAACAGTATAAAAGTAATAACCACAAACAAAAATAATAGTAATAATAAAAAATCATAGTAGTAATTGCAGTAGTAATAATAATAATCATAATGAGAACAATAGTTATAATAGTAATCAGAAACGAACAAATGCTAATGAAACATGACGTGACCTCATGATTGCATAAATTTTGTTACGTTACAAAATTAGACAAATAGCAGCAAATACAGGAGTGAATTCATTTGTTGGAAAACAATGACCTGTAAATGACCTGGAAAATATTCTAAGACCTTTTCGGTTGTTTATACTGTTATTCGCTATTACCACGAACTACACACGCTAGTTCAAGTCTGAGAATTGCTCTCTTCGCTCGTCTTTGCTGGTAAGCAGAACGAAGCTCGCTCACGCCATTGGTGTCAGCTCTATAGGAATTGCCCCATTGCGTTCGGCAATTTATTAACGCACAAAAGTATCTACTTATGGCAAAGGTGGCTTAATTCACCTGGTATAACCTACCTATAATCTATCTTTAGTACCTACCTAACTAATTTTTGCTACTGCACATCATAATTATTCTGCAGATTTACTAACTTAGTGATTATTTAAATCAGACTCCCCCCCCAAGACCTATGTATAACAACAAAACTACACTGCTCAGATATGTATATTAGATACTTTGCCTTCATATTAGGTATTTTTAACCCATATGATTTAACTTAAGATCAACTGTTTTTGTTTAAGCAATTTTTCTCCGAAAGTATGACATTTAGCAACAGTTGTGAAAGTGTCATGAAAATGACTCATAATATGCATTATAAAATAATAATTATAGTTACATGTGATACTATAAAATAATAACTGTGCTTCTAGGAGTATAAAACTAATATTTAGACATTACTTACTAAGAAAGTAACGCTGGTTTTGTCGTATCTCCAACTTACCTGGAAACAAACAAACGCATGTTAGTATGCTTAATACAACGGGAATATTAATACAGAATATTACACCACAGAACGAAAATAAGAGATAACAGCTAGTTTCCGATTGGAATGTGTGTTTTACACTCTTTTACTGACTACTCGTACTGATTTCGACAAATAAAACAGAAAACACTCATTCTCAATCCATAATGATTGCGCAACGGTGCTAAGTTTGTGTTCGGACACACACACACACACACACACACACACACACACACACACACACACACACACACACACACACACACACACACACACACACACACACCTTGAGGGTGACATTTTATGCTTTACATTAATGAGTTACCGTTGTTTAGGGGAAATGTATCAAACTTATAGGACAATTAGTTGATTATAAAGTGAAAACACAATAAACTACAATCCTGCTTTCTTAATCACAGGTTCATACATTTTTTTGAAAAGTCTCTTGCATCTGCTAATGCAGCGATGTCCAACCTTTGCGATAGAGGAGAGGTTGGATTTACCTCCTTCCTACGCGAACTTTGTCTCTCTTTAACCTCCAAGGGTGCGTTGGTTCCATGTACGTTGCGTTTGATTTGCGGAAGTATATAAGTATTGGGAAATTCAAATAAATAATAAAGAATATCTCGGAAAGGGTTCATTAAAAAGAAAAAAAACAAATGTTTGACCTAATTTGTGTGTTTAACGAGATACACATTTTTATTTGGTAAGACTGTCTCTTACTGTTTAACATTTATGCAAAAGTCGGCCAGAATAAAGGGGTCTTCTGAGGTCATTCCGAGAAAATTCAAGGTGCGGTCTAGGAACTCCCACGAAATCGTACGTTAGTGTCCGTCAGTGGATACTGAGCATGTGGTTGTGTTTCTAAACGATATAGGCAATAGCTGATTTACCCTCCGACTGAAGGAGTGGGGTGGGGCATAGCAGCTAATTACGCAAGCGTCTCCAAAGAGACAAGATGTGGGAACGTTATAAATAATTTGAAGCAGTATCAATTATCTAACCTTCAAATACTCTAATTTTAGGATGTAGATGGTTCATAGTAAAAAGTTAAAATATTCAATTTTATGGTATACAGAAAACACTCCTTCCAGGACCAGCAAAATTGTACTCAAAGTATGCAAGACTGCCTGTGAACAAGATAACTGCCTTTTGCAAAGAATTGCTGCGAGTCTGGTATTAGGAAGAAAGTTAATAAAGATGGGCGCAAAAACCAGACAATTTGCCCAATGATGTGAACTCAGTTATATTAATTCTTTTTTATTGTTTTTCTGCGTTTGTTTTGATAGTGTACAAAAACTAAAAAGTACTGAATAAAAAACGGCAACAAAAATGGATGGTGCAGCGTTTTGTGCACCAAAAAGGTTTGATGTGGTCCACTTAACACTGATGCCAAGTTTAATGTTTCAAACGTTCACAAATTAACATAAAAGGGTTCAACTTACAAACAAATGAAAAACGAATAACACTGTGCTATTTTTTATGCGTATGCATCTATGAACATTACCCATTACTGCAATAGCGCATACAGAAAATATTATTTTTGTTGGTCGGCTATATAGAGTGCAAAACAATGTCAAACGATATTACTCCCTTTGTCGCAAAGAAATATTGACTTTTTTTTTTTTAAACTGTATGTATACAGGTGTGAGTGCGTATTGACAGGCTTTGTTTTAGTTTTGTCCATCCCACTTAATTCCGCTAAAATCCCATGAAGTAACATAATATACCAAACATAGCATTATTAAGTTAAATTAATCAATGAGCCATTGTAATATAAATACATTTGTACTAACACAGGCTTTCAATGCGCTACATTTAAACGCCGCTTTTCTGCTTAAATTTTCGGCAGCATTTGAACAAAATATGGGCCAAAAAAGACTCATAAGAAACTAAATGCACAAAAAAACTTTAAAAAATATTTTCAATGTCCATGAAAGCAAATTATTTGCCTTACAAGTAATAATTTTTGATCCTGCTAGAAATTGGTGCTTGTTAAGTAATCGGAGTTTATGAATTAATAAAACTGTTACGATGTTTTAGTTTTTGATGCGTATGGAATATTTTAAATAGTAAACTGTTTTCACATTGTGAATAAATTCAATAATTCGTTCTCTCAAAACTATGAAGCACATTGTGCTCGAACTTTCTGTGGTATAAAAAACGAATTCATTTCATATCTATAAGAATATAGAAAATTCAAGTTTCAGTCCCAGGATTGAAGAAAAATTGCAAACCTTCCCATGAATTTGGTGCCATGAGACTCAAATCAAGAGGCAGCTAGTCAAAAGTCAAAATGTATCCAATTGTAAGAGTCAGCGGAATCGCCGGTAGAATGCGCTACGATAGAGGTTGCATTCTGGACGCTGCATCGTCTGGCCGCCCGCCAGAGGTACTAATTGACCTTGCCTGGTGGTGCACTCTCAGTGGCCACATGGGACTATATCGGGCTGAGGCTGCAGGCACCTGTTAGGGACCCACCGAAGTAGTTATAGTAGTGATGCGTACTTGGTATCTGTAGGATACTCTCATATCATCCTTCCTCCCAAGGTTTGACGCACAACAGGCCAGCTTACGTGCCGGAATCCCTCCGTAACAGACAGAACCGGACAAGACAAGACAATTTATTGGTAAGCTTTAGTAATATCTAAAGCTTGTCCAAGCTTTCCAAGAAGGGTTTAGCGCAATTTTCAGGAATCTTTTAGGCGCAACCGGAGCACGGCTCGATTTTAACTCCCGGATTTCCTTTTGACATTGTTACTTCTGGAGACAATTCGATATTCTCGCTGTCTTTCACTTCCCCTTTATTCCAATATCTCACGCGCCATGCTCTGGCTAAGCCCATACTTCTTCTCCATCGACAATTTTAAGGGCACATAAACTGGATTTATTTGCCCCGAGGTTGCATACTCTACCTTGCAGCTGCATATGTTTTCAATAATGGTCCTATATGTTTGCTCTTAGTTTTCTTTATAATAGTATTCGAGTGTCAAACTTATAGCGACAGGTGACATATATTTTGGTTTATCAGATGGAAACTCTAAATAAATGGTGCAGTATCATCACAGGACAATTATTTATGTACGCTTACGAACAGAAAATGTAGTCCACATAGGAACCGTAACTAAATTGTGTAGCTCTGTCCTCTTTAACCGTCAATAATAATAATGATAATAATAATATTAATAATAATAACAATAATAGTAACAACAACAATAATAATAATAGTAATGAAGTTCTGCTTTCCTGCTATTTCTGACAAACAGCAATTCAATATTTTAAATTTCGATATGAAATTTCAGGTCAAATACACGATTTCATGTTTGCTCAATAAAACCAACTTGGAAATTTTACAGTGCGCATGCGCGTGCCTCCATGAGTAGCTTAAAAAGTGTAGTATATTAAAATTATTTAAACGTTTTAAATTTAACTGCATTGTGGAGTGGTATGACGCTTCTAATGCCGAATATTTAGTTTCCCTCCCGCTGCGAGTTCGTTCTGGATTTATAACATGGTATTTTACATCGAGATTACATTCTTGCAAACAAGTGTAAGAGCAATGTTGTCTCTTTGGAGTTACAAGCACCTTACATGCCAGGTATGAGCTGGCAAGTCGATCCTTGAGACCACCAAATCGATAAGCAATCCTGGCTTCCCCCCGCGGGAATCGGAAAACATTTGAAGTCGACCCTGTACGAGCGCACAATATGACTACATTGTAGCGCGCTCTTATTGGCTACTGTCATATGCAGGAGATTTGATACGGATAGACATGTTAATCATAAGGCAGCGTAAGAATATCACATGCATAAGATTAAGGAAAGTCTAAATCTAAATATTATGTAATTTTTGTAACCAACAATTATTTTATGCAATATATCTGTAATGTACACAAAACAGTTAATACTGCGTAGAAGTTACTACGCTTGTTGTATCAAAGCAACGCTCGTCAGTATGCGAATATGTGGTGAGTAAGGTATGTTGAATTGTTATCTGTGCTTTGGTCCCGTGTACTAACCTATGGTTGTATAAATGCCAAACATAACTCGACCATACTACACTGCACAGCTTCCAGCCATTCGCCACGACTAAAAATACCCCTCAAAGTATATAGTGAAGAAAGTAATTAGAAGGCATTATTTTAGGTGCATGCTCATACATTTCACAGACTTTAGGTTCCTTTGTCTTACAAAAATGTAAAGGTTTTAAAACAGACGTTACCATTTTAGTGCCTCTTCAGCTAAGAGTTTTTCTAGGTGAAAAGTTACTCTTTCTCGTTAAACAGAACTTGGTGAGGATGTTTTAATCCAAGTGAAACTAATTACGTGCCCTACTTATTGTAACTTTAAGAGAAATGGCATGAGAATTAAGGGCAGCCGGGGGCCAAAACTAGTGAGAGACAGTACTACTTGCTTTTCAACTGTCGCAGTTATCATCTAGGGAACTAAACTGTCGTAGTTTAACATTATCAATAGACTCATCTGTGACAGCGTTTTATTAAAATCCCACAGAGTGGTTGCTGCTGCTGCTGCTGCTAATGAGAAAGAGCCAAATATAATGACTTTACTTCCTTTTATTCTATTTTCCCTCCTCTGAATCCTCGGCACTCTCATCTCGGACGGGTAAATGACATGAAATCGATCTTAGTCATTAATTCAAAGTGTTGGTTCGCTATCTCCTTACACTTCTACTAAAGAACTGGAAAGTTTGTCGTTTAAGCCAAGGAGAAGAATCGTGCCGAGCACTTCGGCAATATGGAGGCGATTTCGCTTCGGTGATCAAATTCTGTAGTGGCAATTTCATTATGTAACGACAAAGTTGAAATAACTTTTACACATTCTTTGTTAAAGTTATTCTCTTAGTTATTAGTGCCTTTGTTTGTTTTCATATTATGAACTAAACTCGCAGCACACGCTTCTGTTAAGGTGTTTCTGGAGATAGTGCTGGAGAATGTTTTTGTACATAATTATTAAATGCAGAATTTACTTAAAAAGTTATGACAACGATTTTTACTTTCTCTACTACCAAAATGTTGTATTTTATCCAAACATTCTATAAAGGAATTGCACTTTTTGAGATCTACTGAAGAATAAAGGCATTTTGACAAAAGAACGCGCGTGTGTATGCTCGTATATACAGTCTGCCTCGACTCTGCTTGGCTGAGTTTGGTCACTCGCCGGAAACAATGTGTCGTGCTGGTATGTTGCTGAGATTCAAATTGTCAGAGCAGCGGCAGGGCAAGCTCCTGGTGGCGGTAGTAGTAGTGGCAGTGTTGGTGAACCATTTTGGAGATATTGCTTGTTATGTGTGTTAGCTTCGGAAAGCTTTCGTGAAATGGAACATCGTTGTTCATTTTTTAAATGTTAAGTGTGCAAAGAGAACGGAATCTCAAAGCTTCAAAAGATTTGATTATCACACAAAGCCTACTGTATTGTGACATTTCCCTTGCACCTACAAGGAAATAAGCAATAATTTGTACAAATGTTTATCTTAACTAACAGGAAGAAGATAGAGGTATAAGGGTTTGTAAGAATGGTTAGCACAAGAGTAGGGAAAGTCATGTGAGTGCAAAACATCAGATTTTTCCGTTTGCACGCATGCTGGCAAAATGTAATGCATAATTAGCCTCTACTGAGATATTTCACACGAAACATTTGAATATCAAACTGCATGCTAGTCAACTAAAATATATTTATGTTTTGAAGGTATCTATTTTAGCTCTTGGCAGCTTATTTATGTTCACAGAACTTTGAGCTATCAGAATAGGCTCAAAGCTACCTATAAGGAGAAGAAAAAAGAGATCGGGCTTGAGAAATGGAACAATGTTTACAAATACCATAATCTGCGGGTAGCATAGATAACAAAAACAGGGTGAACTGCTTTACCTGGTAGAAATGCTCAATTGAGAAAAGAAATATATAAAACAGTTCTAGTAAGCAGATCAGTGATCGAATCCCGGTTATGGTATTGAATTGTTCAGTCTGACAATATCTTTCAAAAATTGGCTAAATACGACCTGTGTGAAGGATGTGATTAATCTTTAAATAAATCCCCTCTGTGCAACCCAGCCGGAGTCAAAGTGAAAGGAGTCGCTTAATGTGGTAATTTCATGCTCCTTTTCTTGCAGGTACACGGAAGCGCCTCCTGTGCAAACACCTTTCAGAGAAGGTATCAGATCGTAAACACGGATGAAAGACATTGGCGGTGCATACCGCGATATTTGAAACCGAAATGGCTGCTGTAATTATGCTTACGGAGAAATTCTGGCAACTAATGTATTCTTGCTGCTAAATTATTACAAAAACTATATCGTAAATACTTTAAATTTATTGTTATAATTAGTTATATCAGGCATGTCTTGAGGGAAATTTGAGTTCTGCGTTGTGTTAGTAACCTAACCTAAACTTTCTATGTGATTGTCTTTTTTACTGCATATATGCACATAGGCTATAGTAAATATTCTCACTGTTTATATATTTATTATTATAGACATGGATCATAATCACATTTTACAGTTTTATTTTATCATTTAAATCTTGCCGGACATTTGACTTCCTTTTTGTTTGTTGATATTTGCTTACAGTTAATTTATTTACCTGTTACGTACTGTAGGTTAGTTATGGATTTTTAAGATCAATATTCAGACATAAATAATCAATTACCAGTTAATGTAAATAATAGTAACTTCTGTTATCTACTGGAGTACGCAATGCAGATACGTTAGCTGCAATACAGAATCCCGGAATTAAAATATAATCGACTTCGTCTAGTATCCATATTTGTATTTACTTCTTGACTTCTTTGTTATCTTGGAGATTGTTCTAACGCTTGCATTTTTAAAGCATCTTGAGCTGAGATTAAGTTTGTAATGCCCTTTGGAGCTTTAACGGTTATGAAGTACTATATTGATATCACGCATACCGAGGGTATCCATGTTCCAATTTGTGTTTCTGCAGAAGGGCAAAAATAGGGTTGCCATGATTTAATAAGTAACCCTCGTGTTTACGCTCCATTTATCAACCAAATGACAAACGACCAGTTTTTTGCCGACAGTGATTTCGCGTCACCACTGCTGAACCCAACATTTTAGTTAGAATTTTACACGTAGCCATAGACCAATCAGGCACAGGAACGCATTAAAAATCAATGCCACGATTCACTGAATATTAATCAAACATTCTTTTTCACCTTAGCACTATAAAGTATGCTTTCTTTGAACTAAGGTCAGGTAGAGGTTACCTTTAGTTTATCCCTAATAAAGATCAGACCAAGATATAAACAGATTTCACAAGACTGTATTATAGTATTTTATCTAGCACCTACCTATATTTATGACACTTTTGTAAAAGCTCCCTAGAATAAAGCTCGATGTATTTCACTTATGTGAACTTGAGTTCGCACTCAACAGTTTTTTTCCTCTTACGCTGATGGTTCAAAGACTGCTTCTTTCCCGGTGCAATACACATTTCGCGAAATATTATCACTAATACATTATATTACCACGTAAAACATAGCAATTATGATCATACTTTTAATAGTATCACTTATGAATTGCGTTTATTGGAGAGTCCAGAGACTACACGATATAATACTGTAGCGACAGTGGCACTGCATTATGGACAATTTTTAACCGTCAGGTGTTGCTCTGTTGAAATGGTACCAAGAAGTTCCTCCCCTGAACAGCTTTAAATCACTATTAGTATTAAATAAGTCATAATTAGTTCGCGGAATACGCTAAAATGAACCCTATCGTGATGTTGCTGGATATAAAATAAGGATTATTTAGAAAATTGGTCTGTCTGGCAGCTTTTCCGAGGTGTCATCGATTATTGGCTGTACGAGAGTCTAAAGACCGCGCACGGTCAGATTCTCGAGCAAAGATACTCAATGTATTTCGATATCCTCAAATAGTGAGTAACACACTTCACACAGCTCATTTAGTAGCCTTCATTAAATGTACTAGCCAACTTAGCAGTTGGTATTGTTCCACCTGTGCATTTACTGAGAAAAATATTCCATGGTTTACCACAGCAGCAGTCTGCAGATAGTTCATCAAACGTTATGCATAGAGCGAAGATATAATAAAACGTTAGAAGTAACTCTGTGTGTGACACAATTCTAACCATTAATTACATTTCCATAGTAGCTTCATATAGCTGCAGCATTTTAAATCTTTCAAGCACATGTTCCGTTTTATTTGCACCACAACACAACGTTATAACATAGATAAAAACGTGAACATCGCCTATCAAAACAGTTGTTCCTGAACATTTCATATTCATATATGCACATCTGACGCGGAACATTCACATTTTCTCTTTCATCCAACTTGGAAAGTTATTCAATCGAGGGAAAGTGTGAAGCTTTCCCTTTCAAGTTACTTCACAAATAAAACAGATGCAGACAGCTCTAGACATCTGCTGACATTTGTTTCTCTATGGACGTGGTCAGTGAATCGTGAGCTGTATGACGTGTCCATCCTGTTGAACGAATATACAGAACTATTCGATATTCACAAATATGTCCTTACACCATGACAGACATTCCTCTTACGGACGGTTGTACAGAAAGCGAATTCAGTAAAATGCAATGGCGCCATGATTATTTAACGAGTCCTTCCCCTGCTTTCCTTCTCTTTACCCCTCTCCAATGACTGAGCAGTATTCATGTTACTGTTTAAACATAGTTATAACTAGGCCTCGGACTTTTAGGTAAATACATATTTTGTTTGAAATTGAAGTGAGTTTAACGTTCTGGATATTCAGACTGGAGTTTTATTGCACATAAAATGCATATTTTCCGATTTTTTAATGTAAATATTTTCGGATAGTTACATAAATAACACAAAATAGCATAAAAGAAACCCTTTTAAAGTAATTTTTACATATTAACCTAAAATCACATAAAAACATTGGAATTATTTTTAAAAAGTCACCATCCAGTTCCTTAATGCTCAATTACACAGACCTGGTGTTCCAATTTTTTCATTAATTATTACAAGAAGTGATGTCAGTTATAGTATCTTTCCAGTTGGAAAAAATATAAACATCCTGCTTACTCAAGCTACATGAGCCTGCAAGATCACAACGGGAAAATTTTCCACTGCATCCTGCGCCTATGGGGAATATGGTTGGCCGCATTACAGTAAACGTGGATGGTTTTGCTGCTGTCATAAAAGAACTAAATTTTAAAGATGCCAGTTCATTTAAAACTATTCAGCAACTTTTAAGTGAAACTATGCTAAGAAATCATTAAGCATACATTCCCACTAACCTGTGTTACCTTTATGATTCTATAAAGTAAGTGAAAACAGTAGGAATGTCTTTGAGAGAAGTAGTTCAAGTAGTTCAGTATGTCAGGAAAATTAATTTAAAAAATCAATAACAAAGACTGCAAAATTATCAGGACTGCAAAATTTGAGGAACTGTGGTAATATACTGAAATTCTACAGTACTTGGAATCCCTTCCAGGAATAATGCCTGGTGAGTACCACGTAGATTTATATTAGCTCAGTTATTCAGATCTTAACAAATTTTTTATTTGTTTTGGTACATATTTAAGACATTTCAACACATAAAAATAAATATTTTCCAAGTTTTTAGCACCTAAAAATCCGAGCCCTAGTTATAACCAATGACACGTCGGCATGAAAGGGATGAATTGACTATTTATGATGGCTCACTAAATCGTTACTCATTAAGCTACAACTGCTGCTTCTTTCACACCATGTTGTGCACATCAGAAAATACACATGGCCAGATTATTCGTCTATGGCAAGCTGGTAGCACAGGTCGACAAATTTCAGAAACGGTGCAAGTTCACACAAATGTAATTAAATTTAATGCCACCTAAGAAAGGCTGTTTATTGTGTAGGTATTAGAACGAAAAAATTGAATTCGAAAGCAGAAACTGTGTTATAATATAACAATACACAAACATCTTTAGCGCTATTTCGATACGAATTTTAGTTCCAGTATAAATATAGGGAGAATTTGTAGAAAGATTAAACATTTTTATAATTTTCAATATAGTATTTCATTGTCCGTTGTAAAGCTTCACACGTTTTTGTGATTTTCAGGACAAAGTTAACGCTTTTGTTATAACACAGGATCGCTCAAAAGTATAACTTCAAATTATAAAAGCAAAATGGTTGTTTGGGTAACGGACACTTAGTCACAGGATATAAAGAATAAATTTATTTATTATATACAGGTTGGAAGTGAAATGATCCGTCAGACTTTAACAGCGAATTTCTCATGTTGTGAATAACAAGAAAATCTAATACCAAAATGCTGAAAAGTTTATAGTTTTCTGGGAAACAAAATATTTTTATCAAATTTATTATCACTTGGCTGAATTATTATTGATTCAAGGTTCTTGATTTATGGCTATATTCATAGAAAATTGAATAAACAACTCTTTCGTTTGGCGTAAATTAAATTTAAAAAAAAAACACAATTTGCTGCCTTTTTCTTGCAACAAATTATACGAATGGGATCTTGTGGTTTACTAGAAAAAATACGAGTGAGCTGGAGAATTTATATATCGGCATGTTGCCATGGCAACTCAATGTGTAGAGCAACCGGAGGGAGACTGGAAGATCCATGGTTCAAATGCCAGCAATGGCAGCGAGTTTTTCAGTCCCATTCTACCCTTTCCATTCCTTAAATTACTAACAAAGGTGTTATTTTACTTTTAGCAGTGGAGCGAGGTATTTTTGTCTCTGTTGCATACATCTTTTGAAACTTTGTAACCCAACATGCCAGATTGAAACCTTTGAACATTGGTTTACGATCTCAAATTACTTGTCTTAGAACCCTTTATCACTGGTTTGGAAAGAGTCACGGTTGCCGCATGTGAAAAGATGTCCTCAATGGTCAAAAACCTTTGCTTCATTGCTTACAGGCAGTACAGATGCAGACCACAGAGAGCTCTAAACCAAAGCACATTTCTAAACAAGGTTTGTTTAACAACGAACCTAGCAGAGCCCGAACTTTTACAATATATTGTAAAGTAAAAACAACGGTAAACGATCCATAGGAAATCTGAGAGAACGTGCAAACATCAAAGTAAAAGAGAAGAAAAGGAAGAGGAGGAAAAAAAGAGCACAAAAGCATGACAAACGCCCTAAGGAAGAAAGACTTTGAGTAGAGAAAGGGCATAAAGAAACGAAAAAGGGCAACAAAAGGGAGTAGACGTGTAACTGGATATTGTCTACACATTTCACATTCTGCTCAAGCGATGTGAGGCGACCGTTTATCACGCGCAGCACTTGTTTTTCAATCTCTTTGTTTTCTCCGGGTTTACACATCCATATAGTGTTCTGAATGTGTCACTGCACAAAATTTTGTGGCTCACATCTGCAGCTGAAGTCTCAGAAAACTTAAACTAGCCACAAACAGAAGTTTACAGAAAATTAGAAGATTGCATCTACCAGAAAGTACACGTCACTTTCTTCAAGCGAAACTCCACTCCTGAGCAACTTTATCGCAACACTCGGTTTGTACTCTATGCTTGAAACAAAACAAAAACTACAAGTAAAATAAAACTGCAAGAGTAAAATGAAACCAGACACCGAACTCAAAGGTACCAGACATGTGCTAAGGGAAGATAGTATCTGTAGTCCTTGCCCCATATACTCTCTAAAGAAGAAACAAGTAATAATAACAAGACTAAAAATTACACACACTGCACTAACCCACTGACTGTAAACTCTGCAAAACGCATCATATTATTAAATGTATTTTATGTACTCCTAGCATTGTGTGTGTGTGTCTGTGTGTGTGTGTGTGTGTGTGTGTGTGTGTGTGTGTGTGTGTGTGTGTGTGTGTGTGTGTATAAACAACATAACTCACCAACTTTGTACCTAAGTTCAATTTTTCCAAGGATATCACACCAAGTTTTTCAAGTATGTTCCCCCATCACTATCTACCTTTAGATCAAACAGTTTTCAAGCATTTTGAGATTTTAAAAATGGCTACAATGATTCTTATTAAAAATTCATATGTGTAACACATTTTCATAACAAATGAAATGTATACCTCAAACACAGTAAACTCGCATTTTACCATTTGTGACAAATTTTCTAGGTTAGGAGCATTCAGTTTTTGGTTGTGTATTTTTTGTTGTTGACATAATACAATTTGAAACAATGTTTCTATAATCCAAATAACTAGACAAATGCATTAATTATTTTACTTGACGCTTTATTAATTTATTCCACTTAAGTGGGGGAATTCACTGTCACATTTTATCCTGATCAACATGTCATGAACTTAGTAAGTGCTTTTTACAACGAAAATTCTAAGTTCAGCTTATCTGAGATCATTTTCAGGTGGTTGAACTCGGACCAACTTTCAAGCAATGGACTCTTGTGGAATTTTATTAGTCTTTAGACATGCTGAGAAATTAAAAATAATAAAAAGACACCAATTCTCATTTCTTATGCAAATATTATAAAATGCACGGTTCCGACGTTGGGAGCTATTTTTTGAAAAATCAAGAATATGTAACGTTCAGTGTAAAATGTAGTTTGGGGTTAAGATTTACGTGAAAATCTTTGCATGACTTATTTACAAAATGCTGAACTTAAATACCAAGTTTGGTTTTTGAGAGATTTTGTTTCAGTTGTGCTGTTCATAGAATCTCTCGCGCACACACGGACACACGCGCGCGCGCGCGCACACACAGGGACATCTTCTAATTCTTTTGCATTCAAGTGGCTGCAAAAATTACATTTTTGTCGAGCTTTGGATATCAGTGTTTGATTGAATGCAATCCTTTCTTTGCTTTTATAGGTAAGCAACAAATAAGAGTGAAAAGGGAATTTTCCAAATGCAATCTGACAACACTGCTTTGAGAATGGAGGTTCATCAAGTAGCGCGCCAGACGTGTTGGTGTATGGTGCATAATCCTGATGGATATTGGTCTTTCTGCTCGGCCATTCTATGGCTGAGTTAATTAGGCTAGCGTAGTGAAACGCTAAGCGAGAGATTCTTCACTCATCAGCACATCTGGCTAGCTTTGATGAGACGGCGAACCACACAGAGTATTAGCAATAATCACACCTCAGTCAAAGGCAATCATACTCCTGGATGATACCAATAGAAACGATTAGAACATGTATTTGTAGTGCCACATACGTATTATAAAATTCGAGCTGTACATTTTACTTATAATGGCAAAAACAGATGCAGTCAGAGAGAGAGATGCAAGTTTCCTTACACTGAAACAACAACAAAGGGTTGATATTGTGACGCCGGCCGCGGCGCATACCGAAGAACGGTCCGAGTCAAGCTACCTCATATCGCATACCAGGCGCGGCGTGTGTCAAAGGCGCTGAAGGTCAGGGTGCTTTTGAACACATGCCAATGAGCGCGGCATATCAAATGGTTTTCGAGATTATTCGTGAAGTTTTCGGCGGCTGGTGTACTTGTAGAAGCTCCAGAAAAGATGAAGATCGAGGAAGGTGTGTGTCATCCTCGCTGTACAAGGAGGCGAGGCGATGGGAGAGAGTGGTAGTTAAAGACGTCAGTCGCCACAGTAATCACTTTTAGTGTGTGTGTCAGCTGCGAATGCACGGTCGTTGTGAGGGAATCGCCGCGTCGAAAGGAAGATAGCGAAGCAGTTGATTGGCAGGTAGCTGTTTGAGAGACAGAGAGAGATAGAGAGAGAAATGAAGAAAGACAAAAGGAAGCGAGTTAAGGTTACGAGAAGAATACGCAACAGAAACAACAGTCATGAAAAACGTTGCCCAGAAGACCACTAGTTAACCTCAAGTATTTTCCAACCATACGCTAAATGATTTTCCAAGCGTATTGCATATGCTGAGTTCTGAAAATGAACGCGGAATAATGCTGAAAACTATTGGGAAACATTTTGAGATTCGTCTGAGAAGTGCTGGCCATATCAGTATCCTGTCAAATAAATTATAGTTCATCAGTCTTAAAGACAACTATTATTGTCACATCTGCATGTAAAAGTCATGACATCCACTAAATACCATGCGGCCAAGCATTTCCTCCTTTTATATTATCTTATATCATAATTTATTGGTAAACAATGTTGGAGGCTAGCTCTCCATTTACGAGTATAATATAACACAGGAGAAGAGCAACATATATAATGATGCAAGTGCACTTCAGTACCACCTGTTGCATTGCGTCCAAATAAGGCCTAGGAAACGTTTATCTCATGTAACTTATATGAGCTTGGGTGGTATGTTTTTGCAATTACATAACTATTTTAATATAGTCATTATTACAACCCAATTACATGATTTAATCGCAAGAAAAAGTTCATATGAAATTAAATCTTTAAAAAGTGAATCTTTAAAAATGTGTTATTGTATGTAGCAAACATTTAAGTGCATTTTGCAAAAATAATTATTTAAACATTTGTATTAGTTTAGCAGAATTTATTTAAAAGGAGAGATGCCGTATATTGTTGAACATAGAAACAGAAGACGCCTCAAATTTGACACAAAGCTCATTATCCACAAAGTACGTTTATATAAAACTTAGCAGAATTTAAAAACTACTGAACGGATTTTAATGGAAGTTTTTCTGCATTGTACTGTATACGTAATCTAGGGAAATTGCCAAAATTACACTCCACTCTTAAGTGGATCCTGAAAAAAAAACTATGATAAAATAATGCAGAAAATTGCTTTGCTATTATTTAAAATAAAACCAAAAGAATTGAAATATATTTAAAAATAGTCAATGTATTATGGGTAAATAAATAAGACATGTAATTGAAATCAAGTTCATCTGGCATGAGGAAGGTGTTATGTTGTAAGACTTCAGTAGCACATTTGTATGGTTGATACATACAGAGGAGTTAATTATCGAATATCACAACTTTTTATATAAAATTATGGTTACAGGTAAATGGTTTAAGTATTGTTTACATTACAATAATGTCATATTTTTCATGTGTGGATCAGTGTGTTCAATTACGATGTGCTGTGAAATTGCTAGCTAATTACTTCTCAGAAAAAGATTTAAACCTTGCCTCACACACTGTGCATTGATTTTGGTATACAGAAGTTATTTGTTTCAGTTATCTATCTCTCTGTCAATTCTAAATTAGTCATACTATGCCTTCGGCTACACTTTAATATACGAGTTTGGGATTTTTTATTTTCTTAATTAAACACATTTTTTATTAATATGTATTTTTCCTACATTTCTAATAATTTTTTATGCAATTCAGGAAATAGTTTATAATTCTTAAAACTCATGTGTTAAAATGTGTATAATATTATAATAAACATGTCTGAAAGATTCAAAACAATATTTCTTCTGGAAGTTGATAAAATCTGCATTATATATTTAAAAAATCTGATGTGCAGCACTCACATGACTTTCTCTACTCTTGTACTAACCATTTGTACAAAGTCTTATTCCTTCCTATATCTTTTTCTTGTTAGTTGAGATAAACATTTGCAGAAATTATCTTATTTCTTATTTCCTTGAGGTGCAAGGGGAATATTAGAATACAGTAGGTTTTGAGCGATAGTCAAATCTTTTAAAGCTTTGTGGTTCCGTTCTCTTTGCACGCTTAGCGTATAAAAAAATGAACAACGATGTTCCATTTCACGAAAGTTTTGTTTTTCAAAACTGACACAAATAACAAGGAGTATCTCCGAAATGGTTTTAGGGAGATCTATATTTTTGAGATTTTGTCTATCTTTTACGGTTTACGAATTATTCAAAAGTCATCCAGAGTAAACAGTAAATAAACATAGACTGTAGCCACAAACTTAAAAATATACACTTTATTTGTCATACAAAATCGTAAACGTATGGCGTTTTAATCAAAATCGTTAGACCCATTTTAAGGAAGATGAAAATTTTCGAAAAAATTTCCATGTAAAGGGCAGTTAAGGGTGGGGCTATTCTACTTTCTTCAAAAATTTTCGTATCGCATCCTTGAAAGACATTAAACTGAAATACCAACTTTGGTTTTTAACCGACTTTTCGTTTTTGACTTATACTGTCCATAGACTGACACAAACACACATACGCGCGCGCGGATCTTTTTCTAAAAATGCTTACGTCACGTTAAGTCGACCCAAAATAGTTCCATTTAACAAACGTGTGAGACTTTACGTTAACTTCATCGTAATACCGGCGTAATAATTCCGGTGTCAGTATGCGAATTTTAATCGGTGTAGATTGTACGATTGCCTACCAATCTCACCGCAACGAACGGCAGTCCTACATAAATATCCAATGCAATTCTGGGAATGTAAAATAGATTCCCAGCGCAGACTTCCACATGCAATACAGGCAGCGTATCCGTGGGGCTTTACCACCGTATGCACTAATGTTATTCTCCCCTTTTTCTTTATGTTTCCGTTGGAAAATGCCAGAGAACATCAATACGTATGAAGGCTTTCTGCTCAAACGGAAATGCATACTGTTCCAAAGCGGGGATATGGCTGGGGATAAAGGCCGGGTGCTGCTCGTCCTTTGTAAGGTTTTTCCTGCTCTTTGCAAGACAAATATTAAGTTAACAACATTGAAATCCCCTCCTTTTAGAAGCGCTCAAGAGAGATTTGCAGCCGCAGTACCAGAAAAGCCTTCCTTGTTCGGAGTAAACCACAAAATGAAAGTGTGGCGCAGAACTGCAGAAAAGGACATGAGGGCCTGAGCAAAGCGATCGTGCATTCCGCTTCTAAACTGAATAAAATGTGATTTTAGTTTTTGTGGTATTTCCTTTCCTTTCAGTTCAGCGGAGCAAGCGGTGGGGTGCATATTTTCAACTGGTTGGTCTAGTTTGCTCTAAATCCAATACGGGATTCATATATCTGATATATTATTATCATTATCATAATCATTATCATTATCAGTATCATTATCATTATCATTATCATTATCATTATCATTATTATATATTATTTAGTACTTTCTCTACTGATAGAGAAAGTATATTATTCCACCTAAAAAATCAATGCCAAGATTTCACCAAAAATATGTTTTGAGACCATCTAAAAATTAAAAAAAAAAAAAAAAAATATATATATATATATATATATATATATATATATATATAAAGCTGTGTGTGTGTGTGTGTGTGTGTGTGTATGTGTGTGTCACTCTGTGGACAGCATAACTCAAAAACAAAAGTCAGTTAAAAACCAAAGTTGGTATTTCAGTTTAATGTCTTTCAAGCATGCAACACGAAGATTTTGAAGAAAATAGTCCCGCCCTAAACTGCCCTTTACATGGAGAACTATATGGCAAATGAAATGTATATTTTGAATTTTGTGCCTATAGCCTATGTAGTCCTGTATACTCTGTATGACTTTTGAATAACTCGTAAACCGTAAGAGATAGACAACATTTTCATCTACAAAAAATATAGATCTCACTAAAACACACAACTTATGCCTGAATAAATTTTTTGTGGAGTGCACCATTCCTTGTTATTTGTGTCAGTGTTGGAAAACTTAAAGCTTTCGTGAAATAGAACATCATTGTTCATTGTTATGTTTAGAGTGCAAAGAGAACGGGATTTCAAAGCTTTAGAAGATTTGACTATCGCTCATAGCCTACTGTATTGTAATATTCCCCTTGCACCTGCAAGGGAATAAGCAATAAGATAATTTGTACAAATGTTTATCTCAACTAACACGAAGAAGATATAGGAATAAGAGTTTGCAAGAATGGTTAGTACAAAAGTAGATGGAGTTTAGGGGCCCGTCGACAACTAGGTCATTTGAGACAAAAGTAGAGAAAGTCATATGAGTGCAACATACTATTATTTCCTTTAATTGTTTAGCAAGGATGTTAAACACAAGTAAACAAACATAATATTAAAGGTAAGTATTGGTTTATTTACGTATAGCTTTGTTATACTTGCAGGTATCTTTTTTTCACTATCTTAAACGTTTACCAGCAGGTTTTTTTCCCCTCATCATAATAATTTTTCTTTAAAATGTTCGGTTTATCGAAATGCTTAAAAAGAACAAGCATGCCACCTGGGGGAGGGACTGGTAGAATCTACAACACCGTGAGGTACGATAGGGATTGGGTAAAATTAATGCAATAAATGAACACTGCCTAAAGCACGTATAATGTTGGTACATCTATTAGCGCGGCGTTTCCTATACGTCAAGAGATAGGATTGTGTGCGATCGATCAGTAATAATGAAACAACCCAAAATAATAGCTCGAGGCTTCTAGATGGGCAATCATAATGACGCTTTCAAGCCAACGAAACGAAATGTCAAATGATAATTCCCAAATGGATTCCTACAATGTGAAAATGTAGATTATGTTGGTTTCTGAGTTATAAACTATTTCATATAGCTATACCACTAACCAACCTGCGAATGTTAGGCACGAAAATATGAAGTTTTAGATGTTTATTACTCTAAAAAGAAGATCACATTAGACACTAAACTAAGCATTTCCCATTTTAACTTATATAGTGAATTAGAATTACGATTTACTACGACTCTTAGCAGAGTAAGTCTTTTTCCTCACTAATTGCATATATTACAACAATTTCTATTTTCTTTTGTGAAACAAATGTTGTCTTTGGGGATTTCTTCACTATTTCTTCACAAAGCACCACGAGATTAGTACTTTTTCCCTCTAGATAAACCAGAGAAATTTAGAATTGGCCCAACAGTTAGCTCTCATATAGATGATTCTCAGGTTAACATGTTTCAGCAAATTTGTCACAAGAAACCGCACAATTCAGACTAAAACTAAACGGATATTGAGTCGGAAAAACATTGTAAGCATTTGGAGTGTTTCTGGACATTTAAATTGACACACCACATAGCATATGGCCATTTAAATCCCTTGGTGACGTGATTTAAAGCGCGCAGATGAGTAAACATAAGCTTTTGCTTCACTATTTCTTCACAAAGCACCACGAGATTAGCACTTTTTCCCTCTAGATAAACCAGAGAAATTTAGAATTGGCCCAACAGATAGCTCTCATATAGATGATTCTCAGGTTAACATATTTCAGCAAATTTGTCACAAGAAACCGCACAATTCAGACTAAAACTAAACGGATATTGAGTCGGAAAAACATTGTAAGCATTTGGAGTGTTTCTGGACATTTAAATTGACACACCACATAGCATATGGCCATTTAAATCCCTTGGTGACGTGATTTAAAGCGCGCAGATGAGTAAACAGAAGCTTGAAAATGAAAGCCAAAGGTTTAAACTTATTTGAGGTATAAAAAGTAAAAAATAAAAAGAATGTCATTTTCGCCCATTTTTAACAGATGGGCTACCTTTTATAAATCCTTTACAGCATTTTAATGTTTTTATCTTACTTTAAATTGGTTGCGACTTGGCCACTGCAATTTTTCGCATGGTTACCTATTTAAACGGGACCCTGCTTCTTCTTGTTCTCTGTGCGACAACCTTTTGTCAATCCGTCATGTGCTGCTATAGCTCCTCTGTCCCTTCGAGACTCTCCTCAGCCTTGCATTTATTTAAATAGGACATGATAAGTTGGTTACTTGTGCTTATGTCTTACAATTTCATTTCTTCAAACAAAGCAACTTTATTTCTGATTTTGGGAGCGTTATGTGAACACATATCACAGAGAAAAATAGTTATTCGCTTACCCTTCGAGACAAGAGGCGCATCTCTAGGCCTAGCACGTGATATTAGATTCCGTTTACCTACATAGACCCTAAGGGGAATGAAACCGCAGTGCGACCGATGTAAAAGAAGCTTACAACTGCAGCAATAACAGCACCGCAGCGGTGGGAAGCAATTCCCAACTCCTAAGAAACATATTGTGTTGGGAACAATCCACACTTGTCACGGAGGCGGAAATTGTTCTTCGTTCCTGAAATGAGGACATAAAGGTCCTTAGAGGTCACCTATATCTTGTCCAAAACGGCCGGACGTGTTAACGTTCCCTCTACAATGGCCGAGAGCATTTGGTCGCCGTCTTCTGTCATTTGCATAATTCTCAGCTGCAGCAGTTGTCATCCTTTGATAAATACGCATATCCCAGCTTTTGTGCTCGGCTTGGTGTTCAAGATGTATGTTTAATACCACCGAGATCCGAGTTAGCGAACAAAACGGCAATTAATTCCACGATTCAATGAATTAAAAGCAACAGCAGTTGTATAAGCAACGACTGTTCTGAATATCATCCCATAAACACTATTAGCATTTACTACGTATTGTTATTCAACTTAAGTATTTATGTGATTAATATCTCACACAGGCGTCTTTGTCATAAATTTTGTTTACCACCTAAAAGCAATGAAAACTGGATGTAAGGATTCCATTAAAGTTTACTATCAGGTCCGACAGCCTCACTTCGACAAAAACTTTGTAAATAAAAAATTGGATATCATTAAAACACATAATTTATATAAAATAATTGTTTTTCTTTTAAGTGAACCATTTCCGAGATATTCTTTGTTGTATGTTTGAAGTCGGCAATATCTATACTTTCCTCAAACAGGAATAGTACTCGTCTTTTACCTCTTGGTCTTGCAAAGAGAACAGAATTTCAAAGGTATCCCATAGTAACCACCCCATAAAACACTTGACTATCGCTTAAAGCCTACCGTATTTCCATATTGCAACTACAAGAAAATTAGCAATAAGGTAATTTATGGAAAAGTATATGGCTATAAAGGCTATGCACTGCGATTTTGTCGCCAAATATTGATAGACTTCTTGGTAAACAGTGCCAAGAAGTCACCAGTGAACAGATGCTTTCGCATAGGATTTGAAAGCTCTTTTGAAAATAAAACGTAAGATCGATATAACCAAACCAGCACTGTAACATAATTGAGTGTGAAAAGTGTCACAGCCCGAATAGAGGGGAATGAAGTAAATCCAATCTCCGCTCTTTCGCAAATGTTGGACGTTGGCGTTAAATTATCACATACTGGTGGTCCCTTTTTGTACAAATTATCACTAGATCATCTTTTTTTTCTCAGTGTCACAAACTTTGACTATAGATCGCTAAAAACAATTTATTATATATAATCAATTATGAAAAGAACACTTCATTTCAATTTGGACACTGTGTCTTCAACATTTGTTCGTTTAATAGTTAGGTTATTTCTCCAGCAGAAACTTTATTTGTTAGTTAAAAATAAATTGAGATTTGCTTGAGATTATAAATTGGTTTTCTGTTATAACAAGAGAAGGGACATGTGATTCTTGGGTTTGGTTTTCCTCAGTTGGCACTGTCATAAATCGAATTACACTGATCGAAATGAACATGTTTTCATAGAAATTGACGTTTTCTAGTTGTTATGGAAATTCAACTTGTGAAATGTAGTTTTGTCAATTTGTTATATTGGCAAGCCTGTGTATTATTAGTCTATTAAAATGTCCGACTGCTTAAAGTTCATGAAATAGACTGTCTGAGCTTCCTAGATAAACCCTTGTGTGAATTTAATGGTTGGGTCAAAAGTCTTATGATATTACCTGTGGCAATTAGCTGTTTGCGTGAAACTGCATTACGCTTAAACAGAAAACGCGTAATTTGTCATTCACCAAAAAAACTGTTCTCGGCAATAACAAAGAAGATAAAGTTGCACATACTTGCAAGAACAAATAGGACATAAGGATACAGAAGTATTCCGTGTTGAAAAGCAGTACTAATTGACACCTGAAGGACGAGCTGAAGTGTATTTCTTTACGTACGAAATAATAGTACTAACAGGACATTACCATTGCAGAAATAGTAGATTTAGAAAAAAAATATTATAGCGTAACTTCGAGCGAAAGTTTTAGTATAAAAACTAAATCATGCTGACTCCATAGCTCAGTGGGGGAGTGGAAAATTCTCTCTGGCAAGATTATTCTGCATCCTCCCCAGAGCCTGGAAGTGGGAATGAGGGTGGGAATGAGAGTGTAAATGTGTGTGTGAATTTAATGTGCAAAAAACTGAAAGACCGAAAATTCCGCTGTAAAACGAGTTAACACCATTGCCGATGGGCAATATGTTCCTAAAGAGAAGCCGCCAATATGGTCTTTGAAGTTAAGGCGCGGTAGAAATGGAACAGTGAAAAAACTAAACTGAGCTCATACTAAAGTTACACAGAAAGAATACTAATCTAAGCAGCAGAACTCTAGTAGATTAAGCAAACGAAGCACAAATTTAGTGTCATGGAAATGAGATAGTGTTGCAACATTAAATTTTGTTTAACCACAATAATTCCCTATCCCCTACAGTAGGCTGTTACCAAATTCACGAGTTTGATTAAGAGTGCACGCGAGTGCGCAGCAGCATTGCGCGGAGCACAAATAGAGGAGTGGCAGCGGAGGGTGATAGCCAGTGCTTACTCACGCTAGCCGGTGGGTGCGCCGCTGCTCACTGGCGAACAGCTCGGCTGGAACATATTGCCCTACAGATTCTGGAAGTATGAATGTGAAAACAAGTCTGTGATAAATGTTAAACAGACTGGAATACATCCTAAGGTCATCAGCTCGTCACAGAGGCGAGGTACAGTTGCCCAGCACTTGTTTCTCAAGCCAAAGCCCCCTAATATGATCAAAGGAGTTAAAGAGGGCTTTACAAATGGAACAATAAAAAGGAACATTGCAGTAAAAAGATACAACATAAAAATGAAGCAGTTATAAATCACAGTGTAAATATTTCAATTATTATCGGCACCAAAGCAACAAAACACGTACGGTTGTGCAGACACGTGCTTGGAAATGAAAAGGAACGTTGGCCGAAGGATCCTGGTGTAGAGCCTTATTGAATGAAGAAAGGAAAGGCCAAGAAGAGGCTGAATGGACAAGCATCTTCAAGAGGCAGGGTAGTAAACGTTGGAAACTGGAATGCAAAATATGACCTCAGGGTTAAACAAGTTCGCAATATACAGAGAGAATCAACCGCCTCCAGGTTTCCGCCTCTCTGTATAGTGTTAACCGGAAATATCGTCCCTTCATCCACACGAATGCTTTACTCTAGAGCCGCGATTCTTGTAACACTTCCGTTTAATCACGTAACTATTCAACATTGTTTAATAATTGCTGGAGATTAAGGAGTGCCGAAATGACGATTTTTTTTGATTTTTTCCTATGTAGGTTTGAATGCATATTAATATATAAAATCTTGTACTCAAATTTATATTACCTTCATAGAGGTTTGAAGTTTTTAAATATATTATTTAAAATAACCCTACGAATATTTTTTATGTTCCCTCATCTTAACCCTCTATTGGTAGTTAAGGGCTTAGGAGACCCCTACGTTCAAACGCACATATGCAACCACGTGACTAGGACATCTAATATAGCACCTTGCTTGACTGTTTGATGGAGCGACAACCTTATCCGCTTATTTCCTTAGCTCCAAGAATGACTAATCAGCAGTTACGTGTCGGAGAGGTCAATTTACCTCCCAATACATTGTTGTAGAGTAACCTATTTCGTAGATATTACTTGTTATTTGGGTGAGTTAGCGATACTTATACTTTTCTCAAATGGAAGGTCGTTATTCACTTTTATCTCTTGGCCGTGCAAAGAGAAGCATTCATTAATAGCTAGCTTTAAAAGATTTGACTATCGCTCCAAGCCTATTGTATTCCCATATTCGCTTTGCGCTTACAGGAGAATTAACAATAAGATTAATTCTGCAAATATTTATCTCTATTAACATGAAGATACAGGTATAAGAGCTTGTACGAATGCAGAGAAAGTTATATACGCCATAGTAACGAATAAATTTCAATTAATAAGCCAGAAGTGCAAGTGTGGCAACTTTTGACATATTTCTTCCCCAAAAATGTTGCATAAATTAAAATGTACTTAAGGACAAGTGGTTCATTTGGTGTGTGTTACGCATTATGCTCATCCCAAAAGCCAGATAAACTTTAAAAAATAAACCTAGCATGACACATTTTCCTTAAGTGCAGTTACAGAATGCAGTTTTTGCATCTGATCATTAAGTAATGCTTTGAAAAGCAATGGAACTGGGCCAAGGAAGTTAAACCATCCTCAACTGCAGATCCTTTCCAGTCAGTGGAATAGCTGAGTAACCATTAGGACGTGCAAAACATGATGGCATAGATTGCTGGGCCAGCGATCAATACAAGGGATAGTTCCTCATCCCAAAATATGGAATAATGCCAAGAGATTCCACCACAGCTTCCGCTCTGGAGTGATAGGCGCCGACGAGAAAGTTATCACAATGAAATCACCTACCACTGGTGCTACTATAACCCAGCATTGTATTCAAAGCAGTGTCTGTTCTTGGTTTTAATGAATATAGTCAACTTTGATGTCTTTAATTTTCCCATTTCCATGTAGGAAGATTTAAGACAAAAGAAAATGGAAACAATATTTATATCTCTTTAGACCATAATTCTATGTTAGTATTTATTACATCAGATAATAATGGCACACACACATACACACACACACACACACACACACACACACACACACACACACACACACACAGAGAGAGAGAGAGAGAGAGAGTGAGTGAGAGAGAGACAGAATAATCAGCGTAAATTTAGCTCCCAAGGTGCAAGTCAAATACAATAAATTTCAGAAAGGAAAAACTCGTGTTACTTTGCAAATAATTATTTTCTCTACTACGTACAGTAAGTAAGGGGACTACTGCAATTAGACCTAAAATTCCGATATTGAGATTTCATCGGAAATATATGCTTTGAGGCTCCCTAATCCAAAAATGCACTTTTAGAAAAAGGTCCGTGTGTGTGTGGGTATGTGTGTGTGTGTGTGTGCGTGTGTGTGTGTGCGTGTGTGTGTCTACCAGTGTGTCTGCCTCTGTCTGTCTCTGCTTGTGTCTGCCTGTCTCTGTGTCTGCTGTGGACAGTATAATTCGAAAACGAAAAGTTGGTAAAGAAATATGCACATCAGAGTATTTGACAGTGTCCGAGTTGGTAAGAAAAATCTCGAACAAAGTCTCATACAGGCAACCGTATCCAATATTACTTGATGTCGAGCATTCCTAATTACTAGCCATGTCTATTATTCAAAAAAGGTAAGTCAAGGAAACTGCACAAAAACATCATACGAAGGGCTTTCTCTCCAGCTGAACTAAACTGACACAGAAACTCCTATTTGTTCGTAAATTTGCCAGAAAACATACATGTCAAGTGAATGATAGGAACTCGAGGGTAAAAAATTGAGATTGGAAAGGTAATTTCGAGTGAAAATGTCACGTTAAGGACCAGTTTTGGGAATCAGACATTGAAAAGTGGATGTGCAGTCCAGGATCGATGGCTGGAAAATGTGAGATTGGCTCCGGAACGCTTGACTTATACGTCGATTGGCATTCTGGTTAGCGGAAAAATTGGATATCAATCAAAAAGCATGTAAGGAAGGGGAGAAGCTGAGCAGGGCTGCATACCTTGCGAGATTTATCCCTTCTGACATCACGAAAAATGGGGGTTTATTCAGTTATTGCCACTGAATAAACAACAACTTGACATTGACCTCACATTTATTATCTACCACCTTCCTAAGAGGGAGGAAGTATTGTATTTGCCTCAGAAAGATATATATAGAAGTTTCATCTTAAGTGTAGGTCCTTAGCTCCTCTGAAAAATAAACAGTATTTGTAAATAGTGCACAAAGTCACAGAGTATGTGAATATAAATAATTAGGACCCATTTTTCAGAAATGTAAAAATTAAAGAATATGCTTATGGAGTACTTTTAAAACATTTGGTCTTTCAAAGGTCACTTCAAACTTTAAACCCTTTTAAATATTATACTATTTCAGATAGGAAAAATAAAAAATGTCAGACACTGGGCAAACACTATCTTCCGTTCTTCTGTCCCTGTTCTGCAACCCCATGCATACATGCATAGCATTTCGTAGATAATGTCTTGGAATATTGACAATTTCTTGTCAGACACCATCTTTCAGTTGCTGTGGGGCTGTTGAATGTGCCAGGAAAATACTTTCACTAAGGTAGCCCCGCAACTAATAATAGAACGGATTTAGATCTGGAGATCGCGGCGGCCACTTTGTTGGAAACCATCTAGTAGTGAAACCATCAGCGAAGATCTGGATAACTCATTTCAGAATTACGTCCCGCAGGAGTTCCTTTACATCCCAATTTTACAATGTTTGCCATGCAAAGATGACACATGATCATGATAATTCTACTGGTACAAGCGCTCCAACTAATAAAAATACTATTTAATATCGCGTACAATGAAGGCAAATATTATTCGAAAAATTTACATTCTCTAACACGTATATATTAGGTAGAAAAACTGCTAGGTTGAGGTTCAATATTGAGATTTTACCACAAATACATATTTTGAAAGTCCTTTAGATTTTCTAGAAAATGTACAAGGGTTTGTGCGCATGCGCGTGCGAGTGTGTGTGTGTGTGTGTGTGTGTGTGTGTGTGTGTGTGTGCGTGTGTGTGTGTGTGTGTGTGTGTGTGTGTGTGTGTGTGTGTGCATTTAAGTTCAGAATCTTTCTAGGATGCCATACGAAGTTTAAAAAAAAATCACAGCTAATTATGCTTTATATGTAAATTTTTGGAACATTTTGATTTTCTCAGAAAAGCTCTACGATTTTAATATTTCATAACACATGAAATGTATATATTACATTTTCCAAAAAGGTCCTCTGGATTTCTCTTAGTTCTAAATTAATGTTAAATAATTCATGAACCGTTATAGAAAAAATCTTTTCTACACATAAAATATAGGAACAGAATTTATGTAAAATACATTTATTTTGTGAGAATAACAATTTGCTACATATTTATTATTTTTGCTTTGACTTTCCCAATACTTAGCATTCTCAAATGTGAAGTCGTTATTCGCTTGGCTTTGCATCCACCCTCCTGGTAATCTCATAGCCATTATATAGTGACCACAACCCTTAAAGGATTTAACTGTCTCTTAAAGCCTATTGTATTCCTTTATTTCCATTATACCCACAAAGGATTGCTTTATAAAAGCATTTCTACAGATACTTTAATCCTTTAACGTGAAATAGATATAACAATAAGCTTATAATAGAAGAAGTTAATAATGGGTAGAGACGGTAATATGAAAGTATCACATGTGATTTTTTAAAGTGGTACAAACAACGCTAAAAAAAGGTCTTACTGTACCTCGCGTCTACGTCACATTATCAATCTCCGCTCTTTTCTCCCTCTGTAGTGTGTTATCAAGCTAGCGCGCTCTGTGATAGATAAGCTGACGACGCCTCAAAAGACCCCAGAAAACGATGCAAAATCCCCCGATTATCTTTGGCGTTCTTTGTAGATATACTAATATATGTGCAGAAACAGCCAGCGAATATTACTCGTGTTTGAATGACGGTTTTTGTTTACAGCATATAAATTGCGTCATTTCTTTAAAGAAATGAGTGATATCAAGTTAATAAGTTTGTCGTGAAACTTGTAATTCAGTACACGTGCTTATTTCGACACAGCACACAGTGTACGTGGCAACCGGCTGTATCACAAAAGCTTCGCGAAACTCTGAGAGAGTTTGAAATTCACTCTCTGGTGTAAATTAGAGATAAGAAGTTGGCAGTTTCGGAGAATGCGTGCAACTGTCAATGAAATGTGCTTTCTAATACTATCATGTTCACGCAGGCGAATTTCAGCAAGGAGGGCTTCTATATCCCAGGAAACACGCATGGAGTGGAGCTAATTCTTTTGTGCAACAGTTAATACCATATATCCGCATGTTTAACCATGTTCAAAGGACTACCCAACTTTCTTTCTAACAATTCGCACAATCTTGAATCGAGGATGTGAAATAATTCCAAACTTCTGTACTTGCCTGTGTAAGTCAGACATGGGATGTAAAATGGGTGAGTGCGCAGTTGTCTACAGCGTTATTTTGAAGAGGTATGTTGGTATTATCAGTGCTTAAGTACCAAATACTTTCTCCACTATTCTACAATAGATTTTATTTTGTGAGTAGGTGTTGTTCCGAAACGAGGCTGGAAGCCGAATTGAGGAAGCCTACGAGCAAAACAAAATCCTTTCAAACCGTGTATCATACACTATTCCTAGACAGTGAATATTTACAGTTATATTATAGATTATATATACCTACTTATGTGGTATTATTTTACTTTTTCCATGGTATGGTGGTCATCGGACTGTGATGCTCAGTTGTTGACTTGCTTAGCATCAGTGTTGACAACATGAGGACTTTTGCAAACCAACAACATTCGACATAAGGGAGGCAGTGGAAATCAAAAACGATGTTGTAAGCAATGTCGTATGGATTTCTTAATTTTTTGGGTAACAACTCTAATTTCACTCTCTCCGCTGCTTGTAAAATTCCAATATGTTTAGCATAGTCCATATTCACATTCAAATAACTACCTATTTTATACACTGAGATTCGTGGCCTACTTCAATGAGGCCATGGTCACATTCCGTAAGAAACCAAGTTGGCATTACCGGAATGTTAAAAAGCTTTGGAGCACTTACTGTAATAATTTTACACTGTCGTGAACTGCTAAAAGGCGGACATTCAACTGTCTAAACAATTAATTATTTTAAGGAAGGAGGACTTAATTTTTTTTTTTCGACGATAGTTTTCTTCAATACATGTCCTTCAATTTGTAACAGTAAAAAGTTGAATTTCATGAATTCAGTACAGGTATGTAATTTGCTTGCCTGTTTCACTATTTATTGCACATACGTGCTGAAATGGACTAAATTCTCTCAACTTTTTATAGTACGTATTCCTGTCCTCTCCCCATGGAATTTGGTCATATTTGATAATCAAGTTTTGTCATAAGTAATATAAGATATCCGACCGGGAAGGTCTGGAATATATTAGAAATAAAATATCAATTTAAATTCTATATTGTAAAAGATTTGACAGTAAAATGTTACATTACGTAACAAATAACCTAAAATATTTTAATTTCGATTCGGCAGTTGGACTGAGTACTTCCAACTGAGGAAAACAAAACCCAAGAATTACTCATAGGTATTTCGATCTTCTCCTGTTATAACAGAAAATCAGTTTAAAATCTCAAATCAATTTCACTTTATATTTAACATTAACAAATACCATTTCTTGTGGATAAATACATTAATTATTAAAAGTATAGTTGTTAAAAATAGTGCTGTCAAGTTGAAATGAAGTGCTATTTTGACTGTCATGTTTTAAAGGAACGACTATTTCCGGGTTAAGGAACTACAAGAAACATCGCAGTTTGCTGATGAAATCGCACAGTTGTGGAATTGGGGCCTCCATTTCACTTGGATGGAAAATCATACGGTAAACAAAGACGCTACAAGCAGCGTTGAAGCAGAAGTAGCATTCTACAAGACTTCATTCGGTATTGCCACAAGAGCTCTGATTGACAATATCGTGGGAAGATGATAAAGTACAACCAAAGCCTCCTTCCGTAGTGTACAACAGCAAAAATATCGTGTTCGCACATAACCTCACTCCGATGACTCCGGCAAAGTCGGCATATATCTATAACTGTTTAAAATAATCGATACCAGACCTACATCTGCCACAGGAAAACAGTGGATCACATTTTATTTCAATGCAAGGTGCTAAACGATGCAAGAAAATTGCTAGATACAAACATTCTTACGTAAGTAATCAATGGCCCACAAAAAAGGTGAACTAATGACTAAATACTTAACAAATTTCAGAAATTTTTAAAAAAGCTTTATTTTATTCTATATCCACAACGTAATATTGTGTGAGCCCGCCTCTGTAGCGTGATGGTTAGCGTGTCTGCCTCACGTTCAAGAGGTCGCGAGTTCGAATCTCGCTTAGGGTAAGTTATCCGGGTAAAGTTTTTTTTCGAGGTTCTCCCTACCCTGAGAAGACGAATGTCGGGTAACTTAAAGCTCCATGGATGGATCTCGGGCTCATTTGAGCATCATTTCACCCATTTTATTTCATTCATTCGTCCGATATGACACAATGTTGGAGGACGTAAATTTAAAAAAAACATTGTACTATAGGCTTCTATAGCGCGTCTCACCCTTAAAAGACAGTACACGTTAAATGGAGCGCAGTGTTGCAACATGTACTAGTTGCGAATCTTTCTCCGCGAGCGACTCGAGGTGCCCGGAGTCCTGTACTTAGTCCTTCAATTGCTGCTTGACGAGACGGGCACTTTTAACTTTGGTATCCCTCCACGCCTTTGTTACTGTATGACCTAAATTTACAAATGACTCGTCTGTATAAACAATTGATTTCCCCTGGTCCCTAAACCTTTTACGTCTTTTAGATATTTATGTCGCCATCTGATGATATCGATATCGTCTCTTTCTATTAATATGCACTTGTTACCCTTTCTTTCATATTCGAACCCCAAATCAGAGTGGCCCTTGAGAAATTTGGTAGGGTCTCATCACTGTTGAACTGTGGCAAAATTATATTCAGCTTGGGTGGAATATTTGCAAACAGTAAAGAATGAACAATTCGCCGCACTCCACCTTGCACTATTCAATCATATTGCGTTAACCTAGCGTTTTGTGTAGTCCCGCCCTTTTTGCTTTCTTTTTCGATGACGTTCTTAGAGGTCCTTTCATTAGTTCCTTTTTAATCATACACACTACTGCTTCTGAACACCCGATAGCCTTAGCTGTTTTTTTTTTACTACCTTACTTACACGCATTTTGCTTCAAAAATAATCTAACACATTCATAATTATTTGGCGTTCCTTACTTTTTTTTTTATTTACCAACATATCGTCCCTTCCTAGCTTCACCCTCCATAACTACAAATATTTACAAAAATATTAAGCAAATAACGCAATAACAGCTCACAGTTACACACACGGCTTCTTTCGAACTAATGCTAGTGCTGCTCCTTATACTATCTTCTGTGTCAGGCCTGACGCTGAATAGATGAATACCTTTTGTTTGCCTTACTGGATAAAAGAAAGAGGTTACTGCCTTTTGGTTTATTTTAAAAACTTTCTCCAATCTTCCTCAACATTTGTTCTCGCTGGTTCCCTGATGTAAACTCAATAACAAAAAAGTTTCACACTGCGTAACTTTTGCAGTGCACATATATAAAATTTTCCGAAAACATTTAATTTAAAAAATTATAACACTTAACTGGGTAGACATAGAGAATTCAAAGTAGGCAGGTAGTAGCATTATAGTTTACTCTACCTAAGAAAAAAATATAGATGCATTCTAGCAGTTAGTTAGTGCGTGATGAGTGTAGAATAAAGCAAATATCGCACTTCTATTGAAAAAAACGTTTTCTGAAGAAATTTGGACCTATAGAAATGTATAATGACTCTGAAAAGGATATAACCTGATAGAGAAAAAAATTTTGCATAGGATAATGTGTTCAAACCTGAAATTTATAACAAATGAATATTTATAGCATGCTATTAGGAATCTGGCAACAGAGCGAGGGTAGAAAAGGACGCGGCTAATGGCAACTTGTATGCGCTAGATAGAGACAGAGATGTCCCATTTAACTCCATACTGTCTTCTAAGAGTGAAACGCTATATAGAACGTAATTGTGACACACACAAAACTTAATGGCGAGTGGCAGTAGAAGCTCGTCCACACAACATCCAATTAGGGGCTTACCACACATTACGGTGTTGTATAGTTAAGTACGCTATGAAATCACGCTGTAAAGTTGGTATATAAATATCATTTGCGCCCACAAAATTTATTTGCAAACAGATAATGAATAATCTGATCATGAATTGGTCAGCGATGTTTCCGATAGTACACCACGCATTAGTATTGTGCTATGCAGTAAATAAAGGATATTGTACATAAAAAATAAGAATAAAGGTTGAAAACAAAAACTGACTTTTTCAACAACTGCAAACAGTGCAGATATATCCGATTTGTCTCATATCTCCAACAACACAAATCCCTTCCAAGATTTGGAATAATATATGTAATGTATTTGTTCAATTTGGAAGAGATGGTAGAAAGGAAGAACTTCCATCACATTGTGTGTCTCCCAGCTCAATAGAGCTGAAAACTGGAGTTCCCGGGGGAAAGGGAAGGAAATATATCGGAGTGGGAGAACACGGCCTGGGACCTCGATGAATTTCATATCGGTGTCTGAGGGCAGGAGAGAGAGAGAGAGAGAGGACTGTGGGGTTTATTTTATGGTCCATGGAAATCGACACGGCGGCTGGGCGGAAAAGATCGGCCTTTCTGTCGACTGGCAGCTGGAGAATAAACTGCACAATCCACGAGAAAGATAGCTCAACAATTAATGATTTATTGTTCAAGTCAGTTTGTCCTCACACACCTGGCGAACACAGACAATGGCACCAGTTCAGTCATTGGAATTCTGGGAGCTGAAAAGCAAAATGTAAACTAAACTCCCTGGAGTATCACAAATAATAATAATGAACTGATGAATGCTTTGTACCGGTTTAGTCATCCGTTTTACTTTGTCCTGTTTGTTTCTCTCTCGTTCGTTTAAACGCAAATTGTATGTGCCGCTTTTATCACAATAATCATCTAAAACTACATTTAAGACAGTTTTCCTCTTTAAGTCATAAACAGACAAGTATTTATGGAGATCATGAAAATCACATATATGATATGTTATGGTTTCTCATAAGTATCCATGAATTAGCGGTTTTAAAGCTAATTTACGAGTAAAATAATCACAATAAACCACGAATTTGGATCGTAATAGCAAAATGTTAACAAAATCACGAATTACCGCGATTTGTTTGTTTTATAAGGAATTTCATAAATAATCATCAATCAGGGTCAATTATTTATTTCTTAGCACTTGAATTTTTACAAGAAAATTTTAGGAATAAAACGACCCATAAGATCAGTTGAACTCGATTCAAAAACAGATCTTTGTATTTTTTAGTCAATCCAATTTAAAATAATGTAAATTTATGATTTACATGATAATGTATTCATAGCGTTGTAAATATATAAATAATTTCAATTTATCCATTAAAAAGATATCAATATAGTAATACGAATACAAAAATAATTAATCTTGCTACAATTTCCATCAATCTCCGCTTTCGCCAATATTAAAAAACTCAAGTGAGAAAATATCTCCATAAATATCTGCCTCTGGTCATAAGCAAATGTAAAATGCTTTAGTAAAAGGATAATCTTATGTTACGGAAGAATAACGTAGATCAGAATAAAGAGGATAAAAAAGGAGTGATCTATCAAGATTAAATCTTGTAATTGTATATAAGATAATAATCGATTTTCCATTGCCAAAGGCTGCACATAAGTACTAAGTTAATATTGGGAACAACCAGCAGCAAAAAGGTAAGAAACTTGGACCCTGCCTTAGAAACAAAGGTAAAAGCATTATATTATTAATAGTAATATAATTATAAATGATTATAATCACAGCAATATTTTTACATAAATAACAATGAAGAGAAAATTAACACTAAAGGGGTAACCTCGCTTGTTTGAATAGCGGAGTAATTTTCAATGGTTTTTGTTTAGAGTCACTCAGAGAGCAAACGGACACTAGTAACTAGTCTGTCCGAGGGAGCATTATAAGCAAAATTTGTGTCCTTCTTTCAAAACCACTCACGCATACCCAGAGGGAAAGAGAGAAATCTCATAGCTTCTACCGGCGGCAAAGGGCTGATTCAAAGGAACTTGTAGAAGTGTTGTTACTTCAAACAGTTGACAGTGTTTGACCGACGACACCATATGTAATCCTGCTTCAGTTTATAACACATCAGATTTCTGATCATATTTACCTTATTTAAAACTTATGAAAAGTACACAAATAAGCTTGTGGAATTTGAAGTACTTGTTCTGCTGTCATTACCAATTACTTCCACAAAAGGTTCAGAAGTACTAAGATACACATTTATTTTGAAAGATCTCTTTGTCGTTTTATTTCCTTTTCGTGCTAATTATAGCAAGGTACCGTATTGAAAGCGAGCTCCCTGCCCATTACCGATGAGCCTTAATTCCTTCCTGATCTACATCCATTCACCATTACTTAGGTAAAATTAACCTCATTATGCCATGCCTAGCAAGAGATCGGTTATAAGCGGTTTAAAAAGCAAATGGTTCTGTCGAAAATAACGAAGTAAAGCTAGAACTACTAATGAAAAGGAGATGGGGTAGAAAGAAAGCTTTTAATGAGACAAAAAGCAAAACTATTATAAAGAGGTTAGAAAAGCACAGCTCGCCAAAGAAAAGTTAAGGAAAAGAAAAATTCAAGTAAAAAAGAGGGACTGCCACATACTTAAAGATTTATGAAGTATAATATTTCAGAGAAAGGGGTATTTTGTCAATCACAGAGAATATACATTTTGTGTGCAACAGTGAACCTAGAAAAAAATATCCCAGAAACGCTTAACGCATCTTCGTCTTGGTGTGATTCTCTCTGAAATATAATCACAAATGTTTCAGGATTTTTATCGATTTCAAGAAACTGTTTGACACAGTGATCCACCTTATTTTAGAAATTAAGCAACTTGTTAATTGCCTTTTTAATTTCTCTACTGCCTATACTAAGTAGACAACGTGTTGTATTCGATATCGATATCGAGATTTTACCGGAAATAATGTATTTAGGCCCCCTGAATAAAAAAAAAAAAAAAAAAAAAAAAAAAACAACAACAACAACAATCTGATGTGCTGCACTCGCATGACTTTCTCTACTCTTGCACTAACCATTCTTACAAACTCTTATTCATATATCTTAATGTTAATACAGATAAACATTTGCAGAAATCTAGGTACAAGGGGAATATTGTCAAATCTTTTAAAGCCTTCAAATTCCGTTCTCTTTGCATGGTTAACATATAAAAATGAATAGCGATGTTTCATTTGACAGTGTATAAGTTCTCCATAACTTTACACAAATAGCAAGAAATATCTCCAAAATGGTTCACTCTACAAAAAAAATTATTCAGACATAAAGTGTGTATTTTAGCAAGATCTGTATTTTTTGTATAGAAAGATTTGGTCTATATCTTACGGTTTACCAGTTATGCAAAAGACATCCAGAGTGAATAGGACTTCATGGGCTATAGCCAGAAAATTCAAGATATACAGTTCATTTGTCATAAAAAATATATGAAAGTATGGCATTTTTATCAAAATCGTTACAGCCATTTTCAAGAAAATCAAAGTTTTCGAAAAATGTTCCATGTAAAGGCTAGTTTAGGGTGGAACAATTTTCTTCAAAATCTTCGTGTGACATTCTTGAAAGATATTAAAGTTAAATACCAACTTTGACTTTTAACCGACTTCTGGTTTTTGAGTTACGCTGTCCACAGACAGACACACACGGTCCTTTTTCTAAAAGTGCTTCTTTTTGGGGATTCATGGGACCTCAAAAAATATATTTATGGTGAAATCTCGACATCAAATTTTTGGATGGAATATAATACTTCCTCTACTTTACTATAGATAGTAGAGAATGTAAAAAGGAAAATTCGGTTAAAAACAAAGTTGTTATTTATGTTTAATATCCTTTAAGATTGTGACTCAACAATTTTGAAGAAAGTTCCTCCACCCTAAACTAACCTTTACACGAAAACTTTTACTTTCTCCAAAATGGCAGTCTTCAAGTTGGACAAGGTGACCGGTTCTTAAAGCGCAGGCAACTGAAAGAGGTTTCCTAGTTTGGCAAATGGCTTCAGTCGCCATGATATTGGGTTCATTCGCACCACGGAGGTTGAGCGTGACGTCATCACTATTATAGGAGAGAAGAGAAGGAAGATGGTTGGAAGAGGAAATTACAGAGGAAGCAGGGATGTGCACATAATGAAGCGAGGCCAGCTACAACAGCAGCAGCAGCACAGATTAAAGTTAATGCAGCAAAGGCACGGAACAGGCTATCTGACTTCGATCCAAGCGGCTTTAAGAGACCGGTAATCCTCTCTCGCTTACTAAAGTGTCAAGAAACACATACATCCACCAATAATTATATCTATAAAACCTGTTGAAGCAGACAACACTGCGTGACACAGTTTGTTTCTCTCTGCTCTCTTATCTGCCATTTTTATACACATTAACAACACACATCTCTTGTGCCAAGTGTAACAAAGCTGAAAAACGTGAATTCTTGTTACTTTTACAACCTTTTATTTTCCTCTAAATTTTACTACAAATGCCCAATTTCCTTCTCGTTGCTAACACAATTTCTTAAAATTCACAATTGTTCTTCTGATAATCGTTCTGTCTTTGGGTGTCTTTCTCCAGTTTCACTGTCCCTTATGTCTTTACTATTACGATACAATCACTATCCAACACTCTCTGACAAGCTGGTCGACTCATTCTCTTTACTAAAACTAATATACAGGACGACTTAAACAACCACTCAACTCTATCACTAAATAAAACTAGTCTACCACTCACTCAATTGAACTGAGCTCCAGAGGCTCCAGAGGCAGTTCGAGTCGAGCGGGTGCAATTTTATTTGCCCCGTTCGAATGTCATGTCCGCAGTACCTAGCCGTTATACGGCTTAACCTGCGCGGTGGTTTTGATGGTGTTACTACAGGGATGTATGATACACTGGGAACTGATTGATGGTACAAGGGGTTTTTATAGGGGCAGGAGAGGTGGTTGGAGGGGATTGGTCCGCGAGCGGGCTCTGCGCGGTCTCTGGTTGGTCGTTTCCGGCCGGTCAGGTGGCGCGCTAATTCCCTCTAGGGTTCTGGCCGTCAGTCACTCACTGAGAGGTGAACTGAGACAGGTATTTTCTCTGTTTTGAATACAGATTGTACTTTCGCCTTTCCCATTTTCAGAGTTAAACCGCCGGGCTTAGGATGTCCTTTGGTAGTCTCTTTGATGGTAGTCGGCGTGGCTCTCTCTGGTCGTATTGACCCAGAGTATTCACCAGAGGGTTAGGATGGTTCTGGAGTTTGTTGTACATTGTGCGAGCGCGGGTTTTAATCACGTCGACAATGTACGGGATACCGGAGTGCTCATGTAGGATATGGGCAGGAAATCTCCAGCCGGTATCATAGATCGTCCTTAATGCCCGGTTCTGCAGCGTCTGGAGTCTGATGAAGGTGGACTTTGCCACCACTCCCCAGATCTCGCATCCGTACAGGACTAGAGGCGGGATGATCGCTCGATACAGCTGGAGTTTCAGGCGTAAAGGCATGGTTTGGGAACTGAATATGGGGTATAGCTGCCGGAGAGCAGCATGGCCTTGCAGTACTTTGCCCCTGACGTGATGTCTATACGTCAGCCGCCGGTCCAGCGTGACCCCGAGATACTTCGCCGTAGTGACCCAGGGGATCCGACGGCGCCGAAGCTCCAGGTCCCGCGGGAGCCGGTTTGCTTTCGTATTCGCCAGGAGAATCGCAGAGCTTTTCTCCGGGTTTATCGACATACGCCAGTTCTCCGACCATCTACTGATGGCACGGAGGTGGGCTTGTACTTGTTGGTAACTGTAGCGAGGATTCTTGTTAGCAGCGAGGATCATAAGATCGTCCGCATACTGACAGATGAGTGTGTTTGGGTGCGTGGGGAGATCGGCCATGTAAGCTGCAAAGAGCGCCGGTGACAGTACACTGCCCTCGGGGACTCCTGCGCCAATGGGCCTCTCTCTAGAGAATGATCCCTCCACCTTCACCCGGAAGCTACGTTCCTGTAGGAAACTAGCCACCAAGTAAATGTATGGAGGGGGGATTTCCTGCTGTATGAGCTTGTAGACAAGCCCCTCATGCCAAGTGGTAGAAAATGCCTTTTCCACGTCGAGCAACACTGCCACCGTTTTAGCCCTTTCCTGGTAAGCCAGGGAAGCTTTCTCGGCTACACGCAGTAGTTGCTCAGTCGTGGAATGACCAGAACGAAAACCAAACTGGTGTTCCGGTAGGAGACCTTTTTCCTCCAGAAGAGGTCCGAGGCGGGACAGGAACAGTTTCTCGAACACTTTCGAGACAACTGGTAGGAGGCTGATGGAACGGTAACTAGATGGAAAAACCGGATTCTTCCCCTGCTTTAAAACGCATACCACACGCGCTTGTTTCCAGACAGCTGGAAAGTGGCACATGCTGAGGCATGCGTTGTAAATGCGGGTCAAGTGCATCACGGCTCTATGGGGTAGGTGCTGGAGCATTTCCGCTGTTACACGGTCTTGCCCAGGGGCTTTACTAGGTTTTAGGTGCCGGATGGTGTTAGTTACCTCGCGAGGGGTAACTACCGGGATGTGGAACTCCTCGTGGCCCGCGGGTCGGACTTCTAAGAAGTCTTCTACCGCTTGTTCCACGAGGTCAGTATGGTCATCGTTCTGAGGATCTACCCTAGGCTGGAATTGAGTTTCCAGATAGTCTGCTAGTGCCTCCGCTTTTTCCCTCGGTTCAAAGACAAGTCTTCCCCGAGGGCTGTGCACTGGATGCTGGTGTGCAGATTTATCTTTCCTCAAGGCTCGGACGATGCGCCACGGTTTCCTCTCTTGGAGGTTTACGCGACGCATTGTTTCGTCCCAAGCTGCTTGCCTGTGTTTTCTTAGGAGTCGTCTCACCAGGGATTTGAACCTCTGGTGTATTACTCCTAACCTAGGATGTCGGAATCTCTGCCATAGCCGTCTGACAGCATTCTTTGCTTGAATGAGGCGTTTTAGTGGGACAGGGATAGATGTCGGGTTTGGTGCTTCGGTAGGAATGCGATGCGTGTGAGCACGCACCGCATTTAGGACGGAGGTAGAAAACCCCGTGGCTGCCTCCTCGAGAGCCTCTATCGAGTCTATTCGAGGATTTGCTTCCACAGAGTTTTGAAGGGCTAGGACGGCTGCATCCCAGTCGACTTCATCCACCCAGTCCGGCACTCCCAGGGCAGTAAGATTAACGTCTGCATCCACCACAACAGGGTTGTGGTCGGAATCCAGATCGTTAATCACAGAGAGGTCCAAGTGAAATGGTATGTTTTTGGTGACCATGAAATCGATGATGTCCGCGGCGCCGCGTGCCGGGTAGTAGGTTGGACCTCTCGGCCCGTGCGCGTGAAGGGCGGGGTCCCCTCTAATGAGACGGTACAATCCCCGGCCCTTAACGTTCTGGGTGCGGCTGTGCCAGCTTGGGTGTTTTGCGTTGAAGTCGCCTGCAATGCAAACCCTGTGGTGTAGGTTCAGGAGTGCCGTGATGTCCGCTTCATAGAAGTGACCATCCGGCGGGTCGTATACCGCCACAAGCACCAGATTGAACTGAGCTGTTCACTGTCTTTCCTATTTATACTGGAGCCGGCGCCACGTGACCCTCAAGAACCCTCCATACACAAGTGCAACGATGACTCAGCGGAATTACTGGAAGCTTCTGGACGGTACGGTGTTATCGCGCTGTTCGATCGCATAACGACCCAATGTTACACAACTATTTTTGTGCTCCGCGAGAATGTGGAGCAAAATATCCTTATGAGTTGGACTGGAATTGCTGAAGTATAGATAGAAGTTCCACAATGGAGTGGGCTATATTCGAGAATGAGTTACAGATTTCTTATTCTTCTTATTCTCCTCCTTCACTTCAAGTTGTAGGCTCGTGGTCTGTTCTGATTTAACAACACCCATATTTTCCTTGGTCTTCCTATATCTCTCCTTCCTTTAGGTCTGTGGTCTATTACTTGTGTAACTATTTTTTCTGTTCCCATTCTTCCCACATACTCCCTCCATCTCGTTTTTCCTTCCTATGTTTTCTTTCATTTATATAATCTTCCTTCTTTTATATAATTATTTGGTCATCGGCAAGTAGTAGTGTTTAAATACGTATTTTAGATGTGAATATTATTCCTAAGTTAAACTCTTGCTTCCATTGTCTAACAATGCCGTCGATATACTGGGTGTAAAAAAAAAAAAAAAAAAAAAAAAAAAAACCAATAACGCCTTGTATTTTGTATTGTACTCTACCTAAGAATTAAACAAAGAGAAAATAGGAAATGGTGTGTGTCTGTGTCTGTGTGTGTGTTTTTGTAGCTTTCACGCAAATTTCCCCAATCCCTGATATCCTCGACATGGAATATTTTGTTTTTCTAAAAGATGACTAGCTATTTTGATTACATGATATGTTTAAGACATTTTTATGAGAAATAGAACGTGTTATCTACAGCTTAGAGGGAATGAATGTTTCTCAGATTGCTCGCCCCCCCCCCCCCAACCAAGGCAAAAATGAAACAACAAAAAAACGTCAAGAGTGTAATCGTATGTGTGGAATATGGAGAAAGTTGAGATTCTGAGACAAATTTGAAGTCGATATACTGATGGAAAACGTATTGAAAGACTGCGGTAGAAATGTCCAGTGGTAACTAGTGCTATGCAGCCTCTATTGGGGAATTAACTGTGGCAAAAGAGGACATTTGAACAAGTAAGGCTTTATGGAATACAACAAAACAAAAATTGTATTTCTGTCTCATTTCGTTGCTGAAAAATTGTGTTTGAAAAAGTGTATACATACTTTTGAGACACTATATTAGACTATTACATAAGCTATTAATATGCAGGAAATGTGAAACAACAAGCTAATTTTATATATGTACAACCAGTGATTTCCGCCTGTTATACGAACCTCTTATTATGATTGGTAGTAACACCTTATCGGCTAGTGCAGAAGACGGCTTTGAAGGGGTTAAAATCTAGGGAGAAAACTTTATGAACCCCGAAAACGATACAGAATCCACCAAAGATTTTCTTTGGCGTTCTTTGTACATGACATCATTTAAGAGACCAAAGCATCTCTAGGGTAACAAATAATTTAACTTTATACAGCAAATTAAAGCTATAACTTTCATCCTGTGCATGTTTTCCCTTACGCTTTTAACAGTAATGATACAATTCTTTGTTCGTCCTACTGGCTTGGTGACATCTGAATTTAGAGAATGACCAAAAGGTTCATTTTGTAAGAAGTGCCTAAAGATAGGACGCGTACTGCATCATCATCATCATAAGGTCCTCCTACGTCATGGAGATGATGATGATAAATTGGTATCACTGTTACACGTACTATCAGTGTATACAGTAATGGGATATCAATTCTTCACTGTCCTGTGCATAAAGCAGGTTCATAACATAGTAATATTTTGCTGCTAGGAGGTGTCGGCAGTGTCATTGACTGTTAGATGAGGTGCAATGTCGTTAACAAAGATTTACGCAAGTCGTATATCAGCTGCCTCTAACCTTACACTGAATACGAGCTATGGTATGCTTGGCACACTGGTCTTTTGTGTGTGAAATCATACAGATGCCTTCTTTTGGTCACACAAAAAAAACTGCAAATAGGCCATTTCACACAAAAGGTAGCTATCTGATGTATACCGAGAAATAAATTTCTATCCTTTTATAATTCCCAGTGCGTGGTATTCACATAGGCCGTCCAAGCGAGAGACCCGGATTCGATTCAAAGTTTTTCTCCCGTTGGGACACCTGATACGGAAAGAAAAAGCAGTAGGAATAAATAAAATCTGCAATACACCACCTCGACACCTAGTTACCAACACCAGAATGTATTCTACAAATTTTGACTTTATTAAAAATTCACTAAATGCAAACATAATTTTAAAGATGCATTTTAAAATTATTAAATAAAAAAGATACTAAATAAAGAAAGAAAAACGCTAAGTAAATATTCTAAAATAAAAATTAAATAAAGCCAGTAAAATGGCTACCCTTAACTACCTACCACTAAAAAAAACTGCCGATAACCGGAAGTTAAGTATTAAATTCAAAATAAAAATTTTACAGAGAACAAAAAAATTAGTGAAACCAAATTTTAAAATTAAGTTTAGTAACTTAAAGCTAAATTATGGTTTCTGAACTAAAAACTATACACTCTAGTTCCATTTCTTATTTTTACTATATACTCTAGTTTAACACAGGGGTGCACTCAGCCTGATTGAGAAGTAGCGGCTGTTGATTGCGTTCGCGGTGCTGATCGCATCCCGCCTACCAGTAGCCATCTTGCTCAAGTTTTGCAGCCCTTCATTACGTAATCTAAAATACGAGAATGAGGCCTAGATTTGCTGAAGTGATGACAGAAAACAACGCTTCACCATGAGAAGAAAGCTGTTTTAACTTTCGCTGGCTGCATACTTCTAAAAATGGGTTTCAGATTATTCCCTAAGTAAGTGAGTGAGTGAGTGAGTGGTAGGGGTGAAGGAAGTATCGTGAAAAAGTCTCCCATGAAATGGCTTTACTGACATAGGAGCAGCTCTAGCGTAACAGCGAGCCTCTAGGAAGAAGCTGTTTCATCCAACGAGATGGCAAAACCCGCCTTCTTGTTATTTTTTATGTCAGGAAGAGCACAACCGTCAGTGCAGAAAACTAAGAGAATTTTGTATGTGGGTTAACAAGAGCCTGTGCGCAAGACTCCATACTCATTTTACTGCAAGGTGACGCTCCAGTTCATAAGAAAATTTCTGCAGTACGCAGTATAATCAGAAATAGCTGTAGGTGCGTTCAAGGCTTTCAGTCCTGCACAAAATCAACAATTCTTCAACAAACTGCGCATTGCATTGTTAGCTCTTTTAGGCTGCAATGCAGCATTAGTCCTATCCCCTCCCACGTGCTCTGTGTAATTATTTTATAATGATGTACAAAAAAAAAAAAAAAATAGTAAAATCAAAGGGTATCACTGTTTAAAGATGCCTTTGTAGCTTCTCCTCCTTTCCCTTTCTTTAACCCTCTACAATGACAGCACTTTCATGCTGCTGGATAAACATGATTATAATCAATGACACGTCGGCCTGAAAAGAAAGTATTGATTTTTCCTAGTCTTTCAGTAAATCGTTATTCAGTAAGTTCCACTGTTGTTTGATTCACAGCATGCCGTACACATCAGAAGCTACACGTGGCCAGATAATTGGTCTATGGCAAGCTGGTAACACAACTCGAAAAATTTAAGAAACTGTAAAATGTAATTAAATTTTAATTCCACTCAATAAAGGCAATTTATTGCATAGGGATTAGAACAAAACTTTCCATTCGAAAGCAGAAACTGTATTATAATATAACGTAATAGACAATCACGTTAAAGTTACTTTGATACGAGTTTTAATTCTAGTACAAATATAGAGAGAATTGGTTTTTACACTTTTTAATTTACTGTTTTGATGTCAGAAACACGTCCCCCAAATATATGACACTAATAAAGATACACTCTTTATTTAACATCGTTTAACTATTCTTTTGTTTTTTTTAACTTTTTCTACTGCTAAGTAGAGGAACTATTGTATTCCACCCAAAAATTCGATGTCGATATTTCACCGGAAATAAATGTTTTGAGGTCCCCTGAATCCAAAAAAAAGTATTTTTTGAAAAATGTGCGTGTGTGTGTCAGTCTGTGTGTCTGTGTGTGAGTATGTCAGTCCGTGGACAGCCTAATAAAAAGCGAAAAGTCGCTTAAAAACCAAAGTTGGTATTTAAGTTTAAGGTCTTTCAAGGATTTGACACGAATATTTTGAAGAAAATAGCCCCACCCTAAAGTACCCTTTACATGGAAAGTTTTTCGAAAATTTTGATTTTCTTGAAAATGGCTCTAACGATTTTCATTAAAACCTCATATGTTTGAGATATTTTATGACAAAAGAAATGTATATCTTGAATTTTCTGGGTATAGCCCCTGTAGTCGTATTTACTGTGGACGACTTTTGCATAACTGGTAAACCGTTAGACATAGATCAAATCGCACTATACAAAAAATGTAGATCTTGCTAAAATACACAATTTATGTCTCAATAAATTTTCTTGTAGGGTGAACCATTTCGGAGATATTCCTTGTTATGTGTGTGAGTTTCGGAAAACAAAACTTTGGTGAAATGGAACATCGTTGTTCATTTTTGATATGTTAAGTGTGAAAAGAGAACGGAATTTAAAAGTTTTAAAAGATTTGTCTATCGCATAAAACCTACTGTATTCTAATATGCCTCTTACACCCACAAGGAAATATCCAATAAGATAATTTCTACAAATGTTAATCTTAACATGGAAAAGATATAGGAATAAGTGTTTGTAAGAATGGTTAGTGCAAGAGTAGAGAAAGTCATGTGAGTGCAACACATCAGATTTTACTTCTTTTATACGAATCACGTTATACTGACCTGGTAGTACTTTGAGCACCTTGGCATTTCATTGTTGCTCAAAAAGACCAACAATGAAACTGAAATAAATATGTAATTCTGTAGTAGAAATGTTAATAGACGGAATTGAAAAAATTACAGGAGGTGACAAAGTACCGACCCGCCGGTATTGTTAGGGTTAAGATACAGGACATTGTGGACAGGTTTATATGCAGGATTAAAAGAAATAGCAGGCGCAGTTAGCAGTCCAACCTTCCAGTAGTAAACACTAATTAAATTGGATTTATTTGAGAGTGGGGTTTGCCACAGATGACATAAGTAAACAGTTCTCATGAATTCATTAACTCGTGAGGTGAACCTCGCGTGCTGCTTGTTGAAAATTGCTTGGAAGCACAAAAACAGCGCTAGGGGGAGTATTTCTGTCTCATTATACAATATTTAACAGCTGACAACATCGCTCCAATTACGTCACACATGTTTTGGCTTAATGCATTTGGAGTAAGCTCATGACAGAAGTTTTCTGCCTCCCATTGAATGATGGCATTTTAGATGCTATAGGCAGTATACTTAATTAATATATTACACGGCAACTATGTAAATCCATCAGTTTCAAAACGGAAATTATGACAAGTCATAAACGACGGTTACAGTTTATGTTATGGATGCGATACCTTTGTTGGATGTACGAGATTATGTGACAACACTATATCACGAGCAGTGATTCCGCTCACTGTTTACTAATGCAGAACCAGCGCAAGTAATTTAACTGCAAATTTACTGAGGTTTAATATTCCAATAGAATACTGCAACAACCCTGCGATAAGGCTAGTTAACGGAAGGGAGGAAAAGTTTAAATAATACCAGACAGTCAAGTGGTGTTATTCCCCTTGAACGATTGTGAATAACATGTCAGAATTAATATTTACCTTACAATTGGTGTCTACCAAAAATACCCAGAAATTAATTTAAGAGCCTTGCGAGCCGTCTTGCCTGTTTGTGCCACATAGTCTTTTAGTGTGAACGATTATCTGATTTCTATCATCTAGGTAAGTATTTAAATATTTATCAAAAATATTTGAGTGCATATTATAGATGAAAACTAATATTATGATTATAACAAAGGTGGAAACATCTGCTAAACAGATCTTACGTTTTCATTTTTTTCATTTTCGTGCAGTGGCGCTGTTTGTTCCAATATGGTGTAATGGTGTAATACTGGTATCCCATATTACTCTCCATTTAATCAAGTATTGCATAATACTCGCATTGTTTCTGATAGGCTGATTCGTGTTATCTTCCCGTTGCAAAGGTAAGCATATATTCAAACGAACTTTGAGTGTTTAGACAATATTTTTTGGACGGATGAGGCACATTTTGAACTATACTAAGGTATTAACTTTTGTAATTGAAGAACATGGGAAAACATAACCAAAACACACTGATACCAAAGTTTCTGATGATACCAAACTTACGTCACATTCCATTATAGGACCATATTTCAAAAATTGGACAATCAAAGTGAGTGATAGCGATAGCGACTTTGCAATATCTGCATTACAGAATCACGAAACTGAAAACACTGTTTTGATGCAGTATTTTAAAAACACTAAAACGCAACATATTTGGTAATCGGGTAATTAGTCGACATTTTCCGAATAGTTGGTCTTCTAGTTACTTGCTAATGCCGTTTATACCCTTTCTAGGTACACCTTCCGATACACCTACTTTGTTACGACTTATCTCATCTTAATAACGAGAGCGATGGGCGATGTGTACACAGAAGAAATATTATTGCTTATTCATACTTAATTTTATCTTGTTTCTTTAAGAAAAAATTGGTGCTTTTATTTTGTTACACAGTAAACAGAATCTATTTGACAAATTTGTGTTTTAAATTATGAACTTACTTTAACCTTATGCTACTCAGCATGTTAGTGTTTGTTCAACAGACAGCAAAGTCTATAAATAGCCACAGCCAATGAAGCCTTTGGTTGTATTTTCGCCCACCATTATTTTTAATTGCATTATTATATGCTAAAAATATAAGCAGCTTTGCAATGAAATGAGCAGCAACATTTTAATTCGATTATAATTGGTATTGGAAAATCTCACAGACTGATTTTGCTGAACGCTCAGATATATATAGCGGCAGAAAAGTGGAAATCGTTTGGTACGGGTCAAACATCTCAGTGCCGTTGTTACAACTCCAATTCACGAACCAAAAGATATGTTGGTACACTGCCGCCAGACTCCCTGGATACCAAGGTGGTCGTAGGGACAACAGCAGAGGGCAGGGCCCTAACAGTTGCATATTTGAGGTCCAGTAGCATGGCCTCCGTATTCGCCGCGCCTCAATCCATTGGATTTCTGGATATGGGGACATTTAAAGACATTAGTTTATGCCAAGCCTATCAGAAAAGTGAATATGTTACACATTTGCCCTGATCACTAGGCGAATGCTGTGGTGGATTCTGTTCTCCATGGATTCCTTTCGCTTCATTTCTTTTCTCTCTCTTGTCATCTTTCAGATTTGGCTAGCACCGCGGTATGTTCTGGCGGATGAGGACGGATGACACAAATGTTTGCGCTTTAGAAATCCTTCTCTTAACTTCCCCTGTCCCTGTCCCTCTCCCCTCGAGAATGCAATACATATTACAGGCTGGCGAACTGCGCCGTACCAAGCTTACCCAGGACAAGGAGCTCCGTTCCCCACGGCTGCAGCTTACAGACATGCCGCACGTGAAAGGCATGCTGACCATGGTCACAAAATACACGCATATATTGCAGTTTGAGTATCCGTAATAATACGTCCAGCAGTACCAGAATATCGATGGTGGAAGTAGCTAAACTATCATATACGCTTCTAGTTATGGCGGTTTTAGTCCAGTGAAGGTTACAGGAGGGTGAAGTACCGAGTGGACAGTGAACGGCTGAGTTTCATAGCATTTCACTGGAGAGCAACATGAAGGAAATCAAGAAATTGACAGACAGCACTCACTGCTTCCCCTGCACTCAATTTCACTAGCGCGGACTTGCTCTCAAGAATCAGGAAATTCATGATAGCTACACTGAAACCATAATGCCAGCACAAAGGATGAAAACAGCATAAAATAACTAAAAATAGGTTTTACTTATGTCATTCTCTGCAGTGAGGTTGACTTCATGGATCCAGAATGCATTAAAAGGAAACAGAATTATAAGAAGAGATAAATTAGAAAAGCAACAAATAATTTTAACACTTGATCCAAAATCGAATAATAAAATCATTAGTAACATAACATAATATAATATGGGACGAAATTCTGGCGCACAGCAGCAATACACAATGTCGTTAGCAAAGAAAACACTTGTTTGTTTATTTGTTTATTTATTTATACTGTTCATTTATACTTTTCTTGTGTAACATTTCTTGTATATACGAATACAACTTGTAAAGTTGTAGATAGAGACTGTATTTCGGCGGAAATCCATTGATGTCATGGTTTAATGAGCAGCGCTTGAGAACGAATTCTAAGAAGGTAAAAATTAGGTTAATATAAACGCACATAGTTCTTGAGAGTATTTTGCGACAGAGTCTGCATCTCTTTTGTATGTTGCATCCAGCTGGAAGCCCTTTTCCTGCAAACGGTTAAAGAGCGCTCGTAAACCGGGTGGGCGTGCTTAATGTAGCGAGCAAATGAATAAAACGCAGACGGCTGCACCAGTATTGAGCGAGCGAGTAATATGATGATTGAATATGCAATGCAGCTGTTGGTGAATAAGCACTAGCACACATACAGTCAAAGGCCAACTCGTATATACACTGTCATATGGTTTCAAACAAGTCCTTCTTATCAACACAATCAACTGACGTGTTGAGGCATCCCTAACCTTGGATATCATTCATATTGTCCACTAGGTTCCACCCATAACCTCCATGTCAGGATTTCATCGGAAATTTATGTTTGGGGCCTCCTGAGTCCAACAAATACGTTTTTAGTAAAAGGTTCGTGTTCCTTTATGTGTGTCTGTGCACTGCATAGCTCAAAAAACGAAAAGTCGGTTGAAAATCAATATTGGTAATTAAGTTTAATATCTTTCAAGCATAGGACACGAAGATTGTCAAAGAAAGAATTGCTTCATCCTAAACTACCCTTTGCCTGGAAAATATTTAGAAAATTTTGATTTTTTCAAAAATGGCTCTAACGATTTTAATTACAATGTCATATGTTTAAGATATTTTTATGGTAAATAAACTGTATATTTTGAATTTTCTGGCCATAGCCTTTGTAGTCCTGTTTACTCTGGATAATGTTGGCACAACTGCTAAACCGTATTGTTACTATAGAATGAATCTAGTGCATACTAAACCACACAATTAATGGCCAAATAAATTTTTTTAGAGTGAACCATTTTGGAGATATTCCTTGTTATTTGTGTGAGTTTTGGAGAACTTACACTTGTGTGAAATGGAACACCGTTATTCATTTTTTATAAGTTAAGGACGGAATTTGAAAGCTTTAAAAACTTGACTGTCCCTTAGAATCTACTGTAATCCTATATCCCCTTGAAACTACAAGAACATAAGATAATTTCTGCAAATGTTCTTCTCAACTAGTACGGAGAAGAGCTTGTAAGAATGGTTAGTACAAGGGTAGAGAAAGTCATGTGAGTACAACACATCAGATGTTTAGAAAAAGGTCCGTGTTTGTAAGTGCCTGTGAGTGCCTGCCTGTAAACAGCATAACTAAAAAAAAATATAAATCGGTTGAAAACCACTGTTGGTTAAATTTTAATGTCGTTCTAGGATACCACACGAAGATTTTCAAGAAAATTCCTTCATCCGAAACTACCCCTTTCATAGAAAATTTTAGGAAAATTTTGATTTTCTCAAAAACAATTAATGATTTCGATTAAAATATTTTACGGCAAATTAAAATGTATATACTTTGAATTTTATGGCTATTGCCCATGTAGTCCATTTAGACTACATTATCATCTTCGCATAATTGATAAACCGTAAGAGATGGAGGCAAAAATCGTAGAAATCGTTATAATACACAGTTTATGCATTAATCCATTATTTTTTTTTTATTATTATTATTATTTTTTTTTTTTTTTTTTTTTTTTTTTTTTTTTGGTGAAACGAAGCATTTCGGAGACATTCCTGGTTATCTTTCGGAATTTTGGAATACCTTTAGAGGTTCTCAAATGGGACGTATTATGGTCATACAAAGAGAATGGAATTTTAAAATCCATCCATCCTAAAATATTTGACTATCGCCTAAAGCCCGCTCTATTCTCCTTACACCAGGGTGAAATGCAATGTTTTCGGGTTAAGCTACCCAAAACTTCTGTTCCACATCTTGCAATTTTTACTTTCTCTACTGGTAAGTAGGGGAAGTATTGTATTCCACCCAAAAATTCGACGTCGAGATTTCACCGGAAATATGTTTTGAGACCCCTGAAACCAGAAAAAGCATTTTTAGAAAAAGGTCCGTGTGAGTGTCTGTGTGTCAGTCTATGTGTCAGTCTGTGTGTCTGTCTGTGTGTCAGCCTGTGGACAGCATAACTTAAAAACGAAAAGTCGGTTAAAAATCAAAGTTGATATTTAAGTTTAATGTCTTTCAAGGATGCGACACGAAAATTTTGAAGGAAATAGCCCCACCCTAAAATACCCTTTACATGGTAAATTTTTCGAAAATGTTGATTTTCATGAAAATGGCTCTAACGATTTTGGTTAAAATGTCATATGTTTGAGATATTTCTTTGACAAATGAAATCTATATCTTGAATTTTCTGTCTATAGCCCGTGTAGTCGTATTTACTCTGGACGACTTATGCACAACTGGTAAACCGTTAGAGATAGACCAAAACATACTATACAAAAAATGTAGATCTTGCTAAAATACACAATTTATGTCTAAATAAATTTTCTTGTACAGTGAACAATTTCGGGGATATTCCTTGTTATGTGTGTGAGTTTCGGAAAACTTAGAACTTTCGTGAAATGGGTCATCGTTGTTCAGTTTTTTACATGTTAGGTGTGCAAGGACAACAGAACCTCAACGCTTTAAAACATTTGACTATCGCACAAAGCCTACTGTATTCTAACATTCCTTGCACCCACAAGGAAATAAGCAATAAGGTAATTTGTACAAATGTTTATCTTAACTAACACGAAGAAGATATAGGAATAAGACTTTGAAAGAATGGTTAGTACAAGAGTCGAGAAAGTCATGTGAGTGCAACAAATCGGCATCGAGAGCTCCGCATCGAGAGTTCAGCATAGAGAGTTCGGCATCGAGATTTCGGCATCGAGATTTCGGCATCGAAACTTCGGCACCGACACTTTGACATTGAAACTTCGACATCGACACTTCTACATCGACACTTCTACACCGACACTTCGACATCGAAACTTCCACATGGAAACTTCAACATCGAAACTTCAACATCAATACTTCGACTTCGAAACCTCGACAAGGAAACTTCGACTTCGAATCTTCGACATCGTAACTTCGACATCGACACCTCCACATCGACACTTCGACATAGAAACTTCGGCTTCGAAACTTTATTATCGCAACTTGGACATCGAAATTTAGATATCGAAACTTGGACATTGAAACTTGGACATCGAAACTTTGACATCGATACTTAGACATTGAAACTTCGACATCAAGACTTTGACATCGAGACTTCAACATCGAAACTTCGACATCGACACTTCGACATCGAAATTTCGGTATCGAAACCTGGCCATTGAAATTTTGGACATCGAAATTTCGATATCGAAACTTGGACATTGAAACCTGGACATCGAAACTTTGACATCGATACTTGGACATTGAAACTTCGACATCGTGACTTCAACATCGAAACTTCGACATCGACACTTCGACATCGAAACTTCGACATTGAAACTTTGACATCGAAACTTCGACATCGATACTTCACCATCGACACTTCGCCATTGAATCAGACTTCGACATAGAAACTTCGACATAAAAACGCCCGGCATCCAAACCTCCTACATCGAAACGTCCGACATCGAGCACTTGACATGGAAGTTTCGAGAACTGAAATTTCACTACGAAAGTTCTACATCGAGACTTCAACATCGAAACATTGACATCTAGACTTCGACATTGAAACCGACATCGAAACTGGGAATTCGAGACTACGAAATCGATTCTTCGCCATCGAAACTTCGATTTCGAATCTTCGACATCGAAACTTGGAAATTGAGACCTGGAAATCGAGACTTCCACATCGAAACTTTGACATAGATTTGACATCGAAACTTCGGCATCAAATTTTCGACATCGAATCTTCGACGTCGATACTTCGACTTCAACATCCAAACTTCGTAATAGAAACTTCGACATACAAACGTCCGACATCGAAACGTCCGAAATCGAACACTTGACATGAAACTTTAGAGAACTGAAACTTCGCTACGAAAGTTCTACATCGAGACTTCGACATCGAAACTTCGATATCGAAACTTCAACATTGAGACTTCGACATCAAGACTTCGACGTCGAGACCTCGCCAACGATACTTCGCCATCGAAACTTCGACTTCGAATCTTCGACATCGAAAATTCGACTTCGAAACCTCGACATCGAACCTTCGACATCGAACCTTCGACATCGAAACTTGGAAATCGAAGCATGGAAATCGACACTTCGACATCGACTCTTCGACATCGACACTTCGGCATCGAAACTTCGGCATCGAAACTTCGACATCGACAGTTTGACATCGAAACTTCGGCATCGAAACTTCGGCATCGATACTTCGACATCGAATCTTCGACAACGAATCTTCGACTTCGACATAAAAACTTCGACATACAAACGTCCGACATCGAAACGTCCGCCTTGGGACACTTGACATGGAACTTTCGAGAACTGAAATTTCGCTACGAAGTACTACATCGAGACTTCGACATCGAAACATCGAGATCTAAACTTTGACATCGATACTTCGATATCGATACTTCGACATCGATACTTCTGTATCGAAACATCGGCATCGATACTTCGCCATTGAAACTTCTACATGGTATCTTCGACATCGAAACTTCAACATAGATACTTCGACATCGAAACTTCGACATCTAAAGTTGGACTTTAAAGCTTCGACATCGAAACTTCGACATCGAAACTTCGACTTCGAAACTTCGACATCGAAACTTCCACGACGAAACATCGACATCCAAACTTGGAAATCGAGACTTGGACATCGAAACTTCGACATCGTCTCTTCGACATTGTCTCTTCGTCATCGACACTTCGACATCGAAACTTCGGCATCGATACTTCGGCATCGAAACTTCGACTTCTACATCCAAACTTCGACTATCAAACGTCCGACATCGAAACCTCCTACATCGAAATGTCCGACATCGAACACTTGACATGGAACTTTCGAGAACGGAAATTTCGCTACGAAAGTTCTACATCGAGACTTCGACATCGAAACGTCGGCATCGAAACCGACATCGAAACTTCGACATCATTACTTCTATATCGAAACTTGGACATTGAAACTTGGACATCGAGACTTCGACATCGATACTTCGAATTCGAGACTTCGACATATGAACTTCGACAGCGATAGTTCGACATCGAGACATCGACATCGCAACCTCGACATCGAAACCTCGACATCGAAAAATCGTCATCACACTTCGACATCGAAACTTCCACATCGAAGTTTCAACACAGACGCGTCCAACACCGAAACGTCCGAAATCGAAACTTCCGACACTGAAAGGTCGGATATCGCAAATCTGATATCCAAAGACAGTCATCAAAATTCTATCATCCAAACCCTGGTCTCCCAAAGTCCGACCTCGGCAGTTTGCCATCAAGTGTTCGACATCGAAGTTTGGACTCCGAAACTTCCGACATCGTAACGTCCAACATCGAAAAGTCCGACATTGAATACTTGACATGGAAGTTTCGTCAACTGATATTTCACTACGAAAGTTCGACATCGAGACCTCGACATCGAAAGTTCGACATCGAAACATAGACATCGAAACTTCTACATCGAAAGTTCGACATCGAAGTATCAACACCGGTGTCTACGACACCGAAACGTCCGACACCGAAACGTCCGACACCGAAGGGTCCGATGTCGCAAATCTGAAATCGAAAGAGCGTCATCGAAATTGGGACATCCAAACACTGACCTCGAAAGTCCGACCTCGTGTGTTTGTTATGGAGTGTTCGACATCGAAGTTTGGACACCGAAACGTCCGAGATCGAAACCTCCGACATCGAAACCTCCGACATCAAAACCTCCGTCATCGAAACGTCTGCCATCGAATATTGGACATGGAAGTTTCGACAACTGATATTTTTACTTTCTCTACTGGTATTGTATTCCACCTAAAAATTCGATGTCGAGATTTCACCGGAAATATATGTTTTGAGGCCCCCTGAATCCAAAAAAAGCATTTTTAGAAAATGGTCCGTGTGTGTGTCTGTGTGTAAGTCTGCGTGTCAGTCTGTGGACAGCATAACTCAAAAACGAAAAGTCGATTATAAACCAAAGTTGGTATTTAAGTTTAATGTCTTTCAAGGATGCGACATCCTAAACTACCCTTTACATGGAAAATGTTTCGAAAATTTTGATTTTCATGAAAATGGTTCTAACGATTTTGGTTAAACTGTCACATGTTTGAGATATTTTAATGACAAATGAAATGTTTATCTTGAATTTCCTGGCTATAGCCCCTGTAGTCGTATTTACTCTGGACGACTTTTGCATAACTGGTAAACCGTTAGAGATAGACCAAATCATAATATACACAAAATGCAGATAATAAATTTTCTTGTAGAGTGAACCATTTCGGAGATATTCCTTGTTATCTGTATGAGTTTCGGAAAACAGAACTTTCGTGAAATGGATCATCGTTGTTCATTTTTTTTATGTGTTAAGTGTACAAAGACAACAGAATCTCAAAGCTTTAAAACATTTGACTATCGCAGAAAGCCTGCTGTGTTCTAACATTGCCCTTGCACCTACAAGGAAATATGCAATAAGGTAATTTGTACACATGCTTATCTTAACTAAGACGAAGAAGATATAGGAATAAGAATTTGTAAGAATGGTTATTACAAGAGTAGAGAAAGTCATGTGAGTGCAACACATCAGTTTTTTATCTAAATGTTTTCAAAAGGTTGTTACATAATAATACTAGTATTATAAATCAGTTTTAAATTTTATTCCGATATTCATAACAGTTTTTTATTCAAAATATTATATTTATTATGCTGGTTAGACGAGCACGTTACAAAAGTCATACATTTGAAAAAATACAAATACTATCATATTACTTAAATATTAATGCACAAAACTCGCATTTAGAACATCTTTGTATCCTTCTGCTTGCTTCATAGAGAGCTCTTAAGCCCTTAAACACATTTTTTTTAACAATGATCGATTTAGTTGTCTTATATCTTGAACAATTTATACATGTAGTGAAAACTATATGCGAGTATTTCAAATGTTTTAATTCTTCCATTTACCTTTAACCCTAGTGGTCATTTCGGTGGCTTCTTCTGTGAAACATTAAATTTGGCCTATTGGCACTGAAATTAACTTGTTTTATAGCAGATTTGGATCTTTGAGGTGTTTATACATTAAATTTACGCACATTCGCACTTTCATTCATACTTTCACACTCTGGGGAGGATAAGGAATAATCTTGGCTAGTAAAGGCTACACACCCCAAGCCGGTAACCGAACCAGGGAACCCTTGTACAGCGGGTATATGTGTACTCTATCAACAATTTCCCAAGAGCCTTCAAATAACTTGAGATTGCTTCAATGACATACTAGTTACCTTCTCCAATAGCAAATAGGGAAGCTATTCCTTTCTACTAAAAACTTTGATATGAAGATTTCATCGAAATACATGTTTTGGAATCGGAATAAAAAATAAAGAATTTTTACAAAATGGTCACTGTACGCATCTCCGTTAAATACCAAATTTGAGTTTTAAGTTCAGTTCTAAGGATGAGACTCGAATATTTTCAAGAAAAGCCTCCACCCCAGACTACCTTTTATAAGGAACGTTTGTTAAGAAGTCCAGCTTTCTTATAAGTGGCTCTAATGATTTCTGCTGCACTATGAGTTATTTATTATAGTCACTTTGGAATGTTATTTGAAGTTTTTAATATTTAATTTTCTCAAATGGAAGGTCGTTATTCATCTTTTCATGCCTTGATCACACCAAGAAAATGGAATTTCAAAGCCACCATATAGTGACCAGCTTTAAAAGTCTACTATATTCCCTACTCCCCTTGAACATATGTGTAAATGTTTATCTCGATTGTCAAAATATAGAACATTAGGAACAATAGTAGAGGAAGCCATGGAGTGCAACAAATCAGGTTTATTTGGTTTCGCAAGCGTAACTACTGTTTATTGTATTCCTACAGTTAAAACCAAGCGAAGAATTTAAGTTGTGACGAAACTGTGGTGAAGTAAACCACAGCAGTGCATGTTTGACACTCATTTGTTACGCAAATGATAGATAAAGCAACTGCACTGCACTTCTCCATTGTTTTACTCCTCTGTGCATACTAAGTGAAACAACTACAGAAATAGCTCTATTTTCTCGGAGCTACAATCGAGTTAAGGCATCAAAATGTGTGCTTAGCAAATTTCCCTGTTACTCCGCTGGAAAAAATAAAAACATAGTCGGGATATTCCACAGTCCCTCCAAGGAGAAAGTGGTTTAAAATGTATTCAGGAAGAGAGGAAAAGTGAAGAAACTGGGTTTTATTTTGTGTAATGTTCCATTTTATTCCCTCCATTTAACTTTTCCGTTGAACTTGAAGTGGAAAAGAGATGGATACGATCCAGATAAGCGTCGGAACGCTTAGCGCCTCTTCTCTAGATTAATGACAGAGCACTCACTCTCTTACAGATAAACGTCTTTACTCTGTAGAATCACTGCGATGAAAGGAGTAGGTAGGTGCATGAAACTCGAAACTTGTTAATACGTCAACTTCTGTGAAACGACTGAAGGTAAGTCTGTTTACGATGTTGAAACTTTACCTACTAATAAAGTACTCCAAACTTAGCTGCGATTCCCCAGGAACAACACACTAACCTAATACTACGTGTTACCGATTGGCGAGAGATAAAGCACTCGTCGGACTTGAACCAAAATAGTGCCAGTAACTGTTGGAGAAAGTACTGTTATACTTTCAAACAAACTAAGAAACTATAACCATTAATAAACGTGAAAAATATATGCTAGTTAAACAAAATCATTAGAGGCATTAACAATTAACAATTATAATACAATAATTATTACAATAAAACTAATAGAAATAACAATAAAAATAATTATAATAATTATTAATAACTTATATTAAACGTTCTTCTATATCATCATCTTCATCTTCATCACCATCTTCACCATCATCACAATCATCATCTTCACCATCACCATCACATTCTTCTTCATCTTCTTCATCTTTATCTTCTTCATATTAATCATAATCATCATTTAGTGCTTTATAATAAAAACAGCTACACTACAGTAAGTTATGTGTGGCCAACAATACAATTCCACCTGCTAACGCATTAGGCATTTCAATCGAACTAGAGCAGGGTCGGCCAACTCAATTACGTGTGACGTATTGATGCATCTCTGACGTAGTAATTGCTCCGGAGAAGCCTTGGTAAGGGGTGCTTCTCGCACCGCTAGTCCACATCTTTTCTCTGACTTCACATTTCCCCTTGCTTCTCCCACCCCCATGCTTCTTTCGGAGCTAGAGGGAGCTAACGAGCCACATTCTGATAGAGCATTCAGTTGTCAACAGAGAGGTATACACAGCAATAAAAGGGCTTGCCAGTCAGGGAGCAGCTAGCAGAAACAGCATTTGATTTTAGTTCTGATTTAACTTCCACATTTGACTATCTCTGTTGTGGTGTGATGGTTAGCGTGCTAACATCCAAATCCAGAGGTCCATTTGCTTTCATTCATTTTTTGCAATGCTTTCACAACGATTCTCTTCTTAAACTTCTGAAACTATTGCCGATGAGGAATTTACAACTACAATTTAATAAATATTTCCGGTAAATGAATATTTGGCATTTGGATTGCTTCAAAAAAAAAATTTGAAGTATCCAGTTTCACAATCCGTATTTCTGTGCGATGTTTTAGATGCGTTCTCATTGTGTGTGTGTGTGTGTGTGTGTGTGTGTGTGTGTGTGTGTGAGTGTGTGTGTGTGTGTGTGTTGTTGTTGTAGTGTTTAACGCCCGCTTTTACTACTACGGCACCGCAGGCGGTGACACTGATGATACATGAAGATGGAGCACCGGTGGAATGAGATGGCGGGGGAAACCGGAGTACCCGGAGAAAACCCGCCCTGACGCCGCTTCGTCCACCACGAATACCACATGCGGGTCCCTGGGATCGAACCCGGGCCGCCTAGGTGGTAGGCGAGCGCGCTAACCGCTCGGCCACGGCGCCGCCGTGTGTGTGTGTGTGTGTGTGTGTGTTTGTGTGTGTGTGTGTGTGTGTGTGTGTGTGTGTGTGTGTGTGTGTGTGTGTGTGTGTGTGTGTTACTACTAGAGTAGATTATGCAACGAAATTCATGGGATCAACCATGCTGTTGATTGAATGTGGAGATTGTCAACAACACCAGATAATTGCTGTTGTCCAAATACCTCATCTTTGGAACAATGCAAAGTGAAGGAGAGTTCACGAGTTCTAATCTGGGCAAGTCATTGTGACGAATGTCCGGTAACTAACTTACATGAATTCCGGGCTCACTGCTTAAAGGACAGAAACGAACTATAATATAAAAATAATAGGCGAAAGAAAATTGACTATTGTTTGAAAACAAAAGCAAGGGCATCTTAAGTATCATATGCATATGTATTAAACGTATTTACCTGTAGTTTAACTTTGCGACGGTTTTTCTAATTACCTTTCAGTATTTTCACTAGATAGTATTTCATGGATTTTGTTTATTCTAATTAGTCTAGCAACTGGATTTTTTATGAAAATGTTCTGAGCTTAGTAGTACATATCATGTTTAAAGAACCTTCCAGAAAGGGAATAATTAGATGTCTATTTTAAAAGTTTTTATTTGATGTAAACCTAACACCAAATATATATTTATCTTGTATATCACGACAGCATATTTCAAAAAGTTTTAATGGGATAACCTTATATTTATTTTCTGAACAGAAATACCCTTCAAAGTAAAGAATACATAGAAATTAAATTTAAGTGGCTTCCGCCTTTACATAAGACAACGTTATTTAGCGCAAAACGAATGAAAAACTTGATCCTTGGACTTTTCAACTTGAAAAAGTAAAAAACTTGGTCCATTGACCAATTGGTTGATCCACTTCGATTACATGGAATGGGAGGGGCTTATTGCTGGCACTCCTAAAATAATTCTTCCAAGTCTTCTGGCGTTTCAATTGAAAATTTCTGATTAATAAGTGCCACGTTTCTTTCACACTGTAAGTATGAGTACCCACGAATTGAAAACACTGTTTTTTCTGAATGTAGGTGTTTGGCATGATGTCTACAAAGTGAAGAAATCTGAAAAGAGTCCGACTTTCTTTATTACCTCAGTCATTCGGCCTTAATTATGTTGATGCCATATTTGCGTTGCTGTTCTCTTCCTCGGACGTTGTAATTATATGCAAGATAAGCAATAAATCGTAGTCAGGAATAACTAAACCAACTGCCTATCAACGCAAGTCGTGTAAAATAGTGCTGCCACATACCAAGCTCACATTCCTCTTTCTTTTATTGTCTTGCGGTGGCATTCCCATTCTTGTACATGACTTCTAAAACGTGTTATATTTCAGTGATGTTTCGCTTTATACGGTTGGACATTATCTTAAACTGTTCTGCCGCTCATAAAATATATCCTGTAGTATTACTTCATTCCCCATTGTATCCACCAGGTTAAAGGATCAAAAATAGTAAAAAATCTATAATAAAAGTATAATATAAAATTAAAAGGCGAAGAGATATTGACTATTCGTTGAAAACCTAAAGGAGAAAAAGGGTGCCCGTTGGGTATATTATTGCATATATACTGCAATAAACATACATTCTGAGATCGTATTTTTCATTACACTTCAACATTCCCATTAGATAGTGCTTTCATGTAATTCGTCTCAAAGTTTTTATGTGTTCTGAGAAGCCAAGCAATTAAATTTTTCACACAAATGTTCTGGGCTATTTGTTATTATTTTTAAAGCAAACTATCAAAAAGAGAATAATTTACGATGATTATTTGAAAACGTTTTATTTGATATCAAAGAAGCAAAAAATTAAACTTTTTTGTACATTAGGAGGAATATTTCAAAGTGATAATTACGTAACCAATATATTCATTGTTTGAACAGAAAGACTCCCAAAGTAAAGAAGAGATAGAAATTTAATTTGAATGTCTTCCCTATTTGCATAAAACAAATTATCTAGCGCAAAATGAATGAAAAGCTATGGAAATATATCGGTAGTTCTGCCCCTTGAAGTGTTCAATGTAAAAAATTTAACAATATTGAAATCATAAAACTCTACTGCTATATAATGAACGTAAATCGAAGAAGTCTGATGTATTTTAATTTTCTGTACTCTGTATCTTAGGATGTGACACCTCTTGGTGCCGTCTAAAATACTTTCGGCCTGACAAAGCGCTGCTGCTGGTGATACAGTTATAAACTAGGGGATCCTTTTCTCATGGTATGCGTGGGGATATCGGCAGCTGTGGACCTGTTGCTGTCCATGGTTGCGTGTTGTACTACGGAAGACTAAGGAGTAATAAGTATAACCTGTGCGCGGTCTTTATGCGCTACTAGCTGCCAGAAATCAATAACACACACTTCCCTAAGGCACGAAATACACAAATAAAGGATGCGAATTTAGCACCAAACTCTTCTATATCAATATACGTTCCGCCTGCCAATTAATATTTGAAACACTTTTTACTCAGTGGCTAGTCAAATCCTAAGAATTCTGTTCTTTTCCTATTTTTCAGAACCAGCCTAAATCTGAGTTTAAAACTGACTTTCAAGTATATGAGGCTTAATCCATTGAGTAACTGACTTGGCCGACCAATATGCATGACTTCATAACACTGCTGTCAGTTGCGAAATAATCTACTCTGTCTTCAGGAAGAGAAAGTCAATACAGCTAATGCAGAAGTCACCCAGATCACTTATTATATGTGGCAAGCACACTACTGTTAACCCACGAAATTCCGTTTGACTATCAGAGGTTTCTCGGTATACAATTATAAATTACAAACCTTAAAGTTGATGCTCAAACTAGTGTACAAGATTTAAGTTTAGAGGTAATTTAGAAATTTAACTACAATCGCGGAACAATAAAAGAAAGCTGAAACAAACTAGGAAAGAAATTTAATTAAAATTCTATAAAGTAATGGCAGTACCCATGTTATGTGGCTCAGAATTTTATAGACAAACAAATCTGATGTGTTGCACTCACATGACTTTCTCTAGTCTTGTATTAACCATTCCTACGAACTCTTAAAGAAATTATCGTATTGCTTATTTCCTTGTAGATGCAAGGAGAATATTAAAATACATTACGCTTTAAGCGATAGTCAAATATTTTAAAGCTTTGAGATCCTGTTCTTTTTGAACGCTTAACATATAAAAAATGAACAACGATTTTGCATTTCACGAAAGAATTAAATTTTCCGAAACTGACACAAATAACAAAGATCTCCCGATCTTCTCCGAAATGCTTCTCCCTACAAAAATTCAGATGTATGTATTTTAGCGAGATCTACATTTTTGTACAGTAAGATTTTGTCTATCTCTTACAGTTTACGAGTAAAGTCATCCAGATTAAAGAGGACTACCCCAGGATATAGCCAGAAAATTCAAAATATACATTTAATTTGTCATAAAATATCTTAAACACAGGTCATTTTAATCAAAGTCATTAAGGCCATTTTGAAAAATATCAAAATTTTCGAAAACTTTTCCATGTAAAGGGTAGTTCAGGGTGGGGCTATTTTCTTCAAAATCTCCGTGTCGCAGTTTTGAAAGACATTAAACTTAAATACCAATTTTGGTTTCTAACCGAATTTTCATTTTTAAGTTACGCTGTTCAAAGACTGACACCCACCCACCCACCCACCCACACACACACACACACACACACACACACACACGCACACACACCTGTTTCTAAAAGTGTTTTTTTTTTTGGATTCAGGGGTATCAAAACATATATTTCTGGTGAAATCTCGACATCGAATTTTTCAGTGGAATACAATACTTCCTCTACATGCCAGTAGAGAAAGTAATAAACAGTGAAGAGAGAAAAATAGAGGCCACAAAAGTGAGATTCCTAAGAAATACATGAAGTTAAACTTTGTTAGATAAAAGGAGGAATGATGATGTAAAAAATAAATTCGGCATCTTTAAACTAACAGAGAACTTACATCTATATAGAACCAGGTGGAAAAAGTATGTGAAAACACTGGAAGAGTATCGCATTCCAAAACTACTATGATCAATTTATATATTTTTATATTTAATTACTGTTCCTGAATGTTTAATTTGAGTATGCATTTTGTTTTAAAAAGCCAGCTACGCCACTGATAAGCGGAAGAGATCAAAATTAATTTTTGAACAAGTTGTTTTCAACATGTTTAGCGCAGTGTTCTTCACTGTAGATTAACAATATTTATGTGCTCGGTCAAACAGACAATATTTTGTCTGCATCAATTAATTTTGATTTGGTAGAGAGCGCCATTAAATTTTATTGGTTTCTGATACCCAGAGTCCCCTAATATAATGATGTTATGTCATGAATGCGATGGATATCACTGGCATATAAGCTACTGAAGCGATGCATTTGTGCAAAGCTATTTTTAATTCAAAGCTTTTACCTCCAAAACGGCACATTATCTTCACTATCCGTTCCTAGGCATCTTTGTTTGTACTCGGCCTTCTTTCACTTGCTGTTTTTATTTATTTGTGTTTTAATACTCTTTTTAAACACTGGAAAAGATGCTCGTAATGGAATGTGATTTTAATTAAAACGAGAGGATTAAAATTTTCAGGCTATTCCCACAAAAAATTTAGGTTATGTTTATTTATCATGTATGCATGAATTAATGAGTAAAAGAAGGAAATAACGACAACTGATTCCTGCTGGGCAAGGGCCTCCTATTGTGTACTTGTACACAAAACTAATTTAGTAAATAATTATTATTTATGTATGCCAACATAAATTGGTGTTCTTAACCACACAATACGTGTGTGGGCAATGTTTGGGAGGTACAATCGGAACTGAAAACTCAATAACACAGCTGGGATTTGAACCACAGACCCTCCGCTTACCAGGCAGGTGTTCTAACCATTAAGCTACTGTGACAGCCTGCCAGAATGACATTGATTCTCCAACCGATTCGATCTTTGTCCCAGTAAACCACAGAAAGTCTAACATCAGAAACAATTACCCCAACGGTGACTTGATTGTAAGTACTTTATGTCCCGGGACAGGTTATCCTTGTTATTTGCGTCAGTTTTGGAAAACAAACTTTCGTCAAGTGCAACATCGTTCATTTTTTATATGTTAACCGTGCAAAGAGATCGGAATCTCAAAGCTTTAAAAGATTTGACTATCGCTCAAAGCCTTGCACCTACGAGGAAATATGCAAAAAGAAACTGTTTACCTCAACTAACACGAAGAAGATATAGAATAAGAGTTTGTAAGAATGGTTAGTACAAGAGTAGAGAAAGTCATGTGAGTGCAACACATCAGATTTGTGAAATTTCTTTTCTTTTTGTTTTAATTCAGGGATCAAAAAATTTATTTCCGTGTGTTTCTGGTAAAATTTCGATATCAATATTTTAGGTGGAATAGGTACCTGTTTTACTCGTACATGCTTGAGTGCTCAATAGAGAATGTTCCGCTTTCTTTCTTTCTGAAAATGTAACGAAACAACTGCGCATAGCAATATTTCCTATACTGATATCTCGAAGAATGCAATAACTAATAAATAACCTAATCATCTCTAAACAGCGATATGTAGGTCAGATACAAATACTGTCTGGTTGCCATAGCGAGCAGCTACATTGAGAATATCCATCCACGTATTGGAGTAGCCTAGCCACTTTGAAACCCACAGCGCCGCGGGCACAGTCACTGTTAAAACTCTTCCCCTCACCCCTACACTGGGTCGATCTCCACGGTTCATAAAATATGCCCACAGTACTCAAACATCGATATTAAATTCATCGGAGCCCAGGGTGGCCTGGAAATATTTCCTTCTGCACAGAGCGCCAGTTTTCAGCACTACTGGGCCGGGCCACAAACTTGATAGAACCGATTGTCATTTTGTTGTTATTGTCAACCGCTCCACTGGCATCTGGCACAACTGGAACACCACTAACAGTTGTAAATATCCCGCGTATATTAGGCTTGTTCAGATATTCCATGTGAACCGAGTGGATAAAAGAATGATATGGTTATATTCAAATAACATTATTGTTTATTATATATATATATTTGAAAGGCGACATTGCCAAACTAATTTTTCTGCCTAGTTCATGTCAGGATACGTTGTAGTTAAACACACTAATTCATTTACTACAAATATATCAATATGTAAGCTGAATATAATGATAATTTTTGCACTACGCGTTGTATGTGAAAATAAGTTCCAAAGCAAGGTATGTGGCATTCATGCAAATTAGTACGCAAAAAAAAAAAAAAAAAAAATAAATAAATAAATAAATACATAAATAAATAAATAAATAAATAAATAAATAAATAAATAAATAAATAAATAAATAAATAAATAAATAAATAAATAAATAAATAAATAAATAAATAAATAAATAAATAAATAAATAAATAAATAAATAAATAAACAAATAAATAAATAAATAAACAAATAAATAAATAAATAAATAAATAAATAAATAAATAAATAAATAAATAAATAAATAAATAAATAAATAAATAAATAAATAAATAAATAAATAAATAAATAAATAAATAAATAAATAAAAATAAAACGGTATAATGATGTTCACTTACATACACTTATTTAAAGAACCCTCTGCTCTAAGGAGTTTCAACTTTGGTGAACTTTAGAGAACAGTATTTCTAACAAAATGAGGCATTAGTTTTTACTTTCTCTACTGTTAAGTAGAAGAGAGTATTGTATTCCACCCAAAAATTCGATGCCAAGATTTCACCGGAAATATATGTTTTGAGACCCCCTGAATAAAAAAATAGAAAAAGGTCTGTGTGTGTGTGTGTGTGTGTGTGTGTGTGTGTGTGTGTGTGTGTGTGTGTGTGTGTGTGTGTGTGTGTGTGTGTGTGTGTGTGTGTGTGTGTCAGTTTGCGGACAGCATAACTCAAAAACGAAAATTAGGTTAAAACCCAAAGTTGCTTTTTAAGTTTTGTCTTTCAAGGATGTGACACGAAGATTTTGAAGAAAATTGCTCCACCTTAAACTACCCTTTACATGGAAAATGTATCGAAAATTTTTATTTTCTTGAAAATGGCTCTAACGATTTTGATTAAAATTCCATATATTTTAGATATTTTTATGACAAATGGAATGTGTATCTTGAATTTTCTGGCTATAGCCCATGAAGTCCTATTTACTCCGGATAATTTTTGCGTAACTGATAAACCGTAAGAGATAGAGCAAATCTTACTAACAAAAAATGTAGACATGTAGATAAAATACACATTTTATGTCAAATAAATTTTCTTGTAGGGTGAACCATTTAGGATATATTCGTTTATGTGTGTGAGCTTCGGAAAACTTAAAAACTTTCGTGAAATGGAACACCGTTGTTCATTTTTTATGTGTTAAGTGTGCAAAGAGAACGTAATTTCAAAGCTTTAAAACATTTGACTATCGCTCAAAGCTTGCTATATTCCTATATTCCCCTTGCACTACAAGGAAATAAGCAATAACATAATTTTTACAAATGTTTATCTCAACTAACACGAAGAATAAGAGTTTGTAAGAATGGTTAGTACAAGAGTAGAGAAAGTCTTGTGAGTGCAATACATCAGAGTTTTTTCTGTGTATTGATTTACATGGCGGTTACATGCCTACAACCACGGGTAGTAAAAATGTTTAGTTGTACCTGGAATGATTTACTTGATATTCACATAACAGTAATGCCATCTTTTGCCTGTGTGTTTAGCTATAATGTGGCCTTAAATATTGAGCCTGAGTAAGTTATGGATGTTTGGTGTCTTAAACATAATAGTTTATAATATAGTTTCACCCCTACTCCGCAGCGAAAGACAGAAAATTGAGGAAACTACAACATATTCCTCTTGTGAAACAAGAGTATTGAGGGGCGAAGCACTCCAGGAGGTAGAAAAAGAAGATATCGCATGCTCATTTAGGATTCTCGCTTTGCATTCGGGAAGCCTTTGTCGTCGTCTTACCTAGCCTTTGATGTCGGTATTCTCAAGAGAAACATGCTGGCTGCATATCCTGCGGGAGAGGGGGGGGGGGGCAACTCGGTGCCTGTGTCTGAGAGGAGAGGGCACTCATTCTCTCTGATGTTGTTAAGGACATTGCCCTACTCACTAGGGGAAATGTAGGTACATCCTTAGCAAACGAGACTTTTAAAAGATTCGGACCATTATCTACAAGGATGAAATACACCCACGTTGGGAGTCCGGAGTTACTGATGGGTAAGATTAATGCAAACACACGCATGCGCACACACTCATATTGCTTTGTAATAAGGCTATTATTTAAGAGCCTCAACAAATACATCTCCGGCATCGAAGTTGAAGTATTGTATTCCATAAAAAAATTCGACTTTGAGATTCCCCGGAAGTATATATTTTGAGGCCCCCTGAATCCAAAAGTAGCATTTTTTAGAAAAAGGTGCGTGTGTGCCTGTCTATGTGTGCGTGTGTCAAACTGTGGACAGCATAACTCAAAAACGAAAAGTCGGTTAAAAGTCAAACATGGTATTTAAGTTTAGTGTCTTTTAAGGATGCGACATGATGAGTTTGAAGAAAATTGTTCTGTTCTAAATTACACTTTACATGGAAAATTTTTATTTTCTTGAAAATGGCTCTAACGATTTTGATTAAAATGCCATATGTTTGAAATACTTTTATGACAAATGAAATGTATATCTTGCATTTTCCAGCTATAGCCCATGAAGTCCTATTTACTCTGGATGACTTTTGCATAACTGGTAAACGAGTTAGAGAGTGAACCAGTTTGATTATATTCCTTGTTATTTGTGAGAGGTTTGGAGAACTTGTACTTCTATCAAATAGAACATCGTTATTCATTCTTTATATCTTAGCCGTACAAAGAGAATGGAATTTGAAAGCTACAAATGATTTGACTATCGCTCAAATCCTACTGTATTCCCATGTTCCCCTTGCACCTACAAGGAAATAAGCAATAATTTCTGCTGATGTTTATCTCAAGCAACACGAAAATATAGCAATAAGAGTTTGTAGGAATGATGTGTACAAGCGCAGTCGTAGCTCAGTCGGTAGAGCACCTGTCTGCTATGCAAGGGGTCCCGGATTCGAGTCTCGGCCGGTAGTTGAGAGGTTTTATTTAACTAGGGTTATTCCCCATCCGCAGGGTCTGAAAGTATGAAAGGGAAGGTGAATGTAAGTGTGAATTTAATAAGGTCACTTAATTCAAAGCAATAGAAGCCCAAAGATAAAAACCACCGCTAAGCGAGTGAACACCATTGATGTTGAGCAATTGCTTTAAGAGTTAAAAAGCCGCCAAAATGACCTTCGATTTTTACGGACGGCATATAAGTGGAGCATTAAGAATATGTCCTTTCTGAGCGCCGCCATTCTGCTCAAAAGGTTTACAGTTACATTAAAATTCCAGTTTCGATGCACAGATCATTATCCTTTTCACTTATCACATAGAGTGCTTAAACTCGTATTGTTGTGCCAAGCACTTAATTATCAGATGACGTATTCTCGTTTACTTTAAGAATTTTGCATCACGGTGCAGCTTTTCGCAAAGAAAAACAAAAAACACAGCGCTGTGAAATCAGGGCCGTTGTTATGCCAGATACGCCATTTGTTAGAGATTGATGGACGATTTAAGCCCCGACAGCGTCTCCCAAAAGCTCGGGGGTGAGATATTACAACCCTCCTGAGGATTACGTCCCCGTACCCTCTCGACCCACTTGCTCTAACACCTTGTTTAATTGCTTCAAGCACCCCTCCTTCATTTCTGCTAGTGGCTTATACAAGGCTCCCTTGTGAGACGATTTAATCTCTTGGGTATTTATTAACAACTGCGTTAATAGTTTCACCAAAAATTCCTCCAGTGCCCCTTAAACATGTGTTTTCTTTCAGACACAGCAATGAAATCGCCTTAGCATTGCAAATGGAATGTTGGAAGGTTATAACAACCAGCTGCTTCAGTACGCTTATGTGGAACCCTTAGGGCATATATATAATATTGGTCTACCTAAATGAATACTATTACTGTTCAAATGTTCCGACACTTCTAATTACAATTAAGTGTCTTAGAAGATATTGGCTTACAGAGTGTTCGGTGTATTTTGTCCATTTTACACAATCATTTGCATACTATACTAAACGAAATAAACAAATAAATAAATAAAAATAAATACAAATAAATACAAATAAATATAAATAAATAAATAAATAAATAAATAAACAAATAAACAATAGTAAAAGTTAGCTGCCGTATTTCAAAATTTTATAAAAAAGTGCATTGCAATTCCACATTATACTTCATCAAACATCTTTACATTATGCAATTCTTATCTTCTAATTATATTTAAAATTGCCTTTTTTCTACAGATTTATTGGCAGGCTATGTCTTTATGACATCTCAAAAATAGGGCAGCTACTCAACTAGGTACTGGATTTTTGCTCTAATAACAACAGTGGACACCGAAGCGATTCTCCCTCATCTTCTTCCCTCTCTCCCTCTGAGTCTCTCCTACTCCTCCTCCTCTTCCTCTCGGTCTTTGCATCATACGATACTGTCAAAACGATAAGACGTTAGGCAGGAAAAATTTAAGCATAAAATTTAAGTATAATACTACACAAGTTGAACGCTTCTAAGACATTCAGAATACCCGTAATAAGGCAATTAATAAATAACGATAATAAATAACGAAAATAATAACGATAACAATAATAATGATAGTAACAATGATAATAATAACAAAGATAATAATAATGATGATAATAATAACTATAATAATAATAATAATAATAATAATAATAATAATAATAATAATAATAATAATAATAATAATAATAATAATAATAATAATAATAATAACTATAATAATAATAATAATAATAATAATAATAATAATAATAATAATAATAATAATAATAATAATAATAATAATAATAATAATAATAATAATAATAATAATAATAATAATAATAATAAATAGTAGTAATAATAGTAGCATTAATAATATATTATCATCAGCATTATTACGATTACTATTATTACTATTATTATTGTTATTATTACTATTATTATGATTATTGTTATTATTATCGTTATTATTACAATTATAAACATAACAACAACATGGTCCCCACAGCGGGCCTGGTCAGTATAATGACTTGCTTATTGCTCGTCTTTACCACTATCTGCAGTTTATGTGTTCCTGTAAAATTGGAAAAAAAATTGACACCTAATAATGGAAAAAAGACCCTTGTACATTTCGAATAAACGGCTCCCAAATGTGAACTCGTAGTTATGGCCAGAACGATTATACGGAATGCCGATGTGGTATTTAAATACAAATAACGTGTGAATAAATAAAAAACACATTAAGCTACAAATCAACAAACAATTGGAGGTCTTTGTTTCAGTTCATCCCCTTCCACAGAATTAATACTAGGTTTCCAAAGTTAAAATTAATTGAGAACATTTTAGTTGCAGTACCTTTTTTTTTTCCAGGGGGGGGGGGGTGTTTTCTCTACTGGCAAGTAGAAGGAGGTATTGAAATTCCACCCAAAAATTCGATGTCCAGATTTCACCGGAAATATATGTTTTGACACTCCTGAATCCAAGAAAAGCATTTTTAGAAAAAGGTCTGTGTGTGTGTGTGTGTGTGTGTGTGTGTGTGTGTGTGTGTGTGTGTGTGTGTGTGTGTGTGTGTGTGGACAGCATAACTCAAAAACGAAAAGTGGCTTAAAAACCAAAGTTGGTATTTAGGTTTAATGTCTTTCAAAGATGCGACACGAAGGTTTTGAAGAAAATAACCCCACTCTAAACTACCCTTTACGTGGAAAATTTTTCGAAAAGTTTGAGTTTCTTGAGAATGTCTAACGATTTAATGTCTCTTAACGATTTTAATTAAAACGTCATATGTTTGAGATATTTTTACGGCAAATGAAATGTATATGTTGAATTCTCTTGCTATAGCCTATGTAGTAATATTTATTCTGGACGACTTTTGCATAACTGGTAAACCGTTAGAGACAGATCAAATCATCTAAACAAATAATGTAGATCTTGCTAAAATACACAATTTATGTCTCAATAAATTTTCTTGTAAGGTGAACAATTTCGGAGATATCCCTCGTTATGTATGTTAGTTTCGGAAAACTTAAAGCTTTCGTGAAAAGGAACATCGTTGCTAATTTTTTATATGTTAAGCGTGCAAAGAGAAGGGAATCTTAAAGCTTTAAACGAGTTGACTATCACACAAAGCCTACTGTATTCTAACATTCCCCTTGCAGCCACAAGGAAATAAGCAATAAGATAATTTGTTCAGATGTTTATCTTAACAAGAAGAAGATATAGGTGTAAGAGTTTGTAAGAATGGTTAGTACAGGAGTAGAGAATTTTTTTTTTTTTTTTTAATTAATATCCTCCAACATTGTGTCATATCGGACGAATGAATGAAATGAAATGGGTGAAATGATGCTCAAATGAGCCTGAGGTCCATGGAGCTTCAAGTTACCCGACATTCGTCTTCTCAGGGTAGGGAAAACCTCGGAAAAAAACCTTACCCGGATAACTTACCCAAAGCGAGATTCGAACTCGCGACCTCTTGAACGTGAGGCAGACACGCTAACCATCACGCTACCGAGGCGGGCAAAGAGAGAAAGAGTAGAGAATGTCATGTGAGTGCAACTCATCAGATTTTTTTTCTTGATTCAGACGGTCTCAAAACATATTTTCGGTGACATGGAAATTTTGGGTGGAATACAATACTACTTCTGTACTAGAAGAGGGAGTAAAAATGAGCTTTTTCTATTCGGGAGAGCCTTGAAACGCGCATTTCCAATAAAATCTCCTTTTACCTACCACAAGCACGCGACAGAGGAAGCAAAATGGAAATAATCGAAGTTTGCAAACTACACTACAGATTTTGTTTAATATAACACAATTTGTTGGTTAAATAAATTTATTCCTTTCACAGTTTGAGATTAGTAACATTCCTAAAACACACAGAGGTATTCTGTCTTCATTCCTAATAACAGATTCAGTGTAGCCACAAAAAGGATAGAATATACCCACTCCACTCAGAATTCCTCTGTGAATAAATCAGCCATATACAGTCGAGTTGCCGCTTGAAAGAATTCCTAGCCATGATTTGCATGCTCCCAGAACCTTTTGCACTGCTTCGTTACACGGATGGAGGCTAATCTGGAGGCATATTGTATTGCATTAAAAAGGAGAAGTATGCTCGTTGTTTTTTGAGTATAGCTGTTGTGTATGCCCTTTGAGCTAAAGGAAAGGGAATGTAGTGTCAGAGGTAATGCTGTTTCACAACTGGAGGGCCTAGTGCAGAGACGTTTCCACCAGTTGCCACTACTGGAGAGACGAGATTTTACTCACTCCACTGTTTTGTTCTGCTTGCCCATCTTATATTAGCTCTGTATCACTATCAACTCAGTTTTAAGACTACCGTAGTCTATCTAAAGTGTAGACTATGGTAGCCTTCCAAGTAGAATTTCTCATTTAACACTCCGTTAGGCGCTCGCGCTGGTAGGACGCGGTTAGTCGCGCTACTAACAGGCCCTCGCTACATTTTTGTACTTATACGCTTGCATTTTTTAAGTACCTACACGCATTACCTACAGGTTAGCTGTGTTGCACACCTATCAATCATGTTGTTTGTTTTTCGGTCATGTTTTACTAGATTCCTCTGGAAAACGGAAGCGTTGAACTTTGAACCTTCTTGAATCTGAGAGAGGATATAGACGGATCCCGAGTAATTTCATTTTGAATCGAAAATGAGCACGATGATACTCACATGAGTAAAGCGAAATAGAATAAAATATCTAATGTGTTGCACTCATATGACTTTGTCTACTCTTGCACTAACCATTCTTACAAACTCTCAATTAATACAAATGTTTATCTTAACACGAAGAAGATATAGGAATGAGAGTTTGTAATAATGGTTAGTACAAGAGTAGAGAAAGTCATGTGAGTGCAACACATCAGATTTTTAGAAAATGGTCCGTGTGCGTGTATGCGTGTGTGTGTGTGTGTGTGTGTGTGTGTGTGTGTGTGTGTGTGTGTGTGTGTGTGTGTGTATAAGTGTCAGTATATGTATGTGAGTGTCTGCCTGTAAGCAGCATAACTCAAAAACAAAAACTCGGTTAAGAGCCAAATTTGATATTTAAGTTTAATATCTTTCAAGGAAGTAACATCAGATTTTGAAGAAAGCTCCTCCATTCTAAACTAGCCCATTCGTGGAAAATTTTCAAACACTTTGATTTTCCCAAATATGGTTAACGAGTTTGATTAAAATGTCTCTGGTGGCAAATGTGTCCCCCGATAGGAAAAAGTTTGGCATTATTAGCTGTAAAAGTATAGACGATTTATTTTCAATAACAATAAGTATCAGACATTCCTCGATAACAACCATATACGTACAGGTTAAACCTCTGTGTTACTTCAGGTTCTTAATTTGCTTCCATGCGATGAATACATATATAACTTGCTGTATACATGTTCCGCAGCGGAAATTACTCCAAGTTTGATAATTATTGCACCTCGCGCCATCCTTCAGCTTAGACTCGCCTCAAACCAATCTTATGCCTTAGGAGTGTCTTCTGATGTTCTTAGCTTTGAATATTCTAGCGTCATTCTACTTTATAAGGGACATTGCATCCCGTCTCTGTGCTGTAGTTTTAGTATGTCTACCTCACATTCAACGAGCTGCAAGTTCGAATCTTGGAATCTTATATTCCTTGATGAAAGTAGATCGAAAATAAAAATATCCGTCTCTGGCATTTGCCCAAGACTAAAAGAAAAATAACTGTTTACAAATTAGCATGGTTCATTAATAATATATAATTTCTTGCCTAAATCAATGCTTAAACGTACCTATTAATACAAGAAAACTTTAACCCTTTCAGACCCGAATTATTTTGCTACTTGTGCCGTTCTTCTCTAATTCGAAACCGGTTTAGATTAGGTGGTCTGGGACACCTCCAGCCCACTGACTTGAATAGCCATGATCGTTAAGGCGCCACGCAGTGCACTGGCCATGCACTCAAAGCCTGAGGTCGTGAGTTTGAGTCTCGGCAACTGCAGTCAAATGTGCCTGTGGTAAAGGACGGGGAGGGCCCACGTAAAATAATCGGTGTGATGGCACGCGTGGATGATGACGGGGTATCATTTGACTGCGGTTTACAATGTAAATTGTAAAAAAAAAAAAAAAAAAAAAAAAAAAAAAAAATTGTGCAATTCAGAATATCTCAAATACATATGTTTAATTGGTGACGAACAGTATAACAAGAATATAGCAGAAAAAAACGTTAAAAGTATTACAAGTAGGCAAAAAATGCCTATGTCCATTGTAATGGACACCGGGACTGAAAGGGTTAAAAAATTTGCAATATTTATCTATCCAATATAAACAGGACCATAGTCAGCGCAAGCCAATGTCACGTAACCTTTCGAGGTCTTTACATGCACACGTGCGCAGTGACTCGGCGAGAATCAACGAGAAGCTTCTCGGCCCCTTTTGTTGTTATCGCGCCGCCACGGCCACGCACATACACACGACCGCTCCAAGCCACTCGGCCCCTTTCGTCCTTATATTGTTGTATGATCAATGTCACAATACTAGTTTCGCTTCAGGAAGTCTCGATAGGGGTATTTTCGTAGAAAGCTTAGCATCGAGTTTTTGAGCGGAATAAGTGCTGCTTCTAGGTATATACCATAATCAGGTAGTAGAGAAGGGAAAATATGCAAGTTTGGCCTCACGAAGGTTCATCAGTTACACACAATTGTCAATTATCAGTAAATAATACTTAGTTAATACAATTGCTGTTATCAATTTAGAGTGTCGGGAAAATATCTCGCGATCCGATATAAGTAACACGATTATATGCAACCGTTTGCATTGCGGTTATGACTTTCTCGTATGTTTTAATTAAAAACGTTTGCATCGTATGTGGAAGTTTTCTTTGTGACCATATTGCTGCGCATAGATTTCAAATCACTGATAAAGGGCACCCGCAGTTTTGTTGATCACCATGTTACATGTAGCTTTATTAACCACGTAAAGAATGCATATTTCCAATATTCCATTTCCCATTCTCTTTTCTGTAATTTTTCTCCGATTGCCCGTTACTCATCCACTACAGTTATATAACTATCCGCATTTAATGACGGTTATCATGAAACGCCTTTTTCCGAAATGCAAATTTTCCATTCCCTTTTATTAGTAATTATTTACAAGGCCGGAGCAATTTTTTCTGCTGTCGACCCATGCGGCTTCCACTGTCAGAATTAATAACGATGCAAGCAGGGCTACCATCCTTTATCAGGAAAAAATAGGGGGAATATCATTACTGTCTTGTCTATTGGATTTGGTTCCCCTTGTTTGCAACAGTTGCTGCACCTAATATCGGGGCAGCCAACATGCAAATTGGCTCACTTTTGGAAAATGCCTGCCGGAAGTAAGTTGTTTTGACAGTGAAATTTTAGAGCACACAGGGTGTTTCCAAACTGAGTTAATCATTTAAATGTGAACTACAAGAATTACAAAAACTTCCAGTAAAACTGAAATTGCAGATGGCACAACCTGGCGTAGTTGAACCAAATGGTTCTAGAGTTGTGTTCAAAGAAACATAATAAAACACAACCAATTAAATTTTTTTATGAACAATTCAAACACTATAACTTTGGTTACTGTGATCTGTAGGTTAAACGGCCCTCGATGTACCCTATGAGTTTCGAGAAGGTTCGAAGCTCAACGGTTCCGGTTTGTAGAGGAAAAACATGATCAAAAAACGTAAACAACGCTATGAGACGAGGTAAAGCCCGGTAGGTACGCAACGCACTTAACGTAATGAAGATAATCTTAAATGGACAATTCTATAGGAAAATTACAGTAGTCTACATTACCCTACTCTCTATCCAATATTGCTTTTTTACCTAACTTTTACGAACCACTAGGATGAAAGCTTATTAGTTTAGATAAATCGACATAAATTAAGAACAGTTTTTATTCCTCAGATTTTTAGGCTATAGAACATTTCTTTCAATGTTCTGTTTATATGCTTCGTCATATCAGCGGCTTTTTCTAGCCTTTGGAACAATTGCCCAATAGCAATGGTGCTGATTCGCATTACAGTGATTCCTCAATAGTTTGATTAGTATTAAATTGACTTATTACACTTTTAAACTCTAGGGAGGATGGGAAATTGTCCTATCTGAAGAAAATGTTCCACCCTCCAACCGGGAATCTAAAGCGGGACCTCTGGCTTTAAACACAAATACCACAATTTTGTGACACATTGTTATGATGCTTGTATACTAGCAGAATTCTATATTACCAATGTTTTCAAGGCAACGTTGCGGAATGTCACCTACCTTACTCAAAATCTACTTACAAAGTGTCTTGAAGAAATGAAATGAATGGTATTCAGTAAATGTTTCCAAAACTTGTACAGGAATGCAGTTTACAAAGATTATTTCATACACAGAGGCACTAACGCATCATACACAAATTTCCAACTGCCATTTCTTTGTTTGCCAGTGTCGCCAACTGCATCCCAAAAAATCACTAAAAAACAATTTATTACAATCAAAATAGCAATGCATTTAAACTTGACAACTGTGACTTTTACAATTGTTATTTTTAATTAATGTATCTTACCAGAAGAAAGGTTATTTGTTAATTTTAAAAATTAAGTGAGATATATTTGAGGTTATAAAATGGTTCAACACAAGAGAAGATCGAAATACATGCGTTGCTTGTCTTTCGATTTACTTAGTTGGCAATGCTGAATAATTCGAATTATACTGAACAAAATGAATATATGTAGGTTAGTTTTGATAGCGTTTAACATTTTGTGATTAAATGTTTGTGATATAGTATATGAATTCATATTTTATTTATGAAATAACCCACATAAATATTATTCGACGGTCTAATCTTCCCAGATAATGAAGTGAGAGAATTTATCGGTTAAGTTAGACTTCTATGTATTACTTCTGACAACATATGGTCGTTCAAGAGAAGGAATAAACTTGATTGTAAATAACCTAGCAATAAAAATGACAAGTACTTCAAATATTTATGTAAAATCCTAGAAGTTCTGGTCCTTATGAAAAGGAACCCAGCTAGTAAAGTAAAAAAGCTCTCTAAAAGGTGACCTATAGAATAGAGAAATGACAAAAACAACCAAAAACGTATCTTGAAAACAATGATGGAGAGTGCCCTTATGTATGAGTCAAGAGTGTTGGACTTTAAATGATGGATGGAAGAAAAAGTTGGGACAGCCAAAATGGATGGATTAAGTAAAAATATGAGAATATCTCGACTACAGCAAGGAACGCTTTTTTAGAACAAGAATGCAAGCAGAAGATACGGTGATAAATAGAATTGAACGAATATTGCAATAATACCGACATGTACGAAGAATGGAGTAGGAGAAGTCAACCAGACGAATCACTGATTGGTCTCTCACAGGAAGAACCAAAAGAGGAAGCACATGTTTAAGTAGATTTGAGAATGTTAAAAAGTAAGCACAAATTTGGCTTAAGAGAACTTGGAACAGATATTTATGCTTCAGCGTTCAGGCGAATTTTTGTTGAATTTCTTGTTTGTCCATTCAAAGGGAAAAGAAGAAAAGTAAAATTGTATGTTATTACGTTAGAGTAGGTATAATTAAAATGTCCACCCACACACCCCAATGTTAGATATTTTTACTAAGTAAAGCATTCTTATAGGAAATCTAATGCATAGTCAGCTATATAAAAGCGGCTCACGTTTTCATTATTTTATTTATATTCTTAACCGTGTTGTAATTCATGTTAAAGGAATTATTTCTAATCGGACTAACTTTGAATTTCATAGCATGAAGCCAGTTAGTATAGACAGTAGTTTAAAAGCTCCAAAATATTAAAAAACTGCATATCTCGGAAATGGCTAATGCTAGAGCATGTTATCTGAAGAAAAAAAAAATCTGTGTCTTAAAGAGATCCTCATTCGTTTGTGTACCAAAGTTTTGTCTATACCATACATTTTTTACCAAGCAAGATGACAGAGTAACGTTTGAGGCTCTCACTCGGGAGGTCGTGGGTTTAACTCCCGTGACCGACCTTCCTGACTCATGGGTTTTCTAGGGGGCTTTGCGCGCTACCCCAGCTGAATGCTAGGAAGGATATTTACATTCCCTGAATTTACTGTCCTTCCATTTAACCTCGCTCTCTTTTCACTTCATCTTTCATCTGCTTGATTGTTTCAGTGTTCTAAATATGCAGCCTGTACGACAGTCTTTCTGTAATTCCTTGACTACCGGAGTGGGGGATATCTTCGAGTCTCGGTTACCCTAGGAGACCTTAGATCTCAAAGTGCGAGGAAGCCAATATCCAGGAATAATACAAAGAGATGAATGGAACGTTGAACCTTCCTTCGCAACAGGTTTCTGGAAAATTTTAGTACAAATGCCTTCGTAGGAGGAACCTTTGTTCGCCTGACCTAATACAAGATCAAAAGGATGTACTAAGAATGAATTAATTTAATTTCGGCATCCGGGAAATTCTCACACACCTCTAAATCACAGAATGCTCTACAAGGAATTATCACTAAATTTACACTAATTAATATCAACTTCAAAAACGTCAAAAGTTGGCACTTCACACGAAACTCTAAGGCGGCCTACTCTCAAATTCAGTGGCATTTGCACTCGTGATTCCGTAAAACTGAAGTGTCATTTTATGCGAGAGAAATTTTTCAATTTGTAGGTGCAAAGTTCACACTAACAGTTTACAGTTTTCTTCTCTCCGTGTGTTTGTGACTGTACTGCCTGTAAATAGCTGAACCGATTTTATGAACTTTTGCGTGTAAGATAAACGTGATTCGAAAATAGTTTGGGTTCACAATTTGACCCGATAGAACATGTTTTTTTAATTAATGAATTAATTTGTGTTTATCTTTGGATGGTTTAGCTTCACAGTTGCATCCATCAAGTAGCGTTACGATCGCGTTGTAAAATTTCCGGTATTTGGTGCTGCCATCGGATTCTAGAAAATTGTTGTCATAGCTGAGCGTTAATATTACATTAGAAGCGCGTGTTTATTGAGATGTGCAATTGTGTAAGGTGCAGTATTGAAATAAGTATTATACATTCCAATGATGTATAGAATAGCATCATATAACAATAAGCTTTGCCTACAAATGTAATATGTCAATATTTATTGAAGGTGTAATTAAAACATATACATTGTGCAAATGTGTATGGTGCAGTGTAAAGGTGAGTATTTTACATGATTTGTCGTGAAATCCAGTTATATATTCTCTGCATTCTATCACAATCAGCTTAACCTACAAATGTCATATATTATTATTTATTTATTTATTTATTGGAGTAAGATTTTAAAGTGTAATTAAAAATATACATTGTGCAAATTGTGCTAGTGTTTTTGTAGTACGTTTTCTTACATAGTAATTTAATCTATCAACTACAACAAATATGGTCATCTTCCCGCTACAGGGCATGTGCAATGGGGACTTCTAACCCAAAAGAGAAGCGTAATTCGCGGTATTAGCGATGTTATGATTTCTTTTCTTTTACAGTGAAATGTTCATGCTACATTAAACCACAGAAAATAACTTACAACAGATCGTACATTGCCAGAAATATATAACCAGGTGTTAGTAAAGACGAAATTAGCGCATGTTTGAAAGAATCATACCAATGGCGAAGTGTCAGTGAATTATGCCTACCATAAACACACGTCTTCGAATTCAAATTGCATTCTCCGAGCAATTGCTCAACATTGGCAAAGGAAATTTTGTTTTAATTCACGGTGGCTCAAAGCATATATTTCCTTTGAAATCTTGACATCGAATTTTTGGGTGGAATACAATACTTTCTCTACTACGCCTATACGTAGTAGAGAAAGTAAGAAAGCTTGTTGCCATGATTGAAATAAGAGAGATGAGGAGGAGGTTCTGCACTGAAGCTAGACTTATTGTAGCTATGTCCTCAAGGGGGCACCCCTAGGAGGAAGGATGAGGTGACAGAAGACACCGGGTGACCAGATCCAAATTAACGGCACAGACATTGACAAAAGTCCCTAAGGTTTCCCAAGTTTGACAACACCTCGAGCTCCTTAGGTGTTTCGAGGCCAATTTGGGGGCCCTGGACGCGGGGCCCAACGCCCCCAAATGCTCCTCCCTTTTCCAGTCGGATCCCACGGACTACGAGGGACGGAAAGGGTTCCTTCAAAGATGCACCTAACGTCTTTACTGACACTTACGACCCTGAAAGAACCAATGGGTTGAAGGATGAATTAAATAAAATGGATGGACTGGAAATTAGGGGATGTAACTATCCTTCCCAGCATTCGCCTGACGCTCCGGGAAATCCCAGAAAAAAATCCATTGGTCAGGAAAGTCGGCCAAGGGAATCGAACTCACGATCTCCCAGACGTTACCGGGGAGTCATCTCGCTCCTGATGATAGCAAGGATAGTTTTGCATGCGAAATTTCAAATTTCTAGTTATGAGATGCGGCCCACAACAGGTGGTCGAACATTTAGCATATGAAGTGCTCCATGGGGAATTTAGAAAGCAAGCTTTCAATTTTTGAACGCGTAGTCATGCTCGTTTAATGTTTTGCTTAAACAGGCATTATGCTCCTTTTGTTGTGTTGCGTCCCAACTTGATTGTGTTTATCACACAAACGAAGTTCTCTGACAAGAAAGGAAAAACAGCATGTATTCAATATCATACAGCAACACACTGCTGTCTACTTTTTCAATTCAAAATTTAATCAGAGTTAGGTCCTCTATTGACGACTACTGCACCTTACAGTGTTATGCAGCGTAGAGCGGCTGTGCATAACACAGACAATGCTTACTTTACTCTAATGTCCGTGTGATCGAAACTTGCAGTGCTTTTGTGGGACCGGAAAGTTACTGAAAGGTCTCGCGCTGCTGATCAGATTTGCATCCAAATATACACATACATAGGCTAGTTTTGAAAATTATAGAGGAAAGTTAAATCTTAGAATTTAGCCAGTCAGGGAGCAAGAGTTGCGTTTCGAATGCGAAGAAGAGGCTTAAAATTTTTCAATATGTGTAAGATTAGCTTTACCTTTCCATTCATATTTTTCAGTCTTGCAGAAGAGTTTACTGTGATTGACCATCGGCAATCCGTAGCGCTTAAAGACCGCGCTTGGGTTAAATTTGAAAATTCCAAAGTGTCGTTGCAATGACTAGCTTCAGAAAAATATTGAATATAAATTGTAGGTTTCAAAGATACCTACATGTGTGGTAAAATTTGTTGTATTTTCGAAACGTCCATTCTATTTATCGTACAAATATATTAAAAATAAAACATGTTTCTCAATATGCTTAAGCCATTTTGTAAAAATATCATCCACGTAAAGGGAGATAAGTGAGGGATGTTTCTAAAATAACGTTTGTATCACATCAGGAGATACGTTTAAGATCACATTAAGTCCAAATATTTATATTTATTCCTGATATTTTGATCACGCTCTATCCAACGATAAACTCATTTCAGTCTAAGCATATTAGTTTCCAAGCAAACGAGGCTTGAATTAGGGGTGCACTTTAAATCACACATTATCCACCATTTTGACCTTCCTCTTCCAAGCAATCACACAGTGCAAATAGACTGCCAAGAATGAACGCCTATGCACGGGAATAGCTTGTGTAGGATGAGCGTCAAACATTCAGTGCAGACAAATTTACGCAGAGAAATTAGCCATCTGATAATGACCAGGACAGTTAAGATTTTGAAAGAATTGAATTCAGTAATTTTACATTTTTTAATTAGTTCAGTAAACCAATAATGCATTAACTCATTCCTTAATGACATTTTTAGAATAATTAGACGTTGAAACTTCTAAGAAAGCATTTTGTTTATATAAGGAAATGTCAAATTTTAAGTCCATTCAAAGCTCGGAGTTCGTTTCCACATCAAAACACATGTTCACTTAGTTTTCTTAACTATAAACTACGCTGTTTTGGAATTGATTTCCACCAAAATACATCACTAATCTTGAAATTCATTTTAGGAGTTATTAGGTTTTCTTCTCTCCTGAAAAATTTGCTCTAATGGACATAATACGATTTGAAAACTTATCTTTATATGCGAAATACATTGAATACAGACGTTAGTCAACTTATACACCTCCCAAAACATAACACTCGCTCTCTCTTTTTCTTTCTCTGAGTTTTTCTGCTTTGTTTGGATTCAGGAAGTCCCAAAGCTTGGTACTGAAACTTTGGGTGAAATTCAATAGCTCTCCAGTTACCATAGACAAGCAGTAGAGAACTTAAGGATGTTGCACTCACGTGCCTTGTAATTTTTGCTCCTTAGTAGGTAGTGTAACGAATTTGAAACTATTTGTAGGAGGAGGACGTGGGAACCGCAAGGCTTGTGCCAGCTTTCAAAGTTGGGGAACCACTGCCTGCCGTACTCACTCCCAGCAACGACAAGAGGCGTGTATCGGTTTCAGTCGTTAAGAGCACTTCTTCCGAAGGTGCAGCGAACTGGCTAACCTAAGTAGTTTTATTCTGAAAGGGAGATAGATGCCTTGCATCGCTGTTGCCTCAAGGTCGGTTGGGATTGAGAGGTTGTTATCGAGTTTCTGTCCATCCATCCCAAGAGAGCTGTGTTCCCGGGTTCGTTTTATGTCTCTTCTTTTCAAGACATAATGGCCAGATCCGTTACGTGCTTGATATCCTCTTAACGCTCACAAGATCTACTAACCTTTCCTTTCAAAATTATTGCACTGCGAGGTTCAAAATGACGTGACCTGCCCAGGAGATCATCATGTGCAGGAGTGTGACGAGTCTTTGAACCAGGGTTTATGTTACAGTCAGTTATCACTTTTTACTACTCGAGGTCGAAGAACCCGACGAACTTGAAACATCGTTGGCAAAAATGCGACAACAATCTGCCACAAAAGCAAAATATGGAGAATGGAAACAAAACGTATCAACAAACCTAACAATCGCTCACAGAAACAAATGATATATGCTTTTCCTTCCAGTTAGTAGAGATCATTTCTGAGCTGATCTATATGGTTCACTCAGTCTTGTCAAATGTACACTGTTTATTTGTGTATGTGCTTTTTAAAAGCGATAAGTTAATTCATTTTAAGGAAGTAGTGGAAGCACTGTAGAATATAATATAATGTATACATACAAGCCTAAAATTTTATTTAAAAAATATGATGTGTTGCATTCACATGACTTTCTCTACTCTTGCACTCTTATTCCCATATATTCTTCGTGTAAGTAACAACTATTATCTTCGTAATATTTTTTCGATGTCGGTTGATCAAAGAACAAAATGCCATTGGACGTTTGTAAGAATGGACAGTGCTATTAGAATACAGTAGGCTTTAAGCGATAGTCAAATCTTTTAAAACTTTGAGATTCCGTTCTCTTTATACACTTAACATATAAAAAAATGAACAATGATGTTGCATTTCACGAAAGTTATGTTTTCTGAAACTCACACACACAACAAGGAATATCTACGAAATGGTTCCCTGGACAAGAAAATTTATTCAGACATAAATTATGTATTTTAGCAAGATTTACATTTTTGTATAGTATGATTAGGTCTATCTCTAACGGTTTACCAGTTATGCAAAAGTCGTCCAGAGGCTATAGCCAGAAACTTCAAGATATGTATTTCATTTGTCATAAAAATATCTCAAACATATGACATTTTAATCAAAACCGTTAGAGCCATTTTCAAGAAAGCAAATATTTCCGAAAAATTTTGCATGTAAAGGGTGGTTTATGGTGGGGCTATTTTCGTCAAAATCTTCGTGTCGCGTCTTTAACCTATTTTTTGTTTTTGAGTTATGCTGTCCACAGACTGACTGTCAGACAGACTGACACACACATACACGGAACGTTTTGTAAAAATACTCTTTCTGGACTCAGGGGGCCTCATAACATATTTTCGGTGAAATCTCGACATCGAATTTTTGGGTGGAATACAATGTTTCCCCTACTTACCAGTAGAGAAAGTAAAAAAATAACTAACTTTTAGTTAACAGATATCGTAGGTTTCAATATACACAGATTTGAGTTTTAAAACCCTAACTTATCAAATGTTGTACTAGCAGAATTTTGCACATTTCTTAATTTTGATTTGTACATCTTTACGCGTAATTTTCAAGCTTAAATCCCTTTGATGCCTTAGATTTGGATTACTCTATTAGGTTTCGAGGTAACCATATGCAAAATCTTATCTATTGCACACACATGACTTTCTCTACTCTTGTAGAAGCTATTCTTACAAACGCTACCTCTTGTTCTTCTTCTTACTGTTCTATTCTATTTCAGGTTAATCGAGTGAACGTCAAAACCCTCCTTATGCATGTTCCTTTAATGTAAGTACTTCAAAATAAAAATTAATAACGGATATCTCTATTAAAAAAACATCAGAGGCAGGTCGTTGTGGTGTAACCAGATCTACAGTAAAATTTTGTGCAACCCTTTAGGTTCATCAATTATGCAAAAGTCGAAGAGAATGAAGAGGACCTTAGCAGTTATTCCAATAAAATATAAGGTATTCATTTCATTTATCGTGAGAACGTCTTAAATATTCAGCACTTTGATCAAAATTGTTATAGGTATTTTTAAGACAATCAAAATTTTACAAAAAGTGTCCTTGTAAAGGGTAGTTCGGGGTAGGGGCATTTCCTTAAAAATCCTTATGTTTTTGTCTCCGACCATTTCCTACGGAGATATTTTAGTTTTGTTGAAAACAAGTTGGTAACACTGCAGATTGTGTGGGTGTCACTTTCACTAAGTCAGTACAAGACGTAAACGAATGCCATGGCGTGTCCTTCCATGTTTACTGTGCGAGTGTAGATCAATCAGAATCGTTGGCTCCGAAAACTTCACTCCGCCCTGCAAGCGACATCCAGAAGCCGGTTCAAGTCCCTGACTAACCTCAACGTAACGTTGTCAGGTTACTTCGCGTATGAAAAACCCGCGCGGAATATTCTGTTAATTCTTTTAATTGATTATTATTTCGAAACCCCGATACTACCAAAATGTCTGAAATAAGTTACTCTACGCATCTTACAAGTAACAACTATTATCTTCGTAATGTTTTTTCGATCTCGGTTGATCAAAGAACAAAATGCCATTGGACTTTTTTGTTTTAAACGTTTCTATGAAGCACATATTAGTTAAATTAATTAAATAAGTCAAACATGATAATTATGAATTTATTCAGGAAGCTTTTAAACTTATAATGCAATTTCATAAGTAAAACTGAAATTGGTATGTTTTAGACTTCCTCATTTTGGAAGTCTATTACTGCAGGAATGAATAACAAAGGAAGTTGGTTCCCAATGGATGGAAAGTCCGAAACCGTATGCAAGCACAGGTGATTGGTAGTTCCAACTGAACTCCCGCTAAAGCTGTCCGTTGCAGTTGAAATGTCGCCAGCACCAGCTCCCACGTTGCGACACACATTTATCTCAGTGCTCAAAGGTGTTTGGAAAGCTTTACAAATCCTGGAAATCACAAAGTAAATGCATCTAAACAAATATTTACCCCAACTGGTGCAGAGTTCCAGTCTCTGTTGTTTGCAGTTTACTCACCACTTCAATTTCCGAAATCTGCAACAAAGAAACAAAAAGGTACGTCACTAAAGTAAGAGGGTTAACAGCGTATTGCGAGTACTGAATAAACAACTTCCTTCACTCTTTACTGAAGCAACTGAATTACACCAAATTGTTACAGAGGCTGTCTAATAGAATTTAATTTAATGGGCCTCACAAAGCTTGTTGAATTGAAGAGAACTTTGGATTTAAACAAAGCTTGGCAAAATAAGGAATACAACATACCTGTTTACTTCTTTGACTTTCTTGCAAACATAGTCAACATTCTGTGTCTACCACTCCAAAAGGCCAATTTTTTAATGCTCCATTTATATTCCGCCTTTAACAACAAAGGTCATATGGATGGCTCTAAACCTCTAACAATTGCTTAACAGCAAGGATGTTCACTTGTTTAGCGGTGGTTTTGAACTTTGGATTTCTATTACTTTGGTTTTATTTTAATTTATTACATTACATTCACACACACACCACACACACACACACACACACACACACACTTAAAACTAACTTAACAGCTATGTGGTTCCACACTTGACGACTCGTGACGAAAACCTGGCTCCTCTCGCAATCTCGACTCGCTTATATAGACCAGAATGACGTAGCACGGATTTTTCTCTAAATCATAAACAAAGCCGGCTCACGAACAATTTCTCAAACAAATAATGCCTTTTTTTCGGCTCACTCCATTGTTACGTTACTTACTCGCCGCGCAGTGGTGTGAGCTAGCTTGACAATCCGTATATGACCATTAAATGCTTTTAAGAGGAGATTAAATTACGTACATTTCCGAAACGTGGCGCCATTTTATGCATTGTTATTTATTTAAATTTACTCTAGAATTAGTACACATTTTAACAATGTTTAAATCTTTCTCTACTACTTATTTAGTAAGAATTGGAAGCAGTGGTTCCACAAAAAAAATTCGCACCTAATGAAACACCGTAAGTGCTTTTGATGAGGCAAATAAGAAAATAATCATTTAAGTATTTATGTGTGTGGATGCAACATAACAAAGCAAGTTCAGTTCAACGGCAAACCCGGTATTCAAGCTCAGCCTCTTCTAAGCATACGATTGTAAGGTAAGTCAGCCCGCCCCAACTGCCCTTTACATGGATAGTTCTCCAAATGCTGGATACTCTCTAAAATGAGTAACCATTTTCATTAACACACAAAAGCTTTAAGATTTCACTAGTAAAATTTGAACTTCTAAAAGCCTCTTCATTCTGAATGTCCTTTAAATAACTGGTAAACCATGTTCTTTGGCATTAACCGGCCGGCAATTATTGTTTTCCAGTGGCTTGAGTTTACAAGTACACTTTTTTTTTTTTTTTTTTTTTTTTTTTTTTTTTTTTTTTATCGTACGCGGGTGTACCATATGAAGCTATGTGAAAATATTGAAATTTGGCACTAATAATGCTAGATTTTTTTTCAATTTATACTACAAATAATGCATATATGTAGCATTTTGTGCTTCCAGAACTTATGGTAAAATTCGTTTTTGTTACGTCACTATGAAATTCCCTCACAGCATATACACATACTTTAAAGAATCTGATTTTCAAAATTGACATAATCTTTGTGTCTTTTGGTTTAGGCTCCAATTTTTTTTAAAGTTACAAGTATCTTTTTTGTATTAAATATTGTAATTTTATTTATACATGTAAGTTTAGATGCATCTCACAATAAAACATATGGCAATTTTTATTTATGCCTCTGTGAACATGCAGCAAATTTCATTAGTGCAATACGAAAGGTGTTCCGCAAGAAATGCCCTTACAGGAAGAAAAATGGTGAAAATATCAGTAGGGAGAAAACAGTGAGAAAGCATCTGAATGCATACGTCACATCAAAATCTACGTGACATTCAAACATGCATTAGGGTATTTAAAATGGCATCCTGAGGCAAATTGTTTATTTTTCGCATTTATGAACGTCTCAATGATTTTATTGAATTAAAATAAAAATAGTTTTTTATTTTCATGTAATTTAGTCATAAATGTCAAACTATATTCATGTTGGATCTTAACCCTCTATTATACGAATCATGTTGTTACATATGCCACTCTTCTTCTAATCCCTGAAACGGTTTTAGTATCCGTCACAGACACCACGAAGAAGATAATTCGAATAACATGAATATTGAAAGTCCATTCAAAGCAGAACGTCGTGAGTTTAATCCTAATGACTGCAACTAAATATGATGTGTAGTAAACGATGGGGAGGGTCCACGTAAAATTAACAGCGATATGGCACTAGTGTTATATTAGACTGCAATAACATGGAATTAGGTTTGTAAAAAATAAATAAAATAAACTACAATACTAAACTACAAAACTGAAATAAATTAATACATTTATCATATAAATACCTACCAATTGGCTTTATTGTTAAAGCCAATATAATACGAAAATAACAAAATAGCATGTTTTGTTATAGTTTAGTTTCATACGGCTTATGCTCGTATAGGTACCTAATTTTATAGTTGAAAGATTGTAAAAGGTTATATAGTCACCAAGGACTACATATTATATCAACTGATACTTAGAGTTCTGCGCAGGCGCTAAACGATCGATTTGTTTCCAGCACGTCACAGCTGCATGATGAAAATGATAACCTTGGAATGCTACGTAACGTAGAAGGCAAATTGAATATGTTGGTTTTCAGACGAAACTTTGTTATGTATGAGTTATTTATTATAAAATTAGTGGAATTAATTTGCGGGACTGTGCTTAGTGCAATATTCTTGCAAGTTGATGCTGTATTGAGGTTAATTTGTGTATGGTGCTCGACATTTTAGCGTTTTCTAAACTCGCATTTGTGTTTCGAGAATTAATCGATATTGTGCTTTGCTATTGCTGCATGGGAATTCTCTGATTGGTGGAACACCTGTCCCTTAATGAAAATTAAACTGTCCGATTGGATGAAGACCAGTTTTTTTAATGAAAGTTTGAACTTAAGGAGGTCCGTTAAAGGGTCGCTATCAGGCTTATAATTAATAAATTTGGGTATGGTCGGGCATAAATGCTGTTATAATATTGTAAAACTTTGACTAAGCATCTTAGTTGCAACACTATACAACAGTGGTAGCAAATATTGGTTTCAAATAGCAAGATTTATTTACTAGAGAGTGCTCCAGCTCTAGCGAATCAAATATCATACATACTGGCTGCCTCATCGCTACTAAATTGGTACCAAAAGAAGAATTTTATTCGTAGTTAGTACACTCAATGATGTTTATAGAGTAGGTTAACGTTACGAGCGAACGCACCTCTTTACGATGTTCGTCCCACATTTTATAACTTGTTTATCCTCCGCAGAAAGTTACCCAACTGCTACAGTTACTTTTTATGCCCTTTGCGTGAGTACAGAAGCTCCTCTTGCCTCCTGATAGCGCAACCGAACATTATGGACGACCCCTTCCTCAAGTGCTCCCATCATTTATTCCCACTCTCTCTCTCTCTCTCTCTCTCTCTCTCTCTCTCTCTCTCTCTCTCTCTCTCTCTCTCTCTCTCTAGAATCGTTTTGGGACCAAGATATTTACAGTAATAGCTTCTGGAATCCCCCAGTAAATTCCACGCGTATCACAAGATGCGTCTCGAGCGAATATGTCAAAATACAAAAACCGCCTTCGCGAATAAAGTCGAGAGCGAAATAGTTCAACTATTCTAGAGGCGCAGAAGGCATTTGCACAATTCTATAATAAATTTTAAAATTTAATTTTCTCGTTTCCACTAGCGCCCTTGGAGGAAACTTTTAAAGCAGGGATGTCAAATCTGGTGCGAGTAAAGTATCACGGCACTGACCTGTATGGCTCAAGCTGTAGCGTCTTAAGCCGGAGGTCGTAGGTTCCAAGCCCCTGGCCCATCTTTCTCACCTGTTTCTTACTTTCTCTACTACGTATAGTAAAGTAGAGGAAGTATTGTATTCCACCCAAAAATTCGATGTCGATATTTCACCGGAATTATATGTTTCGAAACCCCCTAAATCCAAGGAAAAAAAAAAACATTTTTAGAAAAAGGTTCGTGTGTATGTCTGTGGACAGCATAACTCAAAAACGAAAAGTCGGTTAAAAACAAAAGTTGGTATTTAAGACTTTAAAGAAAATTGCTCCACCCCAAAATACCCTTTACATGCAAACATTTTGATTTTCTTGAAATTCGTTCCGATTTTCATTAAAATACCATATGTTAGAGATATTTTTATGACAAATAAAATGTATATCTTGAATTTTCTGGCTAGAGCCCGTTTAGTCCTGTTTACTCTGGATGACTTTTGCGTAACTGGTAAACCGTAAGAGATAAACCAAATCTTACTATACAAAAATGTACATCTTGCTAAAATATAATTTGTGCATCAATAATTTTTTATAGTGAACCATTTCGAAGATATTCCTTGTTCTTTGTGTGTTTTGAAGAACTTATGCTTGTGTCAAATGGAACGTTATTCATTTTTATATGTTAATCGTGCAAAGAGAACGGAATCTCAAAGCTTTAAAATATTTGACTATCGCTGAAAGCCTACTGTATTCCCATTTTCCCGTTGCATGTTCAAAGCAATAAGATAATTTCTGCAAATGTTTATCTCAACTAACACGAGGATATAGGAATAGGAGTTTCTAAGAATGGTTAGTACAAGTGTAGAGAAAGTCATGCGAGGCGAGTACAATACATTAGATTGTGTTTTTTTTTTTGGGGGGGGGGGGAAATTAAATAGAACAGGAGGCGAATGCATATGAGAATAATTACATCCCACGAATATTTTGTCGCAAAATTTCACCTCACTTCACATTTCGCTTCCCTATTACATCCTGATTGGCTGTTTCAGGGTCAAAAGTGTAGCCGAGAGACTTACCGTTGTTGGCAAGGAAACAAAAGTGTTCCCTGTAAACCGTTCCGGGGAAGAACATAAGAGCTCTGGCTGATGCTTTAGTTAGGTATGAGTGCCCTGGTTCAGGAAGTCATGGATAAGGTTTATAATGCCTAGCACTAAAGAATGAACTGCATTTATCTGTATCAAGGCTTTTTATAGCTTAAAATCGCATTGGGCGCAACCAAAGTTGCAGGGATTCCTCGCACCGCGCATCGTGGCGGCTCTGTTAAGCTAAGTTCAAATCGCGAAAAATCGAAAAAGCCTGTGTTGAGATGTCTAGTGAAATAGATACGTGCAATACAACTATCTAATAATGGAGCAACCTGCTGTAAAGAAAGGAAGGACTACCGAGTACAATAATTACATGTGTGATTAAGATTTCACTATATCTGTACTCTGGTATAATGTGAAATCTTAAATAACTCTGGAAAGGAAAAATGAAAGAGTTTGCTACATCTTGTAAAATCGCATTCTTTACCCAAAGCTGAGATTCGCACCAGTGCTTACTAGATCACTAAAACAAAAGATCAGATTTGGAATGAAAAACCAAATTAACTAGTTTAACACTGCGCAAAACAGTGCGCAGTGAGGAAGACACAGCGCTGAAAATGAGGAAGAGGGAGACGGCAAAGCGAGCGAGAGAAAGAAGCTTAAGGAAAGAGGGAATGGACGTTTGCACGAAGGTCATCTTTTCGTAGTCGTATTCTGCATCTTGGAGAAGTATATTGGTTGAAGTTTTCTGAAGGAATGCCTTCCTTTTTACCTTCCAGAGGTTGATACCTTGGCATCTTATAGAGTCAATATGCAGTGTTGTTTCTCATGTTCAATAATATAATTAGAGCTGCAAAACTGACCAAAGATGTTTTTCTGCCACCTTTGAGCACTTTAGTATGACACTTCCTCGAACACTTGCACTCATTGTCCACAAAGAGTTTTCAGGAAGTATCCTTCCTTTGACTGTTGTGTATGCCTTTGCTCGGATTCTGTTGACCGTCCTAATGGTTTTCTTCCACTTTGTAGCCTCCTCTTTCTTCTTTTTAATGGGATTGAACTTGGCTGCTCCGATCTGTTCTTCCTTTCCCCTTCGTCTTCTGTTTGATTTTCCTTTCTGCTCATCATTAATTTCCTTTCCTTGCTAGTGTTATGTCACAGTTTATCTATATTCTCTAACTCTGAAAGAGCAATCGGAAATAGCTGTAAATGAACAATTGCTTCGCATATTTTTCAAAGCAGACCACCTCAAATACACCACAAGAAACAGGTGCTAAAGCGGACCAATTAAAAAAAAAAAGCACTGCGGCTGTTTATGAATTTGTACAAATACTACAACTAAATTATTTAAAAATTGAAGGTTAAAATGCTTATAGTAATGATCCTAGATAAATCATCTTATGGCAGCAAACACCTCTAATCACCACTTACATTTTAAATGGACTGGACCATCTGCTATCCAACTGCGATGGGACACTGGCATTTCAAACTTGTGGTACCTGGTGACTGGACTTCATATAATCTGGTTCTGGAACTACCGGAATCTCCAGAAACATTTTGGAGCTGTGTTTATTTATTTAGTCAATACTCAAGACACGATATAGGGCTATACATCCTCTTACTTGCCTGAACAAATATACAGGAGTGTTCATTTTGTCTCTTAATATTGTATAAACTACTTCACTTGTTCGTATTTGCGTACATCGCGTCAGCTGTAAAAGTTAAGGAACATATCTTCTTTCTTCAAAATTGGCACACTTAATAAGAACAAATAAAGAAAAAACTAAATACTTTTAATCAGCGAAAAAAGCATTTCTAAAACTACTGTCACATTTATTAGATAAGTATACTAGTGGTATTTTCAGATACCTAAGTAAAATGAATATAAACTAAAGTATGTTATTGAAGTTAATGTAATTTCTAGAAAATACATTTTTATGAAGTTGTTAGCCTTATTTTCCGTTAAGATGAATTGTGTTTTTTTGAATGAATGAAGCAATCACCAAAGGCACTAAGTATTTGATAGTGTCTTTTAGATTATGTATGCAAATTTACGTACAAATCAGAGAAAATGTGAAATGCAAGGAATAACCACGTCAGGGTGTGCGGCCACGGGAATCAAACCCGCGACCTCCCGAATATGGACCGTCTGACCCATCTCGCTCAGTAATAATCATGAGACACTTGCATTATACTAAATTTGCTTTATCTACAAATCGGATTCAGTTCTAGATACAGCGGTTAGACATTCAAGTGTCACACATCATTTGGAGACACGGTTTGAGGGAACAGTATATTTAGAAAACAGAACCAAAGACCTTTCCTGAATGTCTGAAAGCTCTGCTTGAAGGAGGAGTAACTTAAATCAGTACCAGCATCTTTCGCTGCTCTCAGAGGCGCTTTTGCGTAAAGTTCTCTTTGCCAGCTTTATGCAGTGCGTTAAATTGATCGGTGCTTTTGTTTTCTCTACTGAAGTGTACTAATTCTACAAGTTCAAAAAGGATCTGCTTCTTAATGGATGGCTGTGAATGAAAAACGTAATTTAGATGTTGAGACGTAATTAGGTTTTTGGTGAGAGCGACCATCTGTTACTACAGCAGTGTTCCTACAAGTATTCCTTTAATTTGGATCTATATTGCCCTCGCACACAGCTGTTTTCTATTTCTTCTTATACGTTATTTCATATAATCTATTTTCTAATACGCTTTAGCCTAGAGGGAAAGCAAAACAAGCTCGTTATGGCATCCATTATTAGCAGTTGGAATGTCTTATTTTCTTATTTTGTACAGCTGTGAAAACATGAGACGGAAAACAACAGACTGCTTCTGTCGTTCTGAATTAGCTAATTAAAATGTGCAAGAATGAAGGAAGAAAACAAAGTTAAAACCCAACCACTGTTAATGTCATACAGAGTTTTGTGGAAACATCGCTCCTTTTACTTACCTACTACGCAGAACAGGGTGCTCAACAAGCGAGCACACGCTCGTTCCCCCTACACATGTTTTTCTCTCCTCAACTGACCAAGGTAAGCAGATCTAGACCTGCTAACCAGAGCCGGATGACGCGGAGTATATATGGTAGTGCATACAACTTAATGGGGAGAGGGGGAGGTGAATATATTTATTTTCGAGATGAAGACGTTAACCAGACGTCTGGCACTTGCAGACTTATACCCTTGAAATTCAACCTCCCCTAACTTGCCTACAGTTGAGCACCCCTGACAGAGTAACTAGGCAGGCATAGGGAAGAGGGATGACAATGCAACCTCTGGTCTTACCAAATCCTGGACACCTCTTTTTCCGGTTGTTTGTTTAGGTATCCACATGTCTTTAAAATTGAAGACGTTTTAACAAACAAAACCAAGAACAATTGCATACGACAGGAATTAAGGACAAGAAAAACCACTTGACCGATACATGCTATGCAAAATTTCGTAACATGTACAAATTTATGTAATATGGTGTATGTAGGTTATGTTGTTGTTTTCTAGTGCCTTGCATCTGGCAATGAAGCCATTAGCATTCGTGCTTTCCAATACTTTTGAACTGTAGTTTCTTCTGATCTTAATGCTTCACAGGTCTTCAAGTGGTCTTCGTTCATTTCTGCTGAATCGTTACACAGGACACATATTGGTGAGGCTAAGATACCTATTCTGTAGAGATGACTTGCCAAACAGTCATGATTTGTCAATAGTCGGAAGGCTGCAACAGCTGTTTTCCTTGGTCTCTGGGGGATTATATCTGGATTGGAAAGTAGTGTAATCCATTTTTTATCTTTGGCATTTGTTTCTATTTCTTGTAGATATGAATGACAAAAATTTTTTATGATCAAGCGTTTTATTGAGGAATATGAGAAATTGAATTTAGACTTTTGTTTTATTGTTGTGCCTTTCTTTGCAAGTGAGTCTGCAGCTTCGTTCCCCATGACTCCACAGTGTGCTGGAATCCATTGGAGATGAACAGTCTTATTAACTTTTTGGAGTTGTGTTAACATTTTGTAGCATTCTCTAATTTTTGTATGTAGGTTATGTAATATTGTGTAATTGGGCTATATTATGCATGTAATATTACTAATATAATGTAGCATGCTGATAAAAAATAATATTACTAATATAATGTAGCATGCTGATAAAAATAAAGAAAAAGAGTGTTTCCACAGAGGCGAAACCGAGTAGAAACGTGTTGGTTTCGTAATATTCCACACGAAACTTCGATGTTGAGATTTTATCTGAAATGTTTCGGGACACCCAAAAAGGCATTTTTAGAAAAAAAAAGGTCCCTGTGTGTGTGTGTGTGTGTGTGTGTGTGTGTGTGTGTGTGTGTGTGTGTGTGTGTGTGTGTGTGTGTGTGTGTGTGTGTGTGTGTGTGTGTTTGCCTGTGAATAGTATAACTCAAAAACGCTTAAAAACCGAGGTTGGTATTTAATTTAATAGTTTTCAAGGATGCGATAGATTTTGAAAATAATTCCTTCACCATAAACTACCCTTTACGTGGAAAATTTTTCGAAAAGTTTTATTTCTAAAAAATGTCTAACGATTTTGATTAAAATGCCACAGCTATGTTAAATATATTTTGTGGCAAATTGCATATGGTACAATTCGGTTGGTTTCTCTGCAACGGGTCCAAAAACAAGGGTTTCTGTGGCAACATAACGGATGCAAAAACACCAACTATGGCCGTATATATACCGTGGTTACATTTTACGAACAGTTGGCGGTGCTAATGCAAGCTAAGAGACGGAATATCACCAAATATAACCAGACCGCGCCATAATGGGGTGAAATGTCAAGTTGTTTTTTAAGGAGTATTTCAATAAGCTATAATATGTGTGGATAATGCAGTGAGGGACACGGGTAACCTGGAAATGGGGTGTAACAACAAATCTAATTTTAAAAAATAGGCGATGTGGTACTATGTGTATTGACAAAAATATAAACACTCATGTGTCGTATTAATTTCTCTTTCGTCTGTTTGCAAATATTTAGTATATTTTCTAATGAACTTTTGGAACTCAGAATGGGTAAAGAAAGCTGCCAAAGGAGTTTGAATCTGAAGCTATCCATTGAATGAAGAATGTTTTCCTGTAAATTATAGGAATTTAAGTGACATTTCATTTGAGTTAGGTATTCCTTCCCCCCTGAAGTTTAGTTTCATTCAGCGTTCCATTATTGGGCGTACAAGACGGTTTAATTTTGCAAAGAGACCTTGCTCTTTAACGTGCTACAAATCTAAGATACTCGACTTTCCTTGTAATGAAAGCTATGCTATGAATTTTTACAACCGAAAAATTCATACCCGTTCACTGGATTTGCACCCGTGATTTCGGGAACTAAAAGCATGTTATCAGACCACGGAAGACGACTCAGGTTTTCGAGTACTTTTCCATGTATCAGATATAGCTCTGTTTGCCATTTCGGTGCAAGTGGGACGTTCATGATCTATTGTCATTATGAACTCTAGGATTGGCCAGTCAAGAATAGGATATTCTGTTTTGACCTACTCTTTCAGTGCTGCGAATAATGAATACTTTACTGCACAATGGTTTCTTGCCGTGCGATAGGCCATTTCCGTCAATGGTCTTTGAATTACCCTTATACTTTTCCCTGCAATTTCATGTCTTTTGACTCCTTGCACCTCTAGAATAAGAACGAATATTCATTGGAGCGATTTCCTTCTTTAGGTGCTGAAACTGTTTTAATAAGGTATCTTTTTAGCAGGTTCCTACATTCTGTGATCTTTTCTCTGAATATTACTCCTTTCCCAGGAAATTGGTAACTGCCCGAGTCGCTGATATGATATGATAAGAACAGAGAAGAGGATTATTATAGAAAGTTGAAGATATGCACTTAATTTGCCATGAAAATACTTTAAACATATGGCATTTTAATAAACGGTTAAAACCATTTCAGAAAACCAGACTCTCTAAAATTTCTCCAGTTAAAGGGTACTTTGAGGTGAGGGATTTCCTTGAAAAACGTTGTTTCATCACTGAAAGATGCTGAAGTTCAATACGAAAATTCGTGTTGAACCAACTTTTAGATTTTGAGCAAAGATAAACATAACCTTTCTAGATTCAGTGACTTTAAAACGTGTATTTCAATGAATTTTGAGTGTCAAATTTTAAGCTAGAATGCAATACTGCTTTCTCCTACTATGTGCGCGATTTGTTAAAAGTAAACAACTTCTTCGTACCGCCTAAAATTTACGCTCACAGATATTCCTTAAATTCATGAAGCACCTTTTTTGTCTGCTCCCCGTAAATCACTAGAACTTTTTTCCGAAAGGGTTTCAACACAACATACAAATAAACACTTCATACTGAACATTACATAAACTTTACACGACCTCATGGAAAACGATACAATGGGATTTGAACGTTTGTTGGGTATTGGATAAGCAACAAATATTTTAGCAACGGCCAATATGTATATACGAGACGTGGTTTTTAAAGCAAGTATGGTTTAAATATTTTACCGCTGCAGCGCCGTGGTCGTGATTTTGAGCATGCTCGATTTCCTCTCAATTCAATAGGAAGTCAGACGCAGATGTCAGCAATCGTCAGTTTGTGTTTTCCTATTGTTAGAACGTTTCGAAATGCTCAAACTGATCGAACGAACCGCCGACTGTGAAGTCGCATTAGTGATTCGTTTTTTGAAGGGAGGAATGTTACGCCAGGAAACATTCATCACCAATTATGTGAGGTTTATGGGGAAACAATAATCAGTGAATGTACAACTACAAACAGCCAAACAAACTCAAGATCTGATTGCATCATTTGGTAGGGAAATGTTTGGCGACTCTCCCTATAGTCTGCATTTGACATCGAGCAATTTTCATCCGTTTTTCATCTGGAGAAATTCCTTGGTGGAAAATCATTTCATTTCAATTCACAGGCTGTGCACAGAGATTAAAAACAAAAAATAAATTAAAGGCTTCACGTCGATATCTAAATCAGAGTCATTGGTGCCATCTTTGAGAAGATAAGATTTTCCTCAGAAAGGATTAACTGGAGAAATTGATAAGGGGTTCTTAAATGGCGTATTTCTGAATTTGATTTTAACACTTCTTTCGTAGTGAAACTTTAGTGAATTGTTGATCTAGCTTAAGCACCTAATAGGGGAGGAGCTAATTCACATTTATTGAACTCTTATTTTGTGTTGCCCTTTCTTAGTATAGGTTACGGATGTAAACGAATTATTTCACTTCAGCCGATAATAGTTTGAAAGTTGTTGTTATATGTATGCTAACAATGGAGGGCTCACGCAGAATAAATGGTGATCTACATGGGAGGATAGTACAGTGCTATGGTGGGTGCATTTATACGCACAATCACACTTCGGATTTTATTTACCATAGAAGCGAGAGCTGCCATGAAATGAAGCACAAATGCTGTAGCTCTTTGCCCACTGGGTGGTACAAAAGGGCCCTTTCTGTTCGCTTTACAACAATGTTACTATGAGCTCTCATGAGACCATGTTCCCGCCATCTTGTGAGCATGTTCCTGCCCCCGCCCCCTTGTTCATGTCGTAAATCCCAAAAGTGGACAAACTTTTTCCTCTTCCCTTGTCGTCACAGCACAACTTTTGCTCCTCCCTTATTTTCCACAACTACTTAGCATAAATGTCTCCCTTTGGAATTAAAAGTATGCTCTTATTTTCCCAGGCACGACACCTTCACATTTCTGTCACGCTATTTCACTGTTAAGAAAATTCTGTTGTAAGTAAAGCGTGTTGTTTAACGCACCAGAAGTAATCTTTAAACCTTATTTTCTTGTAAGTAAGTTACCATGTGTTGAAATTACATATAATGGAGGTTTCCATACTCTAAAATCCTGGTGTAAAACATAAGACTACGCATGAATGAATTCAATCATTATAAAATAGGGGACTTAAAAGTCATTGAGTCATTCTAAACTTGATAACGTGCTGTCGGCTGGCTGGTTCCCGATATCTAGTGGTATGTTACGTTCTAGTTCTTCCAGCGCCTTCTATCCCTTATTTTCTGGGCTTATCTTTTAACAGTATTTAGCTAATAATTGTTTGGTCCTATGACAGACCGGATAAGGAACACAGAAAGTTAGGGACCTACAACAGCAGCACAAGTAGCGAACTGGAGATGGGCAGGTCACATAATATGGCTCAATAACACTATCTGGACAAAGATAGCAGCGATATGAAACCCGAGAGAGGAGACCCAGTAGACAGAACAAATGTGTGTACGAAATTAAGAGGAACGCTGGCAACATCTAGACCGGCATGGAGAGCAACCACAACGCCAGGAAAGCCCACGAACAACTGCTCAACAACTAAGACACTCAGCGTAACTACGTGACAAAAAATAAATGCTACCTACCCCAATACGTTAGTGAAAGTGAAAAAAAATGTCAAAAAGAATTAGTAGTACCAAGTGTCAAAATAATAGACTCAAGCTTAGAGGGGTGAAATTGAGATTGACTAAAAACAAATCTGGATTATGGCTGGCAAAGTATCAGACAAAGACAGGGGATTCCATATTCTTAATTCAAAGATTACATAACAATGCCTCACAATATAGTTAGCAAGTTGTTTAAACTTAAGAAAACATTTTGTTTTGAATATTTGAATTATAGACGATATGAAAAGATATTTGGCAGAGCTATAGGTATATTATATATCCTTGTAAGAGTAAAAAATCTGATGTATTGCACTCACATGACTTTCTCTACTCCTGCACTAACCATTCTTAAAAACTCTTATTACTGTATCTTCTTCGTATTAGTTGAGATAAACATTTGTACAAATTATCTTATTGCTTATTTCCTTGTAGGTGCAAGAGGAATGTTAGAATGCAGCAGCCTTTGTGCGATAGTCAAATATTTTAAAGCTTTGAGATTCCGTTCTCTTTGCACATTTAACATATAAAAAATGAACAACCATGTTCCATTTCACGAAAGTATTGTTTTCCAAAGCTGACACAAACAACAAGGAATATCTCCGAAATGGTTCACTCTACAAAAAAAATAATCACATATAAACTGTTTGTTTCAGCAAGAGCCTACATTTTTTGTATAGTAAGACCTTGTCTATCTCTTACGGTTTACGAGTTATTCAAAAGTCATCCAGAGTAAACAGGACTACATAGGCTATAGCCAGACAATTTAAAATATACATTTCATTTTCATACAAATATCTTAAACATGTGACATTTTAATCAAAATCCCTACGGCCATTTTCGAGGAAATAAACATTTTCGAAAAATTTTCCATGTAAAGTGTAGTTTAGGATGCGGCTATTTTCTTCAAAATCTTCGTGTTGCATCCTTGAAAGACATTAAACTTAAATACCAACTTTGGTTTTTAACCGACTTTTCGTTTTTGAGTTATGCTGTCCACAGACTGGCAGACACAGACACACACACGGACCTTTTTCCAAAAATTGTTTTTTTTTTCCCTCCTTAATTCAGGAGGTCTCAAAACATATTTCCGCTGAAATGTCGACATCGAATTTTTGGGTAGAACACAATACTTCCTCTACCTACCAGTAAAGAAAACAAAAACAATAACTTATTACTGTCTGGATATCGACAATATGTACACTGCAATTTTGAAGAACCATCATAACGTAGACCGCATTCGTGTTATTGAACATTATTACAACGACCACAAAAACACTTGTGCATTCGCCAAAATTAACTGCAGATGCAAGATACTACAGATTGTGTGCTTTCTTGCGATGGACATTTAGTGATTTATTGAAACATTTGTCTTTTGTCGAAAAATTGCATTATTCATGCTTCGCTTTTCCAGAGGAGCGTCGTTGGCGTCTCCTACTTAAGTAATGGGATTAGGTCAATGAAAGGTCGTTGAAATATCAACTGCGTTAAAGATGAAGTTTTCGAGAAACTTAACATAGCGGATACTGCGAGAAATCCTTAAGTTGGATTGGCTAAAACTAGTCTTTGGAACTGTAACGCCATTAGGGACGAACTGTTTGCCTTAGAAATTATATTTATTGTCAAGTATATAAAGCTGGCTTGTATTGAGATACATTAATTTTTATTTCGAAATATGTTGTTAATTTATATACTTATTATATAGTTAATATATTGTATACTATCCTAGCATTAAAACAGCTTATTATGACGGCATAAATCGTGAAAAATTACCCTATTTGTGGCACGAGTGACACAAAATAAATGACGTAATTACCATGACAATAAGACAGGAATGGCGTCATCACCGCCACAACTTTGCCCTGCACAATTAACAACTCAGAAAAGTATATATTAGTATATTAATGGTCATATTAGTCAATCTAGAGCATTTTTTGTTTCTCAATCCACAGAACTTTTCCAGTTCCTTTTCGTAAACATCTTTTGGTTTTTCTAGAATTAATAAACTCTCAGTACTGTGATGTTCAAAATGTCAAAATGAATACATTTCATATTTTTACTTTCTCTACTGGTAAGTAGAAGGAACTATTGTATTCTACCCAAAGATTTGATGTCCATATTTCACCAGAAATATATGTATTGAGACACCCTAAATCCAAAAAAGCATTTTTAGAAAAAGGTGTGTGTTTGTGTGTGTGTGTTTCAGTCTGCAATTATTGGCATACCACTATAAGCTTGCAAAAATATGGCAGATAAAAATGATACACCAGTACAACGCATTAGTAGACGGTTCTAGCGACTTCCGAATGCCGGCTTGTTTATGAGAAGTTCGAGAAAAGGTGAGCTTCGAGAAAAATTGTGATACGTCATTATACAAGGAGGCTAGACGGCGAGAGAAGCGAATTTTTATAATGGAGACTTTAAGTGTTGAACTAGACAGCTGTATGTGCACATAATTGAGAGAATGTATCGCCAAACACAGTTGTAGATATTGAGTCTTGCCTCGGAGTTCTTTGTTGTGCGAAGTAGTTCTTGTGAGTGTCGGAATCTGTTTGTGAGACAGCAAAAGTGTGCGTTCAGGTCACGATCGGACAGAACAGCTGCGATTTGGAAGGTCACGAAGAACCTTAGACTGTGTTAACGATAAAGTAAACCTTCTTTCTGTCCTCCAATTTTAGAAGAGAAAAAAGTAGTCATTTGTCACATTGTATTATAAGAAATAAAAATTGTTATATTTTATATTTTATTATTCTGTTCCTATGCTTGTTATCAAAGGGATTAAACATAATTCATATAATGCAGAAACTATTAATATCATTCAGCAGATTGGGGCAAAACTGATGAAATGATTTTTTACCCAGTCACCAAGTTGAATACTTTGTAACTGACATAGTATATAACCACCAAGAAAAGTAACACCCTGAATTGTTAATTATAAAATACTGGTTGCCTAGCTTCTAATACCGCAATGGAAACAATTTTCTCTCATTATATAATCCTTCAGCATCCGCTGTAAATGAACTGAAACAACGCTCAGAATTGCAACCTGTTCTTATATAAGGGTTATTGTAAGAACAGCAAAATGCTCTTGCATAAGGAGGAAATTAATATATGTTGGCATAACTATTGCATAAATCTTACATCATAAGCAGATATTGTCTTTTGTTTCGCTTTGTCTTCCGTTTTCTGAGTTGCTAAAAGTTCACGGTCTATGTGAATTACTCGGAATGAAACATTCTTGGCGTTTTTTCACTTTTATAACTGCACTTTCTCTCGAGTAACCCCATGGAATTCTCAATCACAGGTCAACGCATTCTTTGCAAGTACTTTATCCCACGACTACGGCATTCTCACAGAGATTTTCTAAATCCTTTTTGGTAACAATCGAGGTGGCAGAAACAAAAGGGATGTCGAGAACGTTCTCGAGACTTCTACCTGAGTCATCCACAGTTGAATGCTTTGGTGATTACCCTTCTACCATGAACTTCTTGTCCACGATTCCCTATACCCATAATTTGCTTTATCTGCTCCAGCTCTTTTGTCTCTTTTGTCTGCGACAGTGGTTGGCATGTTGTGGCAGAAAGGAAGAATTTACGCTTCTCACTAGCGATCTCTCTAGCGCTTCGCGGAATTCTGGTGCCTCCTTTTCTAGGAGTCTGTTGTTAGCCAGACTAGCGGTTGCCTAAGGCAAGCTGAGCCGGTGTGAACACTGGCGACTTTATTGGAATCATCTATTATTTTAGCCTACATTGTTGTCCGAGTCTGATGGACCTTAAGACTACTCTTACTACTACTCCTACTATATAATAATAATAATAATAATAATAATAATAATAATAATAATAATAATAATAATAATAATAATAATAATAATAATAATAATAATAATAATAATAATAATAATAATAATAATAATAATAATAATAATAATAATAATAATAATAATAATAATAATAATAATAATAATAATAATAATAATAATAATAATAATAATAATAATAATAATAATAATAATAATAATAATAATAATAATAATAAATATACGAAGATGCGTAACCAAGCAAGGGAAATCATGATAAAATTTCACTGGTATTGATGCGTTTCCAACGCAGGTTCCTTAGCAAGTGTTGATTATGATAATGGTATTTACATAATGTCCAATTGCATGTAACTCTGCTGTCTAGCTGATAATATTTATCTCTACTTTAGGTTTTAAGGGTTAACTCCTCCCTGTATTAGTCAACTACAAAAATCCTCTGAGGTATTTCTACTTTACTTTTTAAGGATACATTGCTCTCCCAAAACCCTTATGAAATCATTGGTCCTGCAGTTGTTTCCCTTATGACATAGATCAAGAATGGGAAAATATGAAGTGGAAAATCCTATCTTCCGGCAAGATAGCTACAATTTCGGAAGCCAGGCTAATCCAGCCCTCGCTGGATGTAATCCCTTGACATTTTATTTTAGCTGAACATGCGCATGTTATGTTTTCGTGAGATATGAAACAAAATGGGAGGATGATAGTTCGAACTGCGATAGTCAAGGCAGTTTGGGAGGGAGCTGGCCCACTTCCTCAATAACAACCCTTTCTGACCTGGAACAAGTCCAAGAAGTGCAGTAAAAACCGAGTCTCACTAACTTTGGACGTGACTGCGTCTTAAATTACGATATTAAATAGCTACAGTTTCCTGGAAATTTGTCCACGTTTGTTGTAAGCACAAAGGAGCAAGGATCTGCTTGTTTTCTCCTAAAGGCCATGTTTTGCGGTACAATGGAGTTGTTTTGACTAAAATAACTTTCTTATGATGTTACATGAAGTCAAAAATAACCTCAGGCTTGTTAATAGAAAACATACAGCCCGCACAAATTGAGAAAATATACCTCCGTCCTTTTGCACTTCATTTTTATGCTCTTCAATGAGAAATCATACTCATTATTCAAAGAAAGTTCTATTCTTGGATTTATCCCAAACGTCTTTAATTGTTTTTCGCATATTATACCATTACAATAACAGTTGCTTTTTTCCTCTTTTTGTTTGTTTTTTATGCCTTATAAATGTTATTTAAATGCTCAAAACTGCTTTACTTCCAGACACACTTTTCTTTTGATCAATTCTAACACAGAGCGGAGGGTCTGCTTTAATTACATGTGCTTTATAGATAAATTGTAAGGTTTACAAGCTTCTTACGTGGAGTTTGTTAATCTCACAACCTCACTTTTTTTTTTTTTTTTTTTTTTTTTTTTTTTTTTTTTGTAACAACGGCACGGAAATGACGTGATTCATGTTGTGACGTACTGGATGTACTCTGCCTGTGGGCATACCTTCGTCCCAGAATCCGCGCGATTCTTAACCTATATTTGCTTTAATATTAATTAATCAGGTGTGCAAATTACACTCCCATCTTCACATTTGAAGAGCACACATACAAGAAGAAAAACAAATCCCGAATTATTCTCTATTCAAGACTCAAATGCAATAATGTTAGCACGGTCCTTAACAGCTTACATCCGCATAACTCCAATTTCCTGTAGCTGATGGTAAATGCCGCTAACCCAAGCTTTGTTTCCAAACACACTTCAAGTTATTGTAGAGTGGTGCGAATTTAAATAATAGTGTTTAGGAATGTTTGATTTTTAATGACATTAAAACGATTCTGAACCACAAACGAACACAAATTTGGCAATCAGTACGAGGCAAATTACAGAGTGTGAAATACATCTCTAACATCCTTTGCTCTACCTCCACAACTAATTCTAACGAGTAGACGACTTGCATTTCTACTCTTTCGTATTATGCAATGATTTTTATCTTGTCTTTAACCTCTGTAAACACTCAAGAAATTCCTAGTAGGCAATGCATTTCTCAAGATGATGGTACACCGATTCGTGGTATAAAATTTTTCAATAAAGCAGAGATTAAGAATGTTCTTTCCTTTATTTCTACCAGTTATGCGAATTTAACTGGATTTATTACCAGTCTTGAAGAAAGAGTAGTACTCTCACACAAATCCAGCTTTAGTACAGGCTGTCTAAAAATATTGTCTGGTTCCCATACATTATTTTGAAAGTTTGGTATTAGCACTAAGCCCAACGAACTCACCCAATGAAATTCTTGGAAGGAAATACCCTTGCTGCAGGTCATCAGTGCTATATTTCTGGTTCCGTTAACTAAGATCCCTCAGGCGTGTTTATGGAATATAATCCTATTTTCGTGCTTATCTTCCTGGTGGCTGACAAAAGATTTTTTATCCTCAGAGGAGGCTCTAAATCTTGTTTGCTTACTTGTTGTGTTCCTTTTGTTGTTGATTTATTGTCCTCTGTTTTTATGACCCAACATACAATCCCTGTCTTATTCCTTAAAAAAAACGGCAGAAAAAAGCGGCTTGACAGCTTAAGCACTTTATTGTGTTTCCCAACATTGCGCCGCACTGGGAGGTTAAGCTTCCCTCGAATTTCTTAGCCGTTTCTTTTTGTCTTATTTTTATCTTATTCTCCGTCGCATGGTACTTCTTCATAGCGAAGTGTTTCTTTGGCCATTTCTTTTCGAATGGTATGACACACAGTAAATAACGAACGTTTAGAAATGTCTGGTGCTATATTGCAATGTATTTGATGTAGCTGCTCTACTTAAAATCAAGTTTACGTTTTATAGTCTGAAACGTTTTAGTACTTATAATAGATAAAAAATGGATGATGACGGATATCATTTCCCCATGGTTGCATGGAATTTTCTTGTGTCTATAGAAAAATTACAGTGAAAATTGTGAAAACATAACGCTTCACATTTGAAAGCACTTCAAATGCGTATGTTTTAACGGTTAAAGTAAGTATAAAATACCTTGAAAGGTTCATAAGACATGAATAACTCCATAAGCAATCATTGGATCTCCAATTGTTAAGAACACCGGTTTTTAACTGTTGACGAAAGTACTTCATCTTTATGAAATGTAACCTTTAAAACTCAATAACTGAAGATATTCACAGTGAAGCAATACAATCCGCGAATATCACGGACACTAAAGCTCCACTTATGTGAAAGAGGTATAAACAATCCAAAATGTTTCAACAGGGACCTTTCCCTGTCATTCTCAAGGACAAACTGAACATGACCAACCTTGTTACCAAAACCATTACGTATGAGCGATGACTCACTCGCGTTATTGCTAAAAGAGTAAACTTCCAAATTATAACATTTATCAACTTGGCTGTCTGGATTGTGACAAGTTTTACACTGAAAAAAAGTCATTTACAAACCAGAATAAAGGAATATTTTAGAAATATCAAGAAGACTCAGCTTCGGCAGATCATTTTTGGTTATTTAACCATGAAATGAATCCCAAGGTTAAATTATTAAAGCAACTAAATGGACCATTGGCTTAATGGTTTCGGAAAAAGATATTCATTTTGAAAAATAAAGGCCGAGTCATGAATTTCTATTTAGCGTCTATGGATTGTGTTAATAAATTCGTTGTGCGTTCTGATGTTGATAGTGACGTCATCACGACTGACGTCACCGCTCGTATGTAACGGTTTTCGTAGCAAGGTCGGCCATGTTCAGTTTGGCCTTGCAAATGAAAGCAAAGGTTCCTGTTGAAACATTTTGGATTGTTTATACCTCAATTTCACTTAATTGGAGCTGTAGTGTCCACATTATTGTGATATTCGTGGATCAATACCAAGGATATACATTGACATTGCGTATGGAAACATTACGTATGAAAAATTCCGTGTATCATACATCCCCCATAATTTGTTCTGCACCTCGTAACTATCTATGAAACATCACCTTCAGACAGAATTACTCCTCTATTTCGGCAATAAGGGTTAGAATCTCTTCCTTCAATTGTAGTGTTGTTCGGGGGTTGTTTTTATCAATTTGCAATTTTAAACGCTGTCAAAGGAAAACGTCTTAGGCGTCACATAACCTTGACGTCCAGTTTTGGTCACCGTTTTTCCATTGTAAATTGTCCTTTGGTTTTAGATGTCGAGTAACTTAAATATTGTAGTTATGAAAATGAAGCACCCTTGTAACAATCTGTTAGCAATGCTCAACTGTTGTGAACGGTGACGAATTGGTATTTGTGGACTCAACAAAAGACATCACTATCACGCACAATTGCAAAGTTTTCATCATAATCGCTGGAGGGAGATCGTTCTGGAGTTTAGGCACTTTCTGCCTAACATTCATCAAATTTGTAATGCATTTTCACAACAAATATTTGTTGTTGCATTCTAAAGCATTCATTGATAATTGACCGAAAGAAATACTGATCACAAACTCCGTAATCAAAATCCTGGCAACAATAAAACAACGTTCCTAAGGGTCCGTGGTATACAAAATTGGTTTAGTAGTTATTGTAAAATTATAAAAACACAAATCTTAAGCCTTAATTCAATTAGTGTACACCGAAGTGAAAGAGGCGATTTTCTAAATATTCAAGTTAAAGGCATAATTTTTGAACAGGTATTTCCAGCAATCAAACGCGTGTACTAAATTTCATTCCAACATCTAATCACGTTCTTGATATATTAATTAATATCAATTTTATTGGGGATAATCAGAATCTATTTCCTGCAATAGATGTTGAACTACACAGTTAATTTTTTAAAATGTATGCTAATCTCTTCCCCTTCGAGACTGCGACGTTTTGGCGCCAGACTAGACCTCCTACTGAATATCCAGTATTTATACGTTTTTCACCCACGCCACCTTGTGCTTGTCCAGTTACGAGGGAGGGTATGTTTCCCCAGCTATGACCTTGGGCGGTGTCAATACAAAGTCGTCCCATAGCTAAAAATCACAAAAGATGTTTGTCCTCCGTTGATGTCTACTACGCAGAAATGCACCCAGGTTCAAGAGGCAACTGAAATTTATAAGTTTTAGATACACAAAAACATACTTAAACCTATGTGTCTGAGATTACATTCTGGTCTTATAATTATAATTATAGTCATATATACATTGAAGTTTTCGTCTCTCTTTGTAACAACCTAAAGGATGACAATTTTGATATAATGAATAGTTTTTCTTAAAAAAATTAATACAGAAAAGTGTAAAACTGTAAAAAAGCACAATATTATATTAAGTATATTTTTTTTAAAAATTAACGTAGTTCATGCTGTGAGTGTTCGATGTGGGTTGTGACCCTCGGCTGCAGGACCGAGTTCGATGCAATCACTCTTAAGACGAACATGAAGGTTATGTGCAACTTGTGAACTGAGGAAGTGCCCGGAGCTGTGTCCTTTGTACATTGTGTGCTGGTTGTTTGCAAATCGGAAGCTGTAAGATGGGATTGCTTCTAAGTACAGTTGGTCCCTTAAAGTTTGTACCGTATGGGCTGCTCTTTCTGTTATACAAGCCCTCCTCAGCCCTGGGGGGATGGCAAACGCTGAGCTTCCGCAACTTTGTTGTTTAGAAAGCACGTATTTCTTGTTTTTCACCCCGCGGCACACTACAAAGTCTTTACGCCTACTACCTCCCTTCTGCAGTGGAGTTACATGTGTTCCACAAACGTCGATGTTGCAACACAAGTTTGTGTTCAAGTGTCGTGTATAAGGTGGAGCCAGAGGAACGACACTAAATGTAAGAATATGCCTCTAGAATAACCGAGGTCTTGAAAGGGGAGGAACAAAAAGAAAATGCATATTATTTCCTCTTGATATAATTTCACAGGTTTTCAAAAGCTGCAACAGAAGAAAGAGCAAGATTTTTGCGAGTGTTCGCAACATTTTCCATCCTTTGTTGCTCATCAAACTCTTAGAACTCTTGAATCGATCCCCAGAAATATTATTTCGACTATTCCACTCATACATCAACCAATCACGGCAGAAGAATTTCAAATTTCAACCAATGACATTCCTAATCCGCCAAAGAAAGCTATGTATCAAATTTCATGATTACATCCTGTGAAATTTAATTACCGCCCCTACTTTTCTTATGCTGTAATCAGGTAAGAGAATCTAGCTGCACTGTCCTTAAGATGCGCAACAACTTACACAACTTGAGGCAACAGAGCCGTTAGTTTTAAATGTCAAAAATAGTCTCCTTGGTGAAACATCTAATGCTGAAACAGATACAATAATTTGAAGAAGGGGAACTTCAGAACAATGAATGCAACAGGAAATGTGTTTGGAATCAGTTTGACAAATTCTGTATTGAACGAAATTCTAAATTAACTACTGTTATTGCGAACATCTTAAAAGATTGGAGATCAACAACCACTAGTGGTATTAGGTTGAGGCGATATTTTTAGAAGAAGCCTCCGAAAATAGTTAAAATTTGTGTTCATAGTGGTGGCAGAAAAAGCCCCCTAGAATTGTGAATCATTGTCCTAGTGGGCAATGATAGAGATTTTCAATTGTCTTAGCTTGTTCTTGTTTATGTATTGTTGGGATTGGCGTCATGCGAAAATCGCATAGTTCGCGAGTAATTGTAAAAGTGATCGACATAGTGTTTATTGGAAGAACATTGCGTCTTAAAAGTCAACAGGAGTGAAAATGCAGAGAACTGATATACAATTAGTAAGGCTGCATCGACAAATAGAAGAAGATTACGAATAAACGTTCCAAGCAAAATTACGCAGTCCGTGTTCGGGTTGTGTGAACCCCGCAGGGCTTGTGAAAAAGGACGCCAATCCTGAAAAGTTGTATTGTTGTTTGTAACTTGAAGGAACATTAAATAAGTATATTTAAAAAGATAAAAGGACATTTAATCTTCTTGGTAAGACGTAGACCCGTACCACGCCCTTCGATGAAAAGCACCAAGAGTCCCATAGCTACAAAATGGTAATTACGCGGGGCAAATGGACTAACATGTAAACAGTCGTCGTGAATGTTGTGGAACCTCCAGCCCCAGTTCCTACACTCGAACATCGTTCCAAGGTATACACATTTGCCTGTTTTCTCGTAAATTAAAGAACACCAGCATAACCAATATAATATCGTTTCGAATAAGTTTGTGATCCAGTGGTGAGTGCTCAGCCTTTTGAAACCAGGGGTCTCACGTTAGGTTCTCGGGAGGTGCAAGGATAATTCTTTAACCACTATTACTGCATATATTCCACTGAGTCCAAAAACAGTGTGTGTGTCTGTGTGTGTGAGTGTGTGTGTGTGTGTGTGTGTGTGTGTGTGTGTGTGTGTGTGTGCGCGTGTGAGTCTGTGGACACCATATCTCAAAAATGAAGAGTTGTTAGAAACGCATATTTAACTCGAGAATAGTTGTAAAAAGCTTTAGCTGTTAGTTATATAAGGCAAATATAAAACAACTGTTTATATGAACTCCATGACAAGAGTGGATATAGGGAAAATGTTACACATTATGGCTTTATGTTTACTTAAACGATATCCCAATTCATCAGTATGTAAGTAAATGTGAGCTCATGCATGATATTTCTTGCGGAGTTTTGCAACAATCCCGTATGCCTTATTTACGTATACGTCCAGTTGCTTTTATTTCTTTTTCAATATATTCGATGTTACTTCTCGGTAAACGTTACGGCTGAGTGGTTTCGCATCTACAAAAACTATGGTAAACTTGAGATTCCTTCTACAGCTGCTTCTATTTAGCAATTTCCAAACAGAAGGTAAAATAACAGTCAACACTCTGGGGAAGAATAACTGTCTACTGTAAGAGAAACAAGTAACAGTGAGTGTTTCTAAAGCCGAGCTCCCAATATGATCAGAATGGTTAAAACTGCCTGTATGAAATGCTCAATGTAATGTAATATTGTGTGAGAGTTTCGAAAAACAAAACTTTCGTGAAATGCAACATCGTTGTTAATTTTTTTGTGTTAAGTGTGCAAAGAGAACGGAATCTCAAAGCTTTAAAACATTTGAGTATTGCACAAAGCCTACTATATTCTAATACTCCCCTTGTACCTACAAGGAGATAAGTAATAAGATAATTTGTGCAAATGTTTATCTCAACTAACACGAAGAAGATATAGGAACACGTCAGATTTTTTATTTTATTATAGATATAAACGGAGCACTCTGTATAAATATTACTAACGTGGCAGAACACTGCCCTTTTGCTTTCATTTTGATTGCTTTGTTGAGCACTCCGATTCTAGTTCAATGAACTTTGCAACAAAAGTACACATTCAATGAGAGGGGATTAATATGTGGTGAGCTTATGCTGGCGACATGTATCGTCAATCAGTCAGCGAGTCAAATATCGAATACCGGTACATCAGGAGGACGCGATGTCTGTGGCCTGCCGCTGATAAGCCCCTAGCTATTACTAATTACACATACAGGATATTGATTTCTTAGCCATACTGGTCACAATTCAAAATTTCACTCATCAAATCCAACAAGAGTTGAACTGAACTATAAAGCGACCCTACTGTAATTTTACGTCTTTATGCTTCAGCTATGATACACAGAAGAAACAATGGATTCTACAAAAGCTCCATTATTGAGATTCCAAAGGAAGTACACCTTTTGAGCTTCATGAACCACTACCCCAATAAATTATAAAAAGCTCTATTTGTTCATCCGTTTGACAGTTATTGGTGTGGCTTAGGCTTTCTCGGCCGGTGTCCAGTTGGAATGAAATATCTTCGGGGCTAGTAGGCCGTGGACGACGTGTAGGAATTGTTCTTGAGCAACTTCACTCATCGTTGGGTCCTCTGAAGAGGCTCAACGCAGACTTGAAATTATATGTTTTGTCCAGTTTTTGACATAGTCGCCAACTTTGTCAACGCATTTCTCCCATCCTGATACCAGTTTCAATGTGCCCTGTTCGTAGAAGATCGCTTGGTTGCAGTACAGCCATCTGCGGACTGCTGATTTCACTTCCGCATTTGTTGCAAAACGTTGACAGATGAAAGTTCTACGGTGCAATATCCGGACTGTATAGTGGACGCTAGAGCACCTCCCAATCAACTAAGTTCCAACGAGAGTAAGATGACACCAGAACCAATATTGAAATATTCACATATTGCTGAAGTGTTACAATAATTTATGAGTGAATATATTACTGCAAATGATGACAATATGGTATGTAATTTATCCAAAACACTGTTGCGTCGACTAACCTTGTCTGTATTATGATTATGTGACAGACTGACCCCTCCAACTTCCTGTAAACTACGCTCCGTAACCTTTCGTTACGTGTATGAAGGTTTGCTCCTTACTTATCACCTTCTACAGTCTAAAAATATTCCCAATATATCTATGTTGAATTAAATTATCGAGAGCATGGACACATCGATTACTTTTTCCTATTCTCTCTCCAATTTCCTCTAGTATATTATTACCCTTTTTCATCTTTGATCCTAAATAATTAAAATAATTGAATTTTTGATGTCTTTCTCCATTGGTATTACCCATATATTTAGTTTTATTAAAATTTATCTCCAGTCCTGATGAAGTAACCTCAACTTATAACTGCGCTGCCGATTTCGCATAAGGCCACAAGTGGAGTGGGTGCCAGGTGTAAAGGTCACTAAATACAATTTATGAAAAATACTGGGTTTTGTAGCATTAATCCTTTTACTCTATGACACTGAATTTGAGCCAGATCATGCGCAGTCAATTCGCTCAGAATAAATTCATTTCCAAAACTTCCTTCCATTTCCACGATTTCGTTTTCAAAACTTCTTATAAAAGACATATCCTGTGAAAGATATACTCCATTTCTAGTCCATCCAAAATTAATCCCACCAAGTACAGGTATAATATCAACCACGCCTTAGCGAACTTCCTCGTCCCACAGCCTTTTAGAGCGCCAAGTGGTCACGTGCACAGCGTTGTCACATTTGTACTTCGGTAACAACACTCTGAATGTACAACAGTAAGCGACTTACAGCTATTTTCCCTACACAAACAGAGTAGTCGTTAAGTTTTAGGATATTTAAAAGATCTTTGAGTCCTTATGAAACCTCATTATTTCAATAAATTAAAATTGTGAACTGTTCTTTTACTCATAAATATTGCTTGATATTTTTGTCATAACCATTCATAACAATTGAAGAACGACTTCCCGTACTTCCATTTTTGCATCTAGTTCTGAGGACTAGAAAGCACTGTCAATATCCGCACGAAAAAGTTTCACGGAAACTTGCACATGAACTATACAACTATATTTTGCTGCAACATTATTTTCCTATTTTCGCATTATTTTAATTTTGTGCTAATTCCTCTGTGTCCTAAGCCTTGTGTATTCAATTGCACATCATCAATAAAAACCAGAATAAAGCAAAATTCTCATTATTGTAGAAAATAAGCATAAGGCAAATGCAATGTCAACATCTCTGATAGTTTCAGAGAAAAAAGTATGTAAATGTTGAACAACTAGGAACCTAAAATGATAAAAAGTACCTAATAATTTAACTCTTTAGGGTGAAATTTGCATACTTAAAATACCCTATATGCCCTAGTCCCTTTCGTCTTCTGTAGTTATTTTGTAATTCCTGTTTCTCTTCTTGACACGTCCCAATGGAATGTTAAGCCATTGGGCGTTCATTCAAGAAATATTTGTACAAATTTATTTTATGAAATAAATTGAAATGTTACTTCTTTCACTACATTTTTATTTTGTAGCATATCAATACCCGATGTCCCCTCATGAAAAATTTTAATTTCATTACTATATGCATGTTTGCTTATTCTGAAAGCGGCAGCTAATTTTTAATTTAGTTATAACGGTCAACCCTGGTGAGCTGTTTTTGCTATGGACCAGAGACACACGCGCGCGCGCACGCACACACACACACACACACACACACACACACGCACACACACACACACGTCGCAATGTTGTTCTTCAAGAAAACGTAGTGTTTGTAGTCATTTATATTGCATTTTACATAAAATACACTGTCAAACAGGCTTTTAACATTTTACATACCTCTGGCATCTATTTTCCCTTCTTTCAAGATAACTATAACATACAGATAACTTAACCACAGGGTTATGGGGTGCTTAACGCTGCAATCTGAGTTGAACCCTGCTGGCTTTACATCGCGACACTCTCGAATTAATCTGGTATTACTGCTTACTACCAACATAATGTGCAAACACTCAACCAGGGCTTTAAGTATAACGTCTTGAGGAAAAAAGCGAAGCAACAGGTTCAGCCAGATGTTGATAATAAACGGCGTATTTAAATGCTAAACTCTATTCATCAGCCTGGTACTTGAAACTTCCAAATAGTTACAGTTTAATTAAGTTTTGTGCATTGCAAGCAGATTTCTCACAAGCAGCAAAACTCTCTCCAAAAAGCCTCACCCGTTTCTTTCTTTGTGCCAGAGAATCTCTTGAAGGGAGAAGAAAAAAGAATTACCTCCTCTGTCTGATTAACCAGGGGTAATCCCAGGCGTCTGGAACGGCGCCAGGAGCGAGGTGGCTTTATGTCCGAGAGCTGGTCAAAACTGCACCAAATAAACTGAGACGTGGCGATGACAGATTGCTTTCTTTCCTTTTCTTATACTTTCTCGATCATTCGATAACATTGACGCTGCTGAACTGCTTCCTTCGAGGTTATTTTGTGGGATTGTGTCCTGATTTTCTGACTCTTCTAAGCCTTTGGGAGGAGACGGAAACAATATCAATACCGTCTCAAGCACTTATTCCACAAATCATTCACACAAACTCTTGTGTGAAACTATGTATGCAGTTTTTTTTTGTGTGTGTGTGTTCTTTCGTGGCGTAATAATTTAGTATTGTTAGAAAACGACAATTCGGGGAATGCCACTTCCGGCACCAGTGTGACAAAAGCGACAAAAGCTAGTCCAGTTACTTATATTTCTCACTTTATGTTCTTCTAAAACTTTAGCACAAATACACAGTTCTTTTACTGGCGTTAAGCCAGTCTACAGCCTTTCGTGAAATTACAACTCGCAACTGTTTTCTTCTCGTAAGCTCCTTTCTGTCTTTCTTTACTTTTTCTGGTTTCAAACAGCTGACTGTCGATACAATCACTTAACACATAACTGTTTCGCTTTCTTTCGATGCGACCGTACAAGGCAGCTCTCTCTCTCTCTCTCTCTCTCTCTCTCTCTCTCTCCACACACACACGCACGCACGCACGCACGCACACACACACACAAGCTAAAGAGTGAATGACTGCCAACTCTCGTTGCTTCGCCGCCTTGTATAGCGAGAGTGACGTGGCACGAACCTTTCGCGGACTTCACCCTTTCCGGATCTTGCCGGCAGCCTAAGATTCGCGAACAATTTAGAAAACCCCTTCTTGTTGCCGCTCTGTTTGTTGTAACATGTTCACAAAGAGTTGCACGAGACACACACACACACATACATACACACACACACACACACACACACACACACACACACACACACACACACACACACACACACATATATATATATATATATATATATATATATATAAATTTCTACTCCTTACCAAGATTGCAACCAGTATCATTGTCCAAACACATTTCAATACTCTACTGCTGTTACGAGTATTTGCCTTTCACTATATGATAAGTACTAGATTTATGATTTGTAAAATAGCATTAGGTTAAAGAAATAAGGTCAAACAAAATAAAATAGCATTAAACAACAAACATCAAATAAAAAAACCTGTAAATATGCACAATAGAGAAGTATTCAATAGACTAAGGTAGATAAAATATTAGAGGTAAATAAAAGTGTAAATGTTCAAATAGAACATCAACAATATATACATGTATCTAAAATGAAAATTGTATGTAAATAAATAAATGCAAGCATGTAGTATTCATACGGAATGGGTATGCTTAAAAAAAAACACAGAGAGGGAGAGAGAGAGCCGCGCGCGGACCTTTGGATTCTTTTTTCGATTCAGGGGGTCAAAAAACATATTTCTCGACATCGAATATTGGGGTGGAATACAGTACTTCCTCTACTTTACATAGTAGAGAAAGTAAAAATTATGAATTACAAACGAAACTGGCACGACCATATACTCAGAATGCAGAATAATAGACAATACAGTAAAAACTAATAGGAACTAGAGATGTTGGAAGACCTCGACGCCGATAGAAGGATGACTTCCGAGGCGAAACAGGTTAATTTGACCTACCTTGATGAAGATTAAAATGATGAGATGATTACTTTATTAGTTGAGCCTCTATATTCACGTTTAATCCACATATTTAAAGGTTTTAAACCATACATATTCGCAAAGAAATACCAAGAGTAATTAACTGCATGCAATCCGTTAGGGAAACGAAAACAGCAACGCAGGCGTCCTCTGTGATGGAGAAGCGAAAACAAACTTGCCTAAATCACTAAACCGTAGTCCTAACAATGTTTAACCGTGACACCACACAGTCAAAATAAACTAAGAAGAATGGAACTGTAAACAGTAGAAAAAATCTGACGTGCTGCACTCATATGACTTTCTCTACTCTTGTATTAACCATTCTTACACACTCTTATTCCTCTATATTCTTTGTGTTAGTTGAAATAAACATTTGTACAAATTATCTTATTGCTTATTTCCTTGTGGGTGCAAGGGGAATATTAGAATACAGTAGGCTTTGTGCGATAGTCAAATCTTTTAAAGCTTTGAGATCCCGTTCTCTTTCCACGGCTAAGCTACAAAAAATGAATAACGATCTTCCATTTGACGAAAGTTTAAGTATTCCAAAACTCACATAAATAACAAGGAATATCTCCGAAATGGTTCACTCTACGAAAAAAAAATAGGAAATAAACTGTGTTAGCAAGATCTGCATTTTGTGTACCGTAAGATTTGGTCTATGTCTTACGGTTTACCAGTTGTGCAAAAGTCATCCAGAGTAAACAGGATTACTTAGGCCACAGCCAGGAAATTCAAAATATACATCTTATTTGCCTTAAAATATTTTAAATATATGCATTTATATACCATTTGTTTTCATGTAATCAGAGAACACAGAAACTGTATCTTATCATTCATTAATTTTGACGCACATTGAGCAATGTCAAAATGTAATTGCATTTATATAATTGCTTCTGAAATTAAAAAATTACCATTCATCCTGTAGCACACAGTAACATAAATTAAATTGTAATTTATTGGAAAAAGAATGATCCAGGGGGAATAAAAGCCCTAAGGCCAGAAGCAAACATTATAATTTATTTTGTAATTACTGGATAATTACATGTAATTATTTCTGTTTGAGCTTTAAATAAATAACAAGCCAATCTAATAATTTCTAGACATTAAAATGTATTTTGATTGAAACACTAGTATTCCGAATATCATTTAAACATATGTTTGCGGAGTATAACCTAAAAGAATCATATCAGGGAATACTGTCTTGCAAAGATCGTGGCTTGTGCATGTTAAACAACATTTATCCGCGAGTGAATATAGAAACTAACTGCATTAAGAAATGCGATGTTCCCAGTAAGTTTCTTATGTAACCACCTTTTTGTTTTTGAGTTAGGCCGTTCACACAGGACCCCAAACACACAGGCACACACGGGTCATTAATAAATATACTTTTATTCGTATTCACGGGACTTCAATACTCAGAGTCAAAAGTTTTTATATGTATGTACGTGGCTAGGAAAATAAAAGTGGCCTTCCAGGTTAAACCTTTTGTTCTTATCTGTATTTACCTTGCTTGTGTTATTCTTTATGCTCCTCAAATCTGGCGGTAGAGTCTAATATATTGATCTTTCCTTTACTGCAAATAAACTCTATCTGGCTTAGCTTGATCCTCCACTTTCTTGTGCGGTTATTCACTGAACTCTATGGTGATGGGAGTTTCGAAGCTATTACCCATAAGGGCAACATGCCTAAGTGTTTTCTTCTGTACAATCACCTACATAGGCAGCCGTTTTGAGTGCTATCTGGACGCCAATAGATGGAGCACGTGTGGCGTGTTTTAAACCTTTCTATTATTCTTTTGAGCTTAAAGTTACGCGATCTTGTTTATGATACATATTGCATGTGATGAATTGTAAAACTTAAACTGTTATTATATCCTATTCACAGTACTTCATTTGCTATTTACTATTCAAGGTAGAAATGCTACCTAAATTGTAGTTGGAATCTTTTGTTATATTTACTTATTACTGTGAGTTATACTTAGTTATGAAATACAGTTACTCTATTTATTGCTAAAAGTAATCTAATTCAGACTATTGAAATATGCACTGTTTGTTTTTTACGAATTAAAATTTATATTACCTTTGTTAACAATACACGCAAACACATATGCAAAGAGAACGGAATTTCAAAGATTTAAAAGATTTTACTAACGCTCAAAGCCTTGCACCTACGAGGAAATAAGCACGTACAAGGAAGTAAGCAATAATTTCTGCAAATTTTTATCTCAGCTAACACGAAGAAGGTATAGGAATAAGAGTCTGTAAGGATGGTTAGTGTAAGAGTAGAGAAAGACATGTGAATGCAACACATCAGATTTGTTTATTTTCTATGGACAATGGAAAGCTCCGTAGATTGAAGTTATCTTTACTGCAAGTAGCACATCAGTTATCACTTGAGGAAGCCAGAGCATATCTTTGAAATTGGAGGCAATTCTATGAAAGGAAATGACATTTTCTGCTTCATAACGACATACTGCTCTTAGTAATTGCTTAATTAGTGATCATGAAACCAGTGCAAATAAAACACGTCGCGGGTGGTACAGAAAGAGTCTATAGTGTGGGACGGTTTGGCGTTAATTAACTAGTTATCTCAGATGAGTGGACTGAATTAATGAAGTGCAATTATTCAATCATGTCCAAGTATAACTTCATTAATCAAGGTGAAAAGAAATAATTAAAATACCGGCTAGTCTGGTGGTTTGGTAAAACACAAACTGAACAACAAATTATTTGATGGTTTACTGCGTAATTGCATACTACGGTATAACACTTTAATACCTAATTAGTAGATTACCGTTTGCCTGTCTAATGAACCAGAGTGCTGTAGTTGCTCTTTTTTGCATTTCTTATTTTAGAAACAGAGGTAATTACAAATAATTATTTTCATTTCAATATTTCGAGAAAAGTGGGATAAATGTTGCGACACCGGGCGCGGCGTCCTACAAAAGACTGTCAGGGCTAACCTACTTGACACCAGGCCGGGTTTGAATCCACGACCTTGGGGCCAGTAGGCCAGCATCTAACCAACTAATCCACCCACACTGTCTGACCAGGAACAATCAAGCTGCAACATAAAGGGGTTTTCAGAGCCATCGAGTGGCAGTTGTCCTGTTTATACGAGAAGTAGAATGGACCATGTAATGCCATCCCCGTTATATAAGGAGGCGAGGAAACAACAGAGCAGAGAGTTACAAGCATGAGTCAGTCAGTATGTCTGTGCGTACGAGACAGCTGTGTGTATGTGGCACGGTTGTCGTGAAAGGTACTGCGCGTCGAAGTGAAGATTTAAGGACCTTCGAGGCATTAGTGTATGAAGGACAGAGAAAGTGAAGAAAGATGGAGAAAGCGAAGAAAGACGGAGAAAGCGAAGAAAGATGGAGAAAGCGAAGAAAGACAGTGAAAGGAGTGAGTTACGAGAAGAAACAGTTCGGAGTTGTAACGCCGGTAGAAGAAAACTGCATTTGTAATACAATTTTAGAGGGAAGATAAACTGACAAAAGTAACTGGGCCGAGTTTGTCGTTCTTGTCACACTGATGCCAGATGTGGAATTCGTCCCATTGCCCCTTCGTTACATTGTAACACCGACCGGCAACTGTAGCACATCAGAGCTGCTCAAGATCAAGCTACCTCACACCACTGCGCGGCCAGTGAACAACGAATATGAAGTGGTCAGAACAAGGACGACAATAAGCGCGGCAGAACAAAGCACTGCCAGAGAAGCCTCGACTGCTGGCCTTTTTATGAGAAGTGTCAACAGAAAATGGATTTGAGAAAAATCCGTGATACATCATTCTTGCCTGTATAAAAAAGCCAAGAGAACGAAAGAAATCAGTTCTTATGATATAGCTGTTGAGTGTTGAACCAGGCAGCTCTTGGCGGTTCGTTTTAAGTGCGTGTATAGTCAGGGTTGAGAGAACGCGCGGAACTTTTTCTAAAAATGCTTATATGATTCAGGGGGCCCGAAAATATATATATGTATTTCCACTGAAGTCTCGACATCGAATTGTTACGTGGAATACAATACTTCCTCTATTTTACTAAATGTAGTATAGACAGTAAAACTTGTGTTTCAAGTGTGAATAAAAAGTTTGAGCTATGGAAAGATGTATAGACTAATTGGAAATTATTGAAGTGATTTTTTCTTAAGTTCACTGTAGCTTGACGTATTGCCATATAGCTCAACAGGCACATAGAAAGTTCAAAAGGACTTCGTCTTTTGTTTCCGTTTCTTTTCTTTTTTCTTTCTTTACTATTTTTTGTTACCTAACTTTAGATTTCTGCCACGGGAGCGCAGCAGTGATCGGTTACTCAAGTCTACTATATGTGCCTTTGTCATCGGGCACCAGGGCTTCCAGCAATTGCAAGTGGTAAGGTTCCTGCTGCAATCGTTTCTGCACAATCCTCCAAACGGGGGTTGCGGCATGTTCAGCTCACTGCTTCCTTTGTTCGTCTACTTCAGTGGACTACGTGTAAAACTCGGCCATACGCGCTCAATCGTCCCTTCTATCACTGTAGGTGGCCCGTTCATTTCCCCTCGCTGAAGCTGTAAGATGCGCATACCATCGCCGAATAGAGTTGGCAGTTGGTAAAACTTCCTTATGAAGTTCAACAAAGATTGAACTCCAACATTCCATGTTACACCTCTTTCTTCTATTACTGCAATTAAAATCACATCCGATATTTTAACCTCTTCTGCGACTTCATCTTTTATCACATATATGGGGAGAACCGACACATTGTGCCGTTTCCCCTACATCGTAGTTTTAACCCCGTCCACTCTCCTACACACCGGCCAGTCACTAAAATCGTCTGAATAGTAGAATCAAGTCGCATAAGAAGGTAACAAGGTACCTAAAAGTCGAATGGAAATATAAGTTTATATTCGGTTTCGCCTTCAAACTTATGTACCTTGTTTGTAAAGACATGTGTATACGTAAACACATAACTGGAAACGTGAGATCGCCTGCATTTGGTGATAGGGTATGTGGAAGGTGTACATACTCCATTTAATTCCTGTCATTCCTCATCCCCATGCCTAGTTTATCACAATCTTGCTTCCAATATGCTCTTTAGGTTTAAAGACCACTGTTTTTGTATCCATTTATAGGCTATTAATTTTAAAACAATTATTAAAATATATAACCCATTACAGATTGGAGACAGGGACATATAAATTAAATAAAGTAGACGATAATGGAGGTCTGTTTTTGTGGTTGTCCCTATGCACTTCTACCTTAGTATTAGCACCAGAAGAGGCCTGAAAAAGAGTACTTTGAAGGAGTGAACTGAATACTATAGACTTCTCGTTTGTTCTAGACGAATGCCCTTCAGCGAAGAGATATTGCACTAGCCTACTCTGAATAAACAGGTAAGCAAATAGTTTATGCTACGATGCCAAAGAGTTCTGTTTCCCTATGTTATATTTCCAAGAGTACACTGAGTGCAGTTAACTGAAAAATTTTGCATGATATGCCATTGCCAATGTTTTAACGAAAGATAATGTAAATGAAAGCAATTCAGACTAAGAACACAAGAAGAAATGTCGATAATAGAAGAATACCAACGAGTTATATATAAACGGCACAGAGATTGACAATGAAATGCATGTGTCTGTGATAACTTGGTATGAAGTTGTGTTACTTCAGCATACAAACGTGGGAGCAACGTACACAACATCTCACTGTCGTTTCTGCTTCTGTGCGGCAGTGTTACCGTAAAGGTGAATGACTCACACCTGACCTCTCATTTAAAAATGGCATTCATCAAGAACTAACGCACGACCTATACCTCCCCTCCTTACTTGCGATAGCTACATGCATAGCGTTAAGAAGAGATAGTGTGAGCTCTTCGGGAGTTACTATGGTTCGCTCGCAAGATGGCACTGGTGTCGCGGTCGCTTTACTTTAGTTCACGAATGCATGGTGAAAATGGGTTTCATATTATCAGTTAGCATTTTAAATACCTAAAATCGTAAGCAGGAATATTGGAAATGCTGTTTTGAAACATCGTCTTTCCTTGACACATAATATAGGATGGTATTTTACAATAATGGGTATTATAATGAACGAAGAACAGTGGGAAATATCTTTTTACATGATTTTACGCTGAAAAATTAAACCATAATGCAAATTATGTATTTTTTAAGCATTGTATCTAGAACCAGCTTTTGTTTTTTACTTAAATAATTTAAATTGCGTTTATGTTCGCAACAATTAGTAGCAAATTTCTTTTCTACTATTTTTAATTTAGCCCTCTCTTTAGATAGCAGGTTTTTAGTTCTAACTACATTTCTATTGAGGTTTCTAATTCTTTTGTTCAGTGTAGCAATTTCGTTATTGACACTTGTGTTTGTAACCTTGGAGGAATTAGAACTGTTTTCTGTGAATTCCTCATTGTTAAAGGACGGCGCGTTTGAAATAAGAACTGCTTGCCTGGATCCTGCATCTGGTAATTTACTGATTGTTGAATATTGCTTTTTCAGTAATTTTTGTCTCTGTTTTGTGGAGATTTTCGGGATTTATGCACTGTAGTTAAGTACCTGGGTAAATTAGGAAATATACAGGGAATTACCCCTGGCTTTAACCGCCATTTAATTCTAGGGATTTCAACTAGTTTTCCATGCACAACGAATGAATCAACTTTCACTAAAAAGTCCTCTAGAAAATGGTCACAAATACTAGATTTAACAGATAATTTAGTGTCTTTTCTAGTAATAGACTTTTCCCATTTGTAAAACAGATTTTTATCTTTAGGAGGAGTAAAAAAATGTCTAGCTTCTGAGCAGTTTGTGTATCCTGAACGACACCCGGGTACAAAACAAGTTGGCATTTTTAATCAATTATTGATGTTGCTTGAAACTTACGTTTTGAAGAACACACACATTTATGCACAAAATTAGAAGCAATTTCACAAGTTACGTATCTAATTACTCACAACACACAACGCATACGTGTAAAATTGTCAGTACTTCCGAATCACATACTAGGCAGTTCAGCCGCATTTTAAGGCGACTGCGATCGCCACGCCGCAGTTTCGGTCAGTTGCCACGGGACCACGGATCATGCAGTGAACTAGCGGGAGAGCTCACACTTTCTCTTCTATCCGCTATGCTACATGCATAAAGTAGAACCGATTTTCCCTGCCGGTTTTCCGCTTTGGTGGTGACGAAGGGAAGGGAAGTACACTGAATTCCATATATGCCATCCCTACTGCTTCTCACGGCGTTTTACTAAACTTCTCAGCTAGCGTGTAATAGCAAGAAGGGGTTTGGGGCGCTTGATGTTCGATCAAGCAGTGACGTATGTTAGGAACCAACCCATCGGTTATGAAAGTCCAGCGAAATGTTTGTCACCCGTGCGCTTCGTAATAATCACACTCCTGGTGCACTTTTTCTTTCTCTGTTTTGCAAATATTTAAATACACATTTGAAGATTGTCTTATTGACTTACACAAATAATTTCTACTGAAAATGGAATGTATTTTAAGACCAAAATATTCATAAACACAAAAACATAATAGCATCAATCAAATATCTACATTAACTTATTTTCCATTTAAGTATAAGGAAGTGCCGTTAGTATACTCCTCTGAAAAATTTGATGGCACTTTTTAAAAAAAATTATTTTTAACTAACTAAAATTGCTAGAATATTGAGCCATTGAGCTTTTGTCAAGTCGTTTCTCTATTTATTCGTATGAAGTGTGCCAATTCTCAACTAAATTGATGTAAAATTTAAACAAGTTTCAATATTCTTTTAACTGTATCTGACGCGTTATATACAGACATGGTGGAGGTGCATCGGGGAAGAATTATTGTAGATATTCGGGAAGTCAATTTGCCATTTGAAGACATTGTTCGAAGTTATATATTCGTGTGTGAATAATCTAGAACTCTGCACGTGAAACAGAACGCCATTGCAACTGCATGCTCGAAAATGTAAACACACACACACACACACACACACACACACACACACACACACACACACACACACACACACACACACACACTTCCAAATGTTAGTAGATTGCCTCTCAAAGGTGCGGGGACAGCATTAATGGAAGTCGGTACACAAGAATGGCTTAACACCTTGAGAGTACTGTTCCGCAGGTCTTCACTAGATATCTGTATAGAGCAGGAAGTCAGAAACCCTGCAGGCGTAACTTACAGACGTTTCCAAAAGTCTACGTCGTGTATTAAGCAAGAGATAACGTCTCACAGATCTGCGTTATGCTATTTCTAATTCTATCCCTTCGCTCTGGAAGTAAACAACTACTGCTGTCCATTTACCATGCCCTCCTGGAACAAATGGCCTTCTTTAATCTCTTGAGAAGCGCTATCTAACTCAGACATTCCATTGTTAGCGTTTACCGATTAAGTTTGTATTGACAGCTGAGGCAGAAGTATGGTTTTCCACCGCGTCGCCCAACTGATAGCTATCTCACCATAAAGCTCCCGATATGCAAACCTATTCCAGTAACGGGTAACGTTTCTCCAAGCAGAAAATTGAAAAGAAGGTCGGGGAAGTTGTTCTTCGTGTGCTGAAAAATGATCACATTATGTTAGTTGCCTATCGATTTGCGATTCTCAAGGACTGTGAGGTTGGGGCCTCTATCCACAGGAAACAGGCCTGCGCCACCCAACTTTCAGTTTCCTTCCACACAGAACTACTTTCCCACCGGAAGCGTGGCGGATCGATCTCCCCGCATTATTCCGCTCACCCGGAAATACGTCATCTCTTTCTCCGCCCATTGCGGGGCATTTTCTCTAAGGAAAACGTCGGCGATTCCCAAGTCTTCTTATATTTCTCACGCTTCTGTGGTCCCTTCGTCATTTCCTTGCTCCTTCCGTTTATTTTTACCGCTCTTCCTGAATAATATCTGCAGAAATCTTCTTGCCCTCATCTTGTGACAGTTTCTTTTTATTTTGTAGTTGATTTCCAACAAGCGCGATGTTGGAACTTGGTTTTTAAAATATTTTTCATCAAGTTGATCCCGAAATAACTAGACGTTCCCGTCTTTGTAATTACTTACAACCGCTATCACTGTAGGTAATCTCCTTACAACTGACTGCTAGCCAACGATGTTAAATTCTCCTCTAAAGCATTACTTTCGGTTGTGTTGAACCACAACCACTGGGACTGCAGCTCAAGCTAGGAGAGGTACAATTTCCTAATCGCAGTCATTCAGTACAGAAATCTCCGTTTTGGTAGTATGTGATTTTGCATTAATACCAAGAAATAGCCAGTTTCTTTCCTGAAAATGCTCTACTCTGTAAGGGCTGTTGAAAAAGTATCTGATATTGCTACAGGAGTTGGGATGGGCAAACTTGGAACAAATGTTGCTATAAACATATGACCAAAAACATATACCTGTTGAGATATTAGACCTTTACTTCTTTTGAGTATTTACATCAGACTTCATTCAACGGATGGATTGATCAAAGAGGTCCAGTAAATGGCCTCCCCATTTACCATGCCTCAGTCCATTTGAGCTATGGGGGCATTAAAGGCCGTTGGTGTTTAGCGAGTCCATCGACAATGTGCATACTTACAATAGCGTGTGACTAATGCATGTGCCCAAATCCGAGAGCAGTCAGGTATGACTGAAAAAGTTCTGGATTCTTTGAGAAGAGGAGTTGAAACATGTGAAAGAATGCATGGTAACCACAAGGAGCATCTCTTGACATAATGTTACCAGAGGACAGATTGGCAGGAATCAAATCATTATGGGTGTTTTTCCAAAAAATATTTCGTTAACTGGTTGTGACAGTAAAATGTTCTCTAGAATGCTTGTGGAAGTCCATTGTGTGGTGTAAGTATTCAAAACCTGTAAAATGGGTCATACTCCAACAGGTATTTCCGAACATATGTTTACAGAAACATTAATTCTACTTTGACTAATCCCAACTCATGTTGCAATATCAGAGCTGGTGTATACGAATCACCTGTAAAATGAGACGATTCCTTTCTAAGCCCTCACAAGAAAATATGAAATATAGAAACTTTGGAAACCGTTCGTCTAATATTTCGGAGAAATAAATAGCAATGCTTCGAAAAAGTGCGAAAGAAATTTGAAGTACTTGAAATCTACACAGGAAAAAAAATTGCAATTTATCCTGTGCATATGTATTTCAAGAGTGTTATAAATCCTTATAAATCAAAATAAAGAAGATGAAAGGCTCAATGGTATACAAGGATCAAGTTTTGTTATTGTACATAAGGTAATAGTAGCTTTTCCGTCGCAAATATCACCAATTAGAAATCAAAGACACGATAATAAAGTGCAAATATTTGGAAACAACGTATCAAGTTATCAAACTATGAAGAAATTAAATATCATTAAAGACCATTACTAGGTTATATTTGGAAGTATAGATATTATATGAACACTGAAAGTAATACAAAAACTTTTAAAACTGTAATAAGACTTGTCTTACGCTAGGGAATAGAAACAAGAATGAAATCGCAGTTGCTTCATCAACTCTTCTTTTATTAACTCTTTTAAAAATAAATATCAGAAGCAGCATATTCCAGGACTGAAGAACCCTCGTGTGCTTATACTGTCGAGAGGGCAATGAACAACCCGACGACTAAACAGCCTTTAGTATACCCGGGGAGCACTCCTTCCTTCCTGGCCACCAAGATCTCCTGAACTAATTCCATTAGATTATTCCTTGGAGACACTCCAGAATATTGCATTTGAAATAAATTCCATCGAAGGATCGTTAAAGCATATGCATCTGTCATGCCCGTGGTTCTCAATGTGTTAAGTCACCATAACAATAGTTTATGATAATAACGATGAAATTAATAGCATAATAATAAACCATATCAATAAAAATATTAATATTAGGATAATAATGAAAATATTACTAAAACTAATTAAAATAAACTAATAATTATGATACTAATAAGCGATAAAACAATAAATAAATAAATTAATAATAATAATAATAATAATAATAATAATAATAATAATAATAATAATAATAATAATAATAATAATAATAATAATAATAATAATAATAATAATAATAATAATAATAATAATAATAATAATAATAATAATAATAATAATAATAATAATAATAATAATAATAATAATAATAATAATAATAATAATAATAATAATAATAATAATAATAATAATAATAATAATAATAATAATAAAACTAATGAGAATAAAATAATAAATTAGTATGGTAATAACAATAGGAAACGAAGAAGTACCAGTGAAACATTACGTGCCCTCAAGTTTGCATAGATTTTGTTGCGGCACTTTACAACCTATAATGCATAATGTTAGACAAAGCAGAATATACAGGAATGAGTTTATTCCCTGAAAAATGAAGTCCTGTAAGTGAAGCGGAAAATATCTTAAGACTGTCCTCGTCTATACTCACGAGCTACACGCGATAGTAAAAGCCTGGAGAATTCCTCTGCGCTGGTCTTCTCTTACAGGCAGTACAAAGTTCACTCACGCCACTGCCGTCACTATATCCCGGTGCATTCTGCAACAGTTTAACACACGAAGGGTTATCTACTTACCCCAATGCCGGATGACACCTGGTATAACAATTACGAATCTGCACCGATGGGTTTGCATAACTCAGATGTAGAGCTTCTGATATTGCCTCGTAAACATAATCATTTTTACCGCTACTAAACTCAATTGCAAAACCTTGTGTATTGAAGCAGTCCAGTTCTGCGGAGATATTTTCTTCCCAAGGGAGTCTCTGACCTTTCTAGTGACAGAAACGAACATTTTCTAAATGTAGTGCAATTATTGTTGCAAATGAACAATGTATTGCAGCGTTTGCTTGCAGCGGATGCCTTCTGTCATAAATGAGCTAATTTATGACAGCTGGAACTACAAAGCTAAAGGGAAAATTTCTCATTTCATTTATTACCTCCAGGTAGAACTGTGTGCTTCAGAAATATGATATATTGCATTCACTTGGCTTAATCTATTCACATTTTCACAAGTTACTTTTACAGAAACTCAAGTCATTCAGGTTCTTTAACAAGCATTTTCATAAATAATCTTTTAAAAGTGGGACGCTTCGTAATGCCACAAATATTCCCTTTGCGTGCATAGAGCCAAATTAATACAGTTAGTAGTTGAAAAGGTGTAAGACATTTCACAATAAACGAACATCCCATTAAAGGTTGGTCACTAAAGTTATTTGACACATTGTATTACTAAACATTTTTGAAGTACAAAGGTTGTATTTGCGAGTTAAAATACATTCAAAATGAAAAGGATTTAACCAAATGGCCAGTCGCAGTAAATTTAAGGTATATTTGTTATGCAATAGATTATAGCCCAAATCACTACAGACTTTTTCGAAGAAAAAAAAAAAGGAATAAGAATAGTTTTCTAAATAAATTATGGCTTTTGTGGGCGATTTTCTTGAAATTCTTTGTATCGCATCCTTGGAAGACACTGATTTAAATAACGATTTTTCGTTTTTTACTTATGCTGTTCACACACCCGCACCTCCACCCCCACCCCTCCGCTATACCCACACAAACACACAGTTCCCGGTTCAAACTCAGCCGATTCTGGACGAAAGTCTCAGCAGCAGCTGTTGTCAATGGGAAAGCTGTGTTCTATCTGAAATAAGAATTTTTGTAGCCAATGATTTGTATTTTCTTTACTACAATTTACAATGGTTTTTGGCGCTCTGGAATGCACCAGAAATAAGAGATGGAATGAAAGAGAAATGAACAAAATCAAATGAGAAACCACCCAGCATTCGCCTATTGACCAGCAAAGCCAAGAAAACCTAAAATAGGCTGAGCAATAGGAGGGAGTCAAACCTGGAACCTTCGAAATGCAAGCCTCACATTAGACGGTGGTGCCATCTTGCTCTACAATTTTTTCTCTATTTCTTTTACGTAGCTATAACTACTTAGTCATATGGCGACAAGTCTGCTAAGGAGATACTCGAAGAACGATATGTGGCACTCAGTTAGCCTTAAGTCTAATCACCATACCATTCTGCTTCGTCGAAGAATCCACAGAGGGAGCGGTGCAAGGTAACTGTATCTCCACCGCTGTGATGCAGTTGACAATATGGTGCCACTTTGCTTACGTTAGCGAATCTGTAAAAAAGTGTTTTCTGCGTATTTTACAGGTTTTGAGGTTAGTAAACGTTTTTTAGAAGAATAAAACTGCTTTGTTGTGTTTCATTAAACCATATTTGTTAAGAAAAGATAATGATGGTGTAGCCTTTACAACGGGCACAGAAGTTGGCATCTCTGGTGGTTTCAAATCGATTTTAATCCGGTAGATGTTTCCATACATGGAAACCATTCTTAAGAGAATCGGTTCCAAGGATTCAGTTCGATTTGAGTGCGCGTTTCCATGCAGTATTCAATCCGGATTTAGAACTCCAATGAATTTGAATGCCTCATGAAAATATAAATGTAAAGTTCAGGATGTAGTATTAACAAAGATTTAATAAGCACAGAAATTATATTTGGTAAAATGCACTTTTTTGGATTCAGATGACTTTATCACGTAAATTTCTAGTGAAGTATCCATATAAAGTTTTTGGGTGGAATGCAACATATAGGTAGATAAGTAGTAGAGAAAGTAAAAATAAAATACTCCTCGCAGAGGATATTTCAAACTTTGTTCTAGTTGTAACATATGCTGTTCTTATTGTTTACACTGTCAAACAGTATTCACTATTGCCATCTAGTCTTCATTTTTAGTATTGTTTTAGGCTTAAGGTGGAATTTTGGGTCGTAAATATCCAATCCGATGTTTACCTTAATAACTAAGAGAAGCCACGAAAAAACCTCAGTCAGGTTGGTCGGCCCAGGGGTTTTGAATCGGGAATCTACCGAACGGGAGCCTCACACGTGGCCCTAAAACAATCTCGCCTTGTCGCTCTTCGGTAAATTATCTATAATTAATGCTTTGTAACGTGTGGAGCACTCTACCAGCGCTCCGGAAAACCCTGCTGTGTAGGAAGACATATTTTGTAGACTCGCTCTGAATCTTTTCATGCAAGGATAAGAAAGTTTGCGATGCAGTGTCTTGCTTCTGCGTCTTTGCGCGCAGAAATGCAAATCTTGCAGGTCCGCAGCTTCAGTTTAACAACAGTTCAGGCGGAATAACATGAATAAAGATGCCGCACAGAGAAACACACTAAATTAAGCAAATGAGCTCGCGCTGAAAACCAGAGATTCTCAGGCGGACTGTTCTCCTTGCCCAATTAGGAGTATTTTGCTTTCGTTCTTATGTAGTACGTGGCCTCATCAACCAGCATCTTTTATTCAAACTGCCTTAGTGCATTGTAAATGAAATGCTCAAACAGAGGCCGCATAATGTATATCACTTATAGTCAGAGATTAAATAATAATGAAACTTTAATGTGTTTTAACTACATCATTAAAAATAATTCCTGGCATCATTATTTTTTGTGTGCTTTAAGGGATTTGAAGTTGTCATAAAATATATATTTCTGACATAATAGATAGGAACTTATGACATCCACATCGTGCATCAGAAAACTGGAGGCGATTAAAGTTGAAATTTCGTCATACTAAAAATGTAAATTTTTGTTTTCTCTGGTAAATACTTTCACTAAGCAGGCGGTCAAAATAACAATAACGTATTGAGATTTGAAAAAAAAAAAATAAGAACAAGGAATACCTCGGAAATGGTTCACTCCTCAAGAAATTGTGTCCGACGTAACTTATACGTTTTAAGATTTGTACATTTTGTGTTAAGATTTTGTACATCTCTTACGGTTTACCAATTATGCAAAACCATTCACAATGAAAAGGACTTCAGAGTACATTCCTCATTCGGTATTTAATCGACTTTTCATTTCTGAGTAATGCTGTTGACATACACGCATAGGCCTTTTTCAACATTTTAACATTTTTTTTTTTTTAATTCAGCATTTGGATTCCTGAAAACATGTATTTCCGGTGCAATGTTGTTATTTCCTGTTTGTAAGAAAATACAATACTGTTAAATATGCAAAGAGAGAGAAATTAGTTCACTTGTTTCTCATACCAAAACTACCATCTTCGATGCTCGTTTGAGTGAAATGTTTCCATTCTAAACCCTAAAAACCAAATGGAAAAATCAAGAGGTTTTGGAGATCGATCTTAATATGTTTAAAATGAATAACGTAGGCGATCTTTAGAGCAAACGAAAGTCAAAAAGGATTATATTGTCATCTAAAGAAACAACATTGTGGCGTGAATATTTCACAAAATACGCAAAATATCCTGGATGGTGCATTGAAAGCTTACATTCGAAAAGCAGCCGCTGAAGATCCGCTGTAAATGTCGCCTCAAAGTGTGGCTAGATGTACAAGAATATAAATTAGTTTGTAAGATCCGCCGCGACTAGAATCATTCTGTAGTCTCCACAGAGTTTCGAAATATGAATATGCAAATGAATGCGAGTGTGTTATACCGTGAATGAAAAACACCCAACGATAAGTTAAGAGTTCAACGAAATACTAATAAGTTGTTTCGTAATCCACGCCCCCGACATTACCATGCAATTTATAGCAGACCCATATAAAGGAAACATTTGCATTTGTTTGTATGCGTTCCTGTGACACAGTTTCCAGGCTTGGTAGTATGGAAACTGCTTTTTCAATAATATTACACGTTGGACGATTGCGTATTTCGCCTCCTCGTCATGATATTTGCACACAGGGGTATTTTGAATCCCAACACTTAAATGTGTTTCCAAGAAAATTCCCAGCTTCAACGTAAATTTGGTAGCTGTACTGACATAATGTGACGCTAGGCGCAGCACAAAACATAGGACTGTCGGACTAAGCTGCTTCACGCCACATGCCAGCTGGCGAGCAAACGAAGGACCCAATCACGCCAGCAAACACGTGACTGTAACAATAAGTCGGCAGAAACAAAAGGGGTGGATAACATTGACACTTCTAGCTAAGTTATTCGCAGTGCGAGTGCATGCACAGAGTCGAGAAAGGTCGGTGTACGTCATTCCCAGTATAAAAGGACGTGAGACAGCAGCGGTTAGTAAATTTAGCGAGTTTTAGTTTTAAAGTTCGAGTCGGTTAGTGTGTCAGTGCCTCGTTGGAAGAGTTAACGAGCTGATAAAAACAGTATCTGCATAGTAAGGCGCGAAACGTCGGTCAAACGTTGTTAACTGTTTGAAATAACAATACTTTATATCGCCTAACAATGTCACGAAGTTCTTTTAAATCAACCCTTTGTCGCCGATTGAAGCTATGAGATTTCTTTACTCCATTTATTCAGTTTCCATTTTGTCTTCTTTTCCTATTTGTTTCTTTCGATATATTCGAGTTATACACCCAAATCATTACATTCTTTTCTATACCATTAAGGGTTGTATTTCTCCATCTTTTATTCTCTCTTTTCTCGACTTCCTAGCCGATCTTCTATAGAAGTCTAGCTCAATAGTTCTCAATTTTATTATACTTATTGTCCAAGTTTCCATTCCATAAAGCGTCGCACTCCACTATTGGTTAATAGATTAATTTCTTTGTTTTAGCCAAAATGTTTAGCATTCCAATAGCTCGGTTTTCTTGGCATTTTTGCCTATTCTAATTTTGACAATGTGGCAAAATAGAAGTAGTAATAAAATTAATTACTAATATTCTTCGATACGTGGTTAAAACATTAAGGTCATAATATTAATCTTGCGGAAAAATGGTGACAGACTATCGATGCTTCTTTGTTGAACAAGGATTGAATAACTTGCAGCTATCGTGGCGATCAGTATGAGTAACAGATTCAGATAAATTATGTAGAAAGTAAATATTAACAAGACGAAAGTAGAGTAAAGTGCACCAGAGTGGTATAATTGTTGATCATTAATATTGAATGTCTCTATTGAATAAGTGTACTGAGGTGCCCTTCTGTAATCTGGTTCTTGGAAATAACATTCCCTGGTCTTAGAAAGTTGAAAATTGCGAAGTCTACAAGCAAGAAGATTTCTGTTTGCTCTGCTACATGTCTCCTAAAGTGATGAACGCAGTCTTTCTGTGGTATTAATGATAACCAAATACATACATGGGATTATCCAGCTAGTATTCCTCTTAATTTCCTGAGCCTAATGCCCGAAACTGCCGTAGACCAAAACCCTGATGACAGCAAGCTAAGCTCCATTAAGAGAGGCAAAGAGAAACAGAAATGATCAAAGCAGAAGAGAAGAAGCATAAAATTGCTGCATATACCTGTAGAGAAGAGAATCAAACAGCCTGAAGGGATGATATACGTTGTTGGCATATTCTGAGATTAGTATTTAATCCTTAATATTTGAATACATTTTCGCTTTCCTTTGTTCGGCATTTTCATTTATACCGGCAGATATTTTGATAAACGCTGCCTTGTTACAAATCCACACCAGTCTGTTAGGTATTTTTCTCCTCAACTAACAGTTTTGCCGGAGTCAAATCACATAGCTTTCTATCCCTAAATAAAATATTTTACCACGTTCGTGCTCCAAGTCCTTGTGAATGTGAAAGTAAGTTTGAGGTTATGGCAGTACAACAATATAAAACTGTTCAACGCACTAAAGGTATATCTTTTTAAGGCGATTATATAACTAAGATGGAAAATAGAGATATCTACATTCAAAGATTGCGATTTTATATGAAATATAAACATTTTTTCAGAATAATAAGAATACAACTCACGTAAGCTTCTGAGTTCTCCTTAAATGCTTACCTGCAACAGACAATAACAAAAATATGTAACTTTTTCTACAACGCATTTAATATAATACCATAATAACTTAGCCCTGGTACACACATATACACACACGCACACACACAGAAGTGTTAGGGGTATAGGTGCAGATATTTTTATGGTAATCGAGAGCAATGTAATGAACAATATTCCATCAATATTTCCTTCATTTGCGAACTTCAATTGTTTATTTACTTCTAAGCTTTCCACTAATGTGGGCAGGGAGAAACCACAAAGTATAATAATAATAATAATAATAATAATAATAATAATAATAATAATAATAATAATAATAATAATAATAATAATAATAATAATAATAATAATAATAATAATAATAATAATAATAATAATAATAATAATAATAATAATAATAATAATAATAATAATAATAATAATAATAATAATAATAATAATAATAATAATAATAATAATAATAATAATAATAATAATAATAATAATAATAATAATAATAATAATAATAATAATAATAATAATAATAATAATAATAATAATAATAATAATAATAATAATAATAATAATAATAATAATAATAATAATAATAATAATAATAATAATAATAATAATAATAATAATAATAATAATAATAATACAATAAGGTATTTACAATTTTTAACAGCTTCTGAAAATGTGACGCAATCCTTTAATGGTCAACAAGGTTATCGTCTGTAGCTTCTAGAGGTCAAGGTGTAATATTTTCCAGGTGTTAACGACATGGTAGATTATTGTGCCTCAAGCATCAATTAGCAACTCGTATATTTGGAGATTTTGCAGGTGGTATTTTAACATAGTATAGTATAGTGGATTAAGTAAGCGTGGTTCAGTAGGAATGACGGTCTCGTTATAAGGAATGGTGTACCGGAATGGGCTTGCAACGCTTTCTGATAATGACCTCGCGCTTTGAAACAAATACAATCAATTTCAGATATTAAATTAACAACCAAAAATGTATTTTTATAACAGTGGTAACACTGATAGTAGCAAGATTGGCCGCCCCCAGAGTGTAATTGGTAGCTCGTGTCTCCGTTAGTCTCGAAGACAAGAGGTATAATCTAGGTTAGGTTTTAACGTTGCTTGCAGGACTTTCCGGTATCCAGCAGTACCAACGACAGAAACTCCTTACTCTATGCAACCCGTCTCGTATCATTATTATTATTATTATTATTATTATTATTATTATTATTATTATTATTATTATTATTATTATTATTATTATTATTATTATTATTATTATTATTATTATTATTATTATTATTATTATTATTATTATTATTATTATTATTATTATTATTATTATTATTATTATTATTATTATTATTATTATTATTATTATTATTATTATTATTATTATTATTATTATTATTATTATTATTATTATTATTATTATTATTATTATTATTATTATTATTATTATTATTATTATTATTATTATTATTATTATTATTATTATTATTATTATTATTATTATTATTATTATTATTATTATTATTATTATTATTATTATTATTATTATTATTATTATTATTAACAATATTATTATTATTAACAATATTATTATTATTATTATTATTATTATTATTATTATTATTATTAACAATAATAATAATAATAATAATAATAATAATAATAATAATAATAATAATAATAATAATAATAATAATAATAATAATAATAATAATAATAATAATAATAATAATAATAATAATAATAATAATAATAATAATCTTTATGCATTTGTCCTCTAGGTTTAGGGTATTGTGAGTGGCGTTCTTCCACACTCATCTAATCTCTCACTCTCTCCATCAGAGGAAAATTTGGGCATTCACTCGCTTGAAGAAGCAGAATTAATCTGGAAATTATATTAAATGGATCGAACTTTTAATAAAAGGCAGTGGATAAAATCATAAATGAATTAATAAGATAAGGTATGAAAAAAAAACACTTGTTGCTTCTTACAACATGCGATTGATACTGATGAAAGAGGAAACATTCGGTGTCTGCGTTTATTTTCCAAATATGAGCAGTGAGGGAAACTTGGAAAAACATTAATCAGAGTAGACATTGCTGGCAGCATTGAGAACGTGGACAGTCCCTACCCATTAGTGCGTAAGCACAATGGATTGCTTATTACATAAGCATCATTAATGAGAGTCTACATTGTTTACAAAACACTATACCTGTTCTAAAGGTCCTAAATATATTGCTTAGGCGATGATTGTAAGCGATAAATTGAATGAAATATTGAATATATAAACACAAATATTGTGAATTCCTCCGCGTTAATTTTGGGTACACATCAGAGGAAAAAATTGAAACAAATAGTGGACTCATGTCTGGTTTCATAATGCAATAGAATGTTGTATTAATGGAATTACAATTATAAACGCCTACCGAGCGAGGTGGTTCCGCGGTAATGTGTGAAGCTCGCATTCGGGAGGTTCTCGGTTCAAATCCTGACCTTTTTCCTTCTTTCCCTCAGTCGTCATGATAAATACCGGATTGGACATTTGATGCCATAATCCAAAGTTCTACTTTAAGTCTGAAACAATAGTATAAACCAAAAATGGATCGTAGTTGTGAACGCTGTCATGTATCCACAAAGAATGTGAACAGATGCACTGGATGGCACCTTAATGGGAGCAAAGTTACAGTTGCCCTGCACTACTCCCTCAATGGACTCGTGACGAAGTAGGCTAGTATGCTGTAGGGATGAGATCTTTAAGACTAACCGTTCTACGAGTATCTCCTTCACGATATCATTACGTAATTAAAAGAAATAGTAAAACAATTACAAAAGTGGACATAAATGCTGAGTTGAATTTACACAAATAATTAAATTAATACTTGTAGCTGCAACACTATAGGAAGAGATGTAAAATCTGGGTCTCCATCAAACGTTACCCTCTATTATAAATGTAAGAGTCTATTCAATTCATTTCTGCTCACAACCTAAATACAACTTCTACGAATTAGTTGACAGAACTTAGGACCATAGCTAATGTTGTTCATTTTTATTTTCTCTACTGTAAGCAGAAGGAAGTATTGTATTTCACCCAAAAATTCGATGTGGAGATTGAGACCCCCTGAATAAAAAAAACGTATTTAGAAAAAGGTCTGTGTGTGTGTGCGTGCGTCCGTGCGTGCGTGCGTGTGTGTGTGTGTGCGTGTGTGTGTGTGTGTGTGTGTGAGTGTGTGTGTGTGTGTGTTAGTCTGTGTGTCAGTCTGTGGATAGCATAACTCAAAAACGAAAAGCCAGTTAAAAACCAAAGTTGGTATTTAAGTTTAATGTCTTTCAAGGATGTGACACAAAGATTTTGAACAAAATAGCCCCACCTGAAACTACTCTTTACATAGAAAATTTTTCGACGCTTTTTATTTGCTTGAAAATGGCTCAAACGATTTTGATGAAAATGTCATATGTTTAAGATATTTGTATGACAAATGAAATGTATATTTTGAATTTTCTGGCTACACCCTATGTAGTCCTGTTTACCCTGGATGACTACTGAATAACTCGGAAACTTTAAGAGATAATCCAAATCTTACTATACAAAAAATCTAGGTCTCGCTAAAACACACTAATTGTAGAGTGGACCATTTCGGATATATTCCATATTATTTGTGTCAGTTTCAGAAAACTTGAAACTTTCGTGAAATGGAACATAGTTGTTCATGTGTATATGTTAAGCGTGCAAAGAGAACGGGGTTAAAAGCTGTAAAATATTTGACTATCGCTCAAAGCCTACTGTAGTTGCACCTACAAGGAAATAAACATTAAGATAATTTGTACAAATGTTTATCTTAATTAACACGAAGGAGATATAGGAATGGTTAGTACAAAAGTAGAGAAAGTCATGTGAGTGCAACACATCAGATTTTTAGGTTAGCCCTGCAAAGAGAACGTAATCCCAAAATTTTAAAAGATTTGACTATCGCTTAAAGCCTTCTGTATTCCCACATGTCCCTAGTAGCTACAAGTAAATCAACGATAAGATAATTTTTGGTTGTGTTTATCTCGACTAATACGTAGAAGATACAGGAATAAGAGTTTGTAAGAATGGCTAGAATAAGAGCAGAGAAAGTCATGCGAGTGCAACACCTCAGATTTTTTATTTTGCATTCAATGAGTCTCAAAATATATATTCAGTGAAATCTCGGTGCGGAATTTTTGTTTGCAGTGCAATAAATAGTTCCTCTAATTAAACTAGAGAAGATAAGTTTTTGTAAGGGTATCCAAACTTCTTTGAGAAAAAGTCTGGAGGTGGAGCAGAGATTCTTGTACATTTTGCTTCCTTACATAAGTTTTCTTAGCCGTTTAAAGGAAGAAGAGCATAATGTTCCCGTCGCATACGGTCAAAGATGGAATATTCTTAATGATAGGTCACAAAAATGAATATTTTCCGGCTCGGAAACTGCTGGTATAAATCGTTTCGAGCAAAAGAAACCAGTGCTTCACATCATGAAGAGGGCGGCTATAAAGTTTTACTCAGCAGAGAAAACTGGACCATAGCAGTCCCGCAGGAAATTTTCGCTCTTCTTTTCCCCCCTGCAGAAGTACATCTGCGCCGTGCGCACACATACAATTTTGACGGCAGGATAGCACCTGGTCTCCGGTGACCACAAGCGTCCTTTGACGGTCCTTGTTATGACTGTATAATTCAGTTTTACGATCGATTCTCGATATTGGAGGTCCTTCGTCTCTCTCTTTGGCTTCGTCCTTCTCTTGCACTATCTCTGCCGGGTTCACACTGAATAATTGCATCACAGCAAGATTGCTTCACAAACAACCCAAGACACTGCCCTGGCTCAGTTTAGAGCTCGAAAGGGCTTCTCTGACTCGGCAGTTTTTTGACACTATTATATTAGATTCCAATAATGTTATACTATTATTGTAACAAAGAACAAAATCTAGTCCATGACATTATTTTCAAAAATTTTACCAGGAATACAGTTTTCCTCTCGTCAACAGTCTACGGTCTTTCGGGCATCACAAATCAAGATTTTTACTTCTGATGAACTTGCTAAGCTGTTTCAGTATCTTTCTTCACTTTTCCTGTCTCTCATGCACTAATTATGACGGTGCACGCATTCGCGACGCTCCTTGGATCTTCTTACGACGCACAGCTGTCTTGTATTCATTGATACTCGTGTCTGTAATTGCCTTATATACTGGGGATGACGTCACAGGGACCTTTCTCGAGGCCTCCCCCCATACAAACACACACACATACACACACCGGAAATAACGCAGCTGGAAGTCTCGCGAACGTTCTCGACAACTTTTTCTTTATGCCGCTTCGCTTACTAACAGTCACGTACACCCGGCACATCAAGTGGTGTGATGTACTTTGGCCCTGTCCATACATTGTTGTTCACCGAGCACAGCTTATCATTATTACCACCGTCAAGTTATAGCAATTAAAACGAGATCTGCTGAAGTCAAATTAATACTGCAGCGTTACCAATAATAAAAATATGAATCCACATGACTTACTCTACAAACTGTCCGTTTAAAAGCTTTGTGTTCCAGCTAAGAGAACACAAAACAAATATTGTAATATGCACTTTTGGGATCATCTCTCAGTTTCTTATCGTCTTACGGGGTCTTAGCAAGGTATGAGGTAATTAGTGACCAATGATGTTGCAATACAGGGTAGAGGCGTGTCTAATGAGAACAAGTAGGTAAACGCGGGGTAGGGGCAAGGGTGGGTACACCTGGCCTAGTTAAACCAAGTTTTAATTTTTTAATTTTCTCCACATTCTTAGTGTCTGTTATGGAAAAGGTTGCAAATATTGCTTGATTGAAATAAGCAGCATTCATTGAGTTAAACAATCGTGTGTTATAAGAAAAACTTTGTCCTTAGCATCACAAATAAGTGTAAAGCTTTACAATAAACATAATTTAGTATTATTGAAATGAATAGATTGTGTAAACCTACTAAAAATTCTCCCTATGCTTATATTGGAATTAAAAATCGTGTCAAAGCACCTTTAACACGTTTATCTATTATGTTATATTGTAATGTAGTTTCTGCTTTCGAATGAAAGGTTTCCTTTTAACACTTATCCAATAAACATTAACATTTAATTATATTTCTGTGAATTTTCGCAGCTTCTAAAATTTGCCCGTGTTACTATATAGCGTTTCACTCTTAGAAGACAGTATGGAGTTAAATGGGACATCTCTGTCTCTATCTAGCGCATACAAGTTGCCATTAGCCGCGTCCTTTTCTACCCTCGCTCTGTTGCCAGATACCTAATAGTATGGTATAAATATTCATTTGTTATAAATTTCAGGTTTGAACACATTATCCTATGCAGAATTTTTTTCTCTATCAGGGTATATCCTTTTCAGAGTCATTATACATTTCTATAGGTCCAAATTTCTTCAGAAAACGTTTTTTTTCAATAGAAGTCCGATATTTGCTGTTTCTACACTCATCACGCAATAACTAACAAACTAACTGCTAGAATGCATCTATATTTTTTTCTTAGGTAGAGTAAACTATAGTGCTACTACCTGCCTACTTTGAATTCTCTATGTTTACCCAGTTAAGTGTTATAATTTCTTAAATTAAATGTTTTCGGAAAATTTTATATATGTGCACTGCAAAAGTTACGCAGTGTGAAACTTTTTTGTTATTGAGTTTACATCAGGGAACCAGCGAGAACAAATGTTGAGGAAGGTTGGAGAAAGTTTTTAAAATAAACCAAAAGGCAGTAACCTCTTTCTTTTATCCAATAAGGCAAACAAAAGGTATTCATCTATTCAGCGTCAGGCCTGACACAGAAGATAGTATAAGGAGCAGCACTAACATTAGTTCGAAAGAAGCCGTGTGTGTAACTGTGAGCTGTTATTGCGTTATTTGTTTAATATTTTTGTAAATATTTGTAGTTATGGAGGGTGAAGCTAGGAAGGGACGATATGTTGGTAAATAAAGAAGTAAGGAACGCCAAATAATTATGAATGTGTTAGATTATTTTTGAAGTAAAATGCGTGTAATTAAGGCAGTAAAAGAAACAGCTAAGGCTATCGGGTGTTCAGAAGCAGTAGTGTGTATGATTAAAAAGGAACTAATGAAAGGACCTCTAAGAACGCCATCGAAAAAGAAAGCAAAAAGGGCGGGACTACACAAAACGCTAGGTTAACGCAATATGATTAAATAGTGCAAGGTGGAGTGCGGCGAATTGTTCATTCTTTACTGTTTGCAAATATTCCACCCACGCTGAATATAATTTTGTCGCAATTCAACAGTGATGAGACCCTACCAAACTTCTCAAGGGCCACTCTGATTTGGGGTTCGAATATGAAAGAAAGGGTAACAAGTGCATATTAATAGAAAGAGACGATATCGATATCATCAGATGGCGACATAAATATCTAAAAGACGTAAAAGGTTTAGGGACCAGGGGAAATCAATTGTTTATACAGACGAGTCATTTGTAAATTTAGGTCATACAGTAACAAAGGCATGGAGGGATACCAAAGTTAAAAGTGCCCGTCTCGTCAAGAAGCAATTGAAGGACTAAGTACAGGACACCGGCCACCTCGGAGTCGCTCGCGGAGAAAGATTCGCAACTAGTACATGTTGCAACACTGCGCTCCATTTAACGTGTACTGTCTTTTAAGGGTGAGACGCGCTTTAGCTTGTTATAGGGCAATAATCTAGCCACGTGTAGCCTCTGATGCGTATGAAACAAGCAATAGTTGTAGCTTAATGAGTAACGATTTATTGAAAGACCAGAAAAATCAATATTTTCCTCTCAGACCGATGTGTCATTGATTATAACTATGTCCAGCCAAGTAGGATGAAAGTGCTGTCATTGGAGAGGGGTAAAAAAGGAATAGGAGGCCTCTTTTAAATCATGATTCCCTTGTATTTACTAAATTCATTTTCTGTACTTCTTGTTAAACCAAACTTTCAATTGCTCTTTATACGTTTCGTTGTATGGTACATTAGGATACAACAGATCTTCAAAGAAAGACCACGAGAAAAACGTATCTACTAACGCGGCATTTTAATCAAAATGATTACTCAGTTATGGAAAAATCAAATATTGTAAAACTACTCCATGTAAACGATAGTTTGGGTGTTTTCTTCAAAAGAAGATGAACTTCAACAGCAAGGTTGGTGTTCATCCGACTTTTGGTTTTTGAGTTACGGACACATTAACCTTCTTCTAAAACGGTATATTTTTACTTCCAGCAAAATTTCGGTATATTTTTTTAACCTAATGGTGTGTAGAAAACTACTTTATAACTAACATTTTAAGGTTCATTCATTCACCTCAAATGTAAAAGTGTTTTAAAATTAGTTTTGAAAGTTACTTCTATTAGCAATGAAAAGGGCCTTAAATACACCGAGTTCATTTCAAAGAACGTAATGACGTCATTACTATGAGTTCATTTGTTTTGAAGCGAGTGCCAGTTCTATGGGAAAGGATTTTACGCACGACATTTGTGGTAAAGAAGTTGTCGAAGTGTACTAATACAGTAATACCTTTAAGCTATTAATTATTGTTAATAATTATATATTATTACTTTTTAATTATTAGCCTGATGAATGTAGAAAAAGATGTAATCGAAGTAATACATGGAAAAACATTGTAATGGTTTGGTCGTGTAACCCGCAAGGAAGATGCAAGTTCACCAAAGGAAGTGATGAGGTGGACACCAGAAGGAAGAAATAGGAAAGAAAAATCAAATGGAAACAGATAAGCGGAGCAAGAAGATATATAGAGGTGAAAGGACTGCAGGAACTTATTCTTGTCTTGAAAACGTGAAAGTAATTTTAAGTGTCAATATTCTCAGAAATGGTTAATTGGTCTGTTATTTAGAAAACTAAACCATTATTAAATGCACTCTTTTATGGTTCCTAACCCTTTAAAAATCGCATATATCGTCCTAAGAAAAGACGTTTGCACCTTCTGTGCCTGTTATCATTATTAATATTATTATTTGCAGCATATTTTTTCGGTTGAAGATAAGGTATAATTAATGACCAGAGAAAGAATAAAAAACTGAAAGAGAAGAAAGATAATGGCCTTCTTCTTGGGAGCGGAAAGGAGGTGATTAATTGGTGTGCCGTTGAAAGCCATCTGCCGCTTAAATAGGGACAACGATAGATGGGGGTTTTACCGTTTCGGCATTTTTTTAGTCCCTGCACATAAGAGATAAAGCAAGACAAACAAGTATGTTTTCGTTTCCCCTTTGTGTACTGTAGAAGAAATGTCAAAGGTCGCGCTGTAATGTTAAATAAACAGGGGGATGTATCATTAAATTTCTCTACGACGCACCACAACATTGTTCATTGGAAATTTGAGAATGTTATTTTTTTTTACTTTCCTTACAACACTTATCTACATAATTAGAGGGAGTATTACATTCCAGCATTCCACCAAAAATTCGATACTGAGATTCCGTTGGAAGCTCTCGCTTAGAGATGCACTGAGAAATGTGCGCGCGCACTTCTGCTCCTATATTCCACATAAAAAGAAACGAATACTGGGTTAAACTCCGAATTTGGTGTTGGGGCAAAATGACAAAATCCGTCCGATTACTTTTCTATCATTTATTGTACTCTAAAACATTGTCACAAATACGTAGGTTTCTACTCGTCATTAACAGAGTCTTTCGTGATATAATTCATAGCTTTTACTTCTCGTAAAAAGTCTTTCTGCAACTTCTCACTCAATAACTACGATGTTGCAACCACTCGACGCTCGTTGAATCTTCTTTACGACGCACGCGACGTACACACAGACAGATTCATGTTGATCTAACTCTTAACTGCTGGTTCCTGGCCTCTTTATATGGAGGGATGTCGTCATACGGATATTTCTCTTCTTCAACACACCCGCCGTGACCAGATCTTTCTCCAAAGTTATCAAGAAAGCTCCTTTTGTGTAGCTGCCTCCATGATTAGTCACGTAAACACAACATTCGCGCGAGAGAGGTGTGGGGAAGGTCAACTGTGTGAGCATTTCATACGCACCGCGAGTGGTATATGGCGTGAAGTGGCCTGGGCCCTTTCGTCCTTTGATGTACGCCAAGTCCGGCGTCACAGTACTTAGGATAAGATGTGCAGAGGAGATTCAGCATGCATTTCGGAGAACGGAGACCAGAGGGACATTTTCAAGAAAGTCACTAACCCCAGAACTCTCCCTTGTATGGGAAATGTTTCGTTGTCTCTAGTCTTATTTAAAATGGACTTTGATTAAAATACTATTTTTCAATACAAATTAAATATCAAGAAGTTTAAATAAATTGCATGACAAAATGCATAACTTGATTTTCTGTCAATAGCTTGTGGAGTTCTCTTCATTTTAGATAACTTTTGCATAATTTGAAAATCTAAAACATTGCCAGTCTTACAATTTAAAACATGGAGTCCTCATTAAACCACGCAGTTTACGTCCAATAACATTTCTTCAGTCATGAAGAATATCTATGGTATTTTTTTTGTTATTGGTTGAAGTGTTCAAATACACATGGCGGCAAGTGGCTACTGGTTGTTTTTTTTTTTTTTCCCTGGTCTTAACGGCCTTCTGTTTAAAAATTTAACAATTGCTTTAGACTAATATATTATTTTACAAATACAACAAAATGTTCAACAGTATAATAAAGGTTTATATTTAAGGTATTAACAAGAAATACAAAAATTAGTTTGTTTTAATAGTTTCTAAACGAGTAAATAGATAAAAAGTCATGGGAATGTAACACCATCAGATTTTTCATCCGCAACACAGCTTTAGTTTTTGCGTTAACTACTCTCAGTCACTCTCTCTCTCTCTCTCTCTCTCTCTCTCTCTCTCTCTCTCTCGGTAGACTGAAGAGGTATCGTATATTGTTTTACAGAAAAAGTAATCTAAAACCTTCTAGTAATGACGTCCGAAGCTAAATCCCGAACTGGTGAAAAACTCCGTGCAGTAATCAGAACAATGTTATTAATAATAAAATGTATACAATTTCAAAAAAATCCTTTCCACCAAAAGTTTAGAACAAAAGTATTAAAAGCTTAAAAACTACCTTAATATGCATTGATATTATATTAATAATCACAGGTATCATTAGAGATAAAGGATGTAAAAAGGAGCTTTGAATATTCTTTGAGCGATAGTCAAATCTTTTAAAGCTTTGAGATTCCGTTCTCTTTGATAAGATATAACAAAATGAATAACGATCTTCCATTTGACCCAAGTCAAGTATTATAAAACACACACAAATAATAAGGAATATCTCCGAAGTGGTTCATTCTACAAAAAAATTATTTGGACATAAATTGTGTGTTTTTGTACAGTAAGATTTGATTTATCTATTTCGGCTTACGAGTTATTCAAAAGTCATGCAGAGTAAACAGGATTACACAGGCTATAGACAGAAAATTCAAAATATATATTTAATTAGCCATAAAAATATCTTAAACATGTCATTTTAATCAAAATCATTAGAGCCATTTTCAAGAAAATCAAAGCTTTCGAAAAATTTTCCATTTAAACGGGAGTTTAGGGTGGAGGAATTTTCTTCAAAATCTTCGTGTCGCATCCTTGAGACATTGAACTTAAATACCAACTTTGGTATTTAACCATCGAATTTTGGGGTGGAAAACATCCTCTACTATAGTTAGTAGAGAAAGTACAAATCAATACTTATATTACTTTAACGTCAGGTAAATTCAATGTGGATATAAAGAGTAGAACAAGAGAATAACAAATGCGTAACCTGTACATAGGTTACTTAAGCAGGAACCCGACTGTAGTTTACCCTCCTAAGTGCCTATAGCTATTTGCACTTCTGCTGTTATGAGTTTATAATTACTCTCTAATTGCAAGTGTTGTGTAACTTCTTACCAGCAGGTATTCATGTGTATTTAATGGACGACGACCGCTAACGTTGCCGTAATAGTAAGGAAAACTCTACAGAGTGTTTAAACAAACATTTCATTTCACTTCGCACCGTTACTGCCCTCTCTTTTCCTCACTTCAGTCATGTTTTCAACTTCTGTGCTGCGGTGAGTTTATGAGGTCAAAAGCTGCGTATGTATGTATGTATGCATTCCCATAAAAGTTTATTTGTGTTGAAACAATCTGACATTCAACAGACATACACAATGATCATACTAATTACTTTCGTAATTACTTTCTCTGCAATAAGTTTACTTTTACTACCAATATGGCAGTCACACACTTCCTTTATTCACTCTTATACACACTGTCCTTGTAAAGCTTTATTACTTTCCCCACTACTTATAGCAAGTAGAGGAAATATCCTCTTCCACTCAAAAATTCCATGTCACGATTTCACCGGTAATATATGTTTTAAGGTCCCCTGAACAAAAAAGCATTATTAGAAAAAGTTCGGTGTGTCTATCTGTGACACCTGTATCTCGCCAGTCTGTAGACAGCATAACTCAAAAACCTGATGTGTTGCACTTACATGACTTTCTCTACTTTTGTACTAACCATTCTTACAAACTCTTATTCCTATATTTTCTTCGTATTAGTTCACATAAACATTTGTACAATTTATCTTATTGGTTATTTCCTTGTAGGTGCAAGGGGAATGTTAGAATACAGTAGGTTTTGTACGATAGTCAAATCTTTTAAAGCACACTTAACATATAAAAAAATGAACAACGATGTTCCATTTCACGAAAGCTTTTAGTTTTCCAAAACTCACCCACATAAAAAGGAATATGTCCGAAATGGTTCAACCTACAAGAAAATTTATTGAGACATAAATTTTGTATTTTAGCAAGATCTACATTTTTTGTAGTATGACTTGGTCTATCTCTAACGGTTTACCACTTGTGCAAACGTCGTCCAGAGTAAATACGACTACAGGGACTATAGCCAGAAAATATACATTTCATTTGTCATAAAAATATCCCAAACATACGCCATTTTAATCAAAATCGTTAGAGCCACTTTGAAGAAAATCAACATTTTCGAAAAAATTTCCATGTAAAGGGTAGTTTAGGGTGGGGCTCGTGTCGCATCCTTGAAAGACATTAAACTTAAATACCAACTTTGGTTTCTAATTGACATTTTTGAGTTATGCTGTGCACAGACACACACACGGACCTTTCTCTAAAATTGCCTTTTTTTTTGGATTCAGGGGTCCTCAAAACATATATTTCCGGTGAAATCTCGACATCGGATTTTTGGATGGAATACAACACTTGCGCTACTTACCAGTAGAGAAAGTAAAAATGAAAACGATGTTCCATTTCACGAAAGTTTTAAGTTTTCTGAAACGGACACAAATAACAAGGAATATCTCCGAAATGGTTTAGTTTACCAAAAAATATATACAGACATAAATTATGTACTTTAGTGAGATCTATATTTTGTGTATAATAAGCTTTTATCTATCTCTTACAGTAACAGATATGGTAAGTTTGTAAGAATGATCAGCCCAGGAGTGGGGAAAGTCAGGTGAGTGCAACATATTTTTTATATCTACACGACAATGAACTAGAAATGCACTTGCAGAATGCTTTTTATATATTTACTTTAAAGAGCTCGTCGCTATGTTGTAGCTTTAAAATTCCGTTCTCTTTGCATGACCAACATTAAAAAAGCACTAATAATGACTTTTGCATTTGAGAAATGTATAACTAACAGAAAACTCAAAGCAGTAACAAGGAATATCTCGGAAATGTTTAACTCCACAGAACATGTATCTAGTCTGTCTCTTAGTTTACTGTAATATAAAATTAAATACTATATTATAATTACTAATACCTTATAAGAAACATGTAGCATTAATACATAAATCGGCGACTTTCAAGTTTCTCATATTGATGCTCCAATTTTTTTTAATATGCTGGTTGTCATAAACTGGAGTATCTACTGTTAATTTATAATTTCGTTCAATATAAAATTAGTCAAACTGATTTCAAACATATTTCCTGTTGCTTTCTGTGTTCTAAGGTTTCCCCCTATATCTTCGAATTATTGCATTTCAGCGTTAGGTAAGGGAGAGTCAGCCATATTTGACATTTGAGTAGCGGCTCTATTGCGTCAAATTACATCAGCTCTTGCGCATCTGTTAGTACAGTGCCGCTAGATTCTCTAACCTGATTATAACATAAGAAAAGCACAGGAGCTGATAATGGAATTCAGAGGAGGTGAAAATGAAATGTTTTAATTTTTTCGCGAACGAAGGCTACCATTGGCTGAAATTTGGAATTGTTATGCACACGATTGGTTGATTTAAACCAACTCACGTATGAGTAGAGTATTCATCACTAGTATGCACACATTCAGCACAATAAAGAATATTATAGGAAATGCTGGTGTTTTACATGGCTGTATTTACTGTACAAAAGGAAGTTCCGTGTTATATACTAAGCGAAACTGTTGACATTCTCTTATGATTTGTTTGCATTGACAAAATAATATAGCTCTGAGGGAACTTAAACACGATTCACACATAAAGATCTTAAAGTGTTTGCTTCGTCGTCTATGAACCGGTTACATGTAAGGACATGCGCAGTCGTGTTCTAGTTCTAAGCACAATCGTGTTTGGGTTTTATTTTTCGTGCGAAATCGTGTTTCGGGTTTTATCTTTCGTGCGAAATCGTGTTTCGGGTTTTATCTTTCGTGCGAAATCGTGTTTCGGGTTTTATTTTTCGTGGGCAATCCTGTTTCGGGTTTTATTTTTCGTACGCAATCGTGTTTCTGGTTTTAGCTTTCGTGCGCAATCCTGTTTCGGGTTTTATCTTTCGTGCGCAATCGTGTTTCGGATTTCATCTTTCGTGCGCAGTCGTGTTACAGCTAATCGTCTACCGTGTAAAAGGCACGCCAAGTCTAAAGTCACAGTGCAGCTGAATATGGAGTGGATGGGGTTTATTGCTATACAATATTTGCGTGTGTACTGTGGTGTGTGTATATTTCTTGTGTTCTCTTTTCGCCACTTGCTGCTCCAAGGACGGGGCTTTACGTTGGTTCAAATCGGATTCACTTTGTTGAGGTAGTTGGATTTTTCTCCGGCCGGAGTGAACGGCTCACGGGATAATCCTCCATAAAGTAGTATTTGTCGATTTGCATTTTGTTTCGGGTCTTTGCTGGCCGCTATCCATTCCGGTTTGTTCTTTTATTTTCGTTTTATTTTACTATGATTTATTTTCAAGCACTAGTTTGTATACGCAGAACCACAAATGGCTGTTAGCCCGTACTGGAATTTCTTCTATTGTGAGAGGTCGTAATAAATACAGTGCTATTCATTTTGTTCATTCTAGTTGGCTTATTACATTCTTGTTGTTTATCTGATAAATTTAGCTCACATTGTTAGTTATTTTAAACTAGCATAAACTGCTACATTTTACGGTGGTTCCAATGGAGAGGAAAGCACTAAAGATTTAGCAGGTTCTGGAAGACCTAAAGTATGGAATATTGAGGATAAACGCCAAGTTTTGCGAGAAAAGACCAGTAAAAGAATGCACCCTTTTAGATAAAATCTCCAATGATGAAATAAGAGGATTATAAATAGTTTCTCTGAAAGAAAAAAATTATAAATTGCAGAAATGAATAGAAACGGCAAGCTAAAACAATATCACTGGAGAGGATTCCAAGAAAAGCATTTAACTATAGGTCTAAATGAAGAAGAACCCGGGAAGGACAAGGAAATGATGGCCAGCGGAATTTTAAAGCCGAACAGACTTTTGTGCCTAATTCTTGGAGTGAAAAAATAGAAGAGCTTGAATTAACAACTGAAGACTGACACATCCTCGCAATGTACGGAACACTAGCCATGGCATCCTGTAATTAGCATAGCCAAACCAAATAAACCCAATAAATTTTCTAAAACACCAAAATAAAAAAACCGACATTACTTATGAGACAACCAAATAATATTACAACCATTACGGGCCCTAATGATCTAGCTGTTAACAGGCCCTTAAACCCCACCAGGGCTGCCAACCTGTACTATAACTATGGGGGTGTACGATAATTTCGATACCGGCGAAATATCATTTTCACTAGTTCGTCACACTAGTGAAATGAAAGTAATTACAAATAGTGACACCACTTTTGCCCTCACGGTCTATCTCCACTCCTCTAAGACAACCATTTCATATCCTACTAAACCTTCTACCCTTCATCCTCTGGTTGCCAGTGTGCCCAGATCTGGTATTCTCAAAGAACAAGGCGTTGTTCAGAAAATTGATGATCAATGCAGAAAACTCGGAATACGCGATATTCCGTGTGAAATAAAGAACATGCCGGAACCTAAAAGTTTTTGGAGTTCTGTTAAACACGTCACCTAAGTGGAAATACTAATTTCAAAGAACTGGCGGAGGTTGCATTATCAGTAATTTCATTGCACCACAGAAACACTTCTTGTGAAAGAGCTTTTTCCAAACTAGGGTTAATAAAAACAAAATTAGAAACAGATTGGTGCTAGATACAGTAAATGGACTTATTCGGTTGTCTCAGAGGGTTAATAGTCGGTTACTAGTATAGATAACTGAATGTATAATATACAGCTTACGTGCACTTCAGCATACCCAGGTTTTAACCTGCGAAGTATTCGAGATTTGAGTAGAACATTTGTTAAACGCTTTTGAAGAAGAAATAAGTTAATTTCTTCCTGCTGTCTTTCCTGTCTTCTGGTCTCGTTTTTCATTTATTGGCTCGCATTCCCATTTAAAGAAGAAAGATGGCCCTAGTGGAATAAATTGCTTGGGCTACAGCAGATTAATGTGTTGCAATATGTTCGTAAGCAAGTTGGCGATGACAAAAAGAGTGCAGTAGACCATGGGAGGGGCTAACACACAAGAACTAGATCTACAACTTTCGGAAGGATTTATTTAGACGATAGGGACACTCCCCCTTTTTTTCCTGCTCCTGGCGCTTTCATTTTTAACTCGACTGCCAGTATCGGCAACACAGCAAACCTCTTAAACCCTCAAAACCAATACTCTACGGGAAGTTTGTTTCCTTTAAGAGAGTTTCCCTTGGAGAAAGAAACCTGATATGTGGGAAATGAAGCTTTCATGTACAACTACAAACATTATTGGGGTCGAGTGAACATAGGGATGTTTTAGAAATTACTTTCGAGCCAAATACACGACGCTTCCTTTAGGGCGAACATTAGCACAAATATCCGTTCACTAATGTGTCGGTAATTATTTCAGTAATGTGGAAAACTGCGATTTAAATTATATCTGCCTATTTCACTCGTGGCTAACGAAAAAGACAGACTACGGCGCGAGCTGCAGTGACGTAAATCCCCTAGTCCAGTCATGGCCCAATAAGGTAAAATCCTATCGCCTAATACATCCATATTCTAAACAACTTGATTTCGTACAAAAGATGATTATATCATAATGGTACTCAGTGTTAGCCATGCATCAGACTACCATTACTACGCGACCCCTATTCGCACTGCAGCCTGTTAGCTACGATTTCACACATGACGTAAGTCGTACGCTGACAAATAGCCCTTGAGAACGCCTTAAGGGAAAATGTACTGCTTATATCACATTAAACTTGTAACAGCGAATTCTAACACGTTTATATTGCATTTTTTGTGATGAAAATGTGTCGAAAACTAAAATGTCCGTGTCTCGGCTCGCTTACTTCCTTATAAGAACCTCTTATAAGGTAAGTTTTACGTCGTACTGAATGATAATGAACGACTTAGGTCTGCCTTCTGCTTAACGTCCAGCTGCCTTGGACGAGATAATAAACTTTGACCTTCATCGAGGCTACACCTATCTCTGTGCAGGACTACCTAAAATGACTCAGAAACAAGACTGCATGTAGCGAGGAGAAAATGGATCGTAAATACCTTTCATTTTTTTCCTATGATGGCTGTCCCCAAGAAAGAAAGAGCGAAAAGAGAAAGGAAAAGGGGAAATAATGAGAGAAAGAGAGACACAGAGAGAAAAGTAACAAAGATAGAAAGAGTGAAAGAATGTGAAAAAGAAAGCAAGAAAAGAAAGAATGACGGAAAGAAAGATCAAAAGAAAGAACAGAAGGACAGAAAGAAAAGAAGGGAAAAAAGGAAGAAGAAAGTAATCAATGATGGAAGGAGAGAAAAAAGAAAGGAAAGAAAAAACAAGCAAAGAATAGAAGCTCAATAGTTAAAAATTACACTTATTTTCAAGTTTTCTGGCTTAATACATTTTAAATAGTGATGCATGCATGGAATTCATAATGATTCACTAATAATATCAATCTCTGAATACTTTTTTCTTGACAAACTTGGGCTTGTGTGAGAGAAAGTCGAGACAGGGGAACTTTTACCTTTGACCAACCTTAAATTAAATTAAGTCAATCAAAATAAAAAAAAATGAAGTTCGATCTGTACCATCAATGTGACAATCGGTTCTAGTAAGCTTGATAGGTCTTTCTCACACTTCACATACGATGGAGTATTAAGAGTATGAATTTCTTTTTAGGATCCTTTATCCAGGCATTTCTTCACTTAAAATGTCATAACAAAATGTTTCAACTTTTTTTGATGACAAATTAAAAATATATTCCGGAACAGAATTATATTGATACTGTGTAAAAGTGCAAACTTTATAGCGTTCTTAGTTTATAAGAAGAATGCACCAATGTATTCAAAATATTAATATATATATATAAACAAACGTTGCGTAGATTTATTTGCCATATGGATACTCAAGAACTAAAGGTTACGTCTGAAAGTAAACTATCATCGCAAGGAAGAAATACTTCGTGTACATGGATACCGGTCTTAGATAAACTTTCAGACACACACAACCCCGCCTTCAACTAGCCAATCACTACCGTAGCCAGCCAGCGCAACAATGCCCCGCCCACCCTCACCATATAAATAACCCTAAAGGACGTTAACGGTCTTTACTTCCACATCTCTCTCTGCTTCCATATTCAAACTCTGACCAGTGCAGACAGCGGATCCTGCTATCCTGATGATGCCAAGCGCAGTATTTGGCGAAGCGTTGGTATCCACAATACCTTCTAGACCACGGCCTACAAGCCCGGAAGAACTAAACATTTCTAATAGACAATGATCTAACTTTATATTCCAGTTACTGGAAGTCCCTTCGTAAGAACATAATGATTAGAATTAGATTTACGTGTTCACCGTCTTAACAACCATATTACTGGCTATTTCTCTATCAGCAAAACTTACATTTTCTAAACCTCAACGTTTTCTCTGCAAATGAAGTTGTATATTTCAGTGTAAAGCAGACTTACATGCAGAAATCTTGTCGATATAGAAAGCTAGCAGTTGCAGTTAGAATTGAAACGTCAAACAGCACCTTCCGGTGCCAACTTCAGTAAAAAGGTCACGCCAAGAGCAGTTGCTATTTCAAGGAAGCAACTTTTCAGTCAGGACTGAAAATAAAAAGAAACAAACTTGAGCACCAAAATTGAACAATAAAACTGCAAAAACTTATATTGAAAATGGTATTGAGAGACCAATAACTTCGTATGCTTCATATTAGTCACTGTATTGAAAAATACTGCACCTTTAAAGCATGCATTGCTTATCAAAATATGGAGCTCAGGAAAAACTCTACAAACAAAATCGTTCTAATATTTAAATGCCTCGAGAAACTTCACAGTATACCATCCCATCGCGCTTAAAGTATGTAGTTCACTTGAAGGAGTTGTCTTTGCCATTTTCGGTCCGTCATTGATGACGTAGAAGCTGATAGTCGGGTTTTCACAAGCTGCATGAAGTCCAGTCCCTTACTAGGTTCCCTTGACATATAAAACTCGAGGAAGAGGAGGAAAAACGAAGTCATTCAGTTCAAGTGTCCCATCGTGGGACCGGAGGCGTAAATCTCTTCAGCATAAAGGGATTGTCAGATTCCCTTCGATCTCGCAGTTCAGGCAAAAAGTTTGCATTCTGCATGTGCATATCATCAGAATGCAGCTCTTTTGGTTCTGGAATTGTGTTTGAGAGGCTCAAACTGTGCCTATCTTCGTTTTATATACCAAAAATTCATTTAAAAGGGAAACATAGAGAATAGAATGTAAATTTGAATACTATGACCACAACGTGAGTAAGAACAATGGAGTTGTGAAGTTCAAAAATGTAGTAAATGTCAGAGACAACGCTCACAAAAGTCAACAATTAAACCAGAAATAGATCTGGACCAGTAAATTCAAAAGCTTTATCAATAGTTATTTATGCAACTAGTGCATAAATATAATTGACGTTTAGCACGTGGGCAAGTGTCACAATGAAAGGTTCATACACATTTAATATACTTTTTCTGCAACTATAGCATTAAAATACTCAAATATAACTAGTAAATTTGCTAAAATAAATGTCGAATTATAGTGTATCAGATCAGCGATGTATGGCATAATATGGCTGATAACTAGAGATTTCATTTGTTTTAGTACTTAAAGAGGAAAATGGAAGGTTATGAGAAAACTATTGAAAATATGGATTGTATTTCACGAAGTCAAATGTGTTGAGTGTTTATTAATTTCATAAAAATAAAAAAATGTTTACGGAAAAGAATATGAAAAGGTTTATGGATGCAGAAAGGAAAAAAGTACAAGTTTGCGAGAGTGAAGATTTCAGGCTTTCTTGTTATGACGATGATGACGTCATTGCTGCCTTTTTGTCTTTCTGATTACGTCATTCATAAGCCGTTTTAACGCTAGGGTTGCATAAACTCTATTTTAAATATATTTGTAGGAACGTATATTGAATAAGTGAATAGAGAGGTATAAGAATAGCGTATTTTCTCTTCAAGTAGTTAAGAAAATCGAACCTGACAACTAAGATTAAAACGCTTGCTAAGTTGTCATTATCGTATTAGTACGATATTAAATTTGTAAGTGGTATTTAATTCACAAGGCAACTTTTTCATTTCTCTTTAGCGAATCTTTAATGTTTAATGAACGCAGGAGAACTGAAAGTAGCGTAAATACTAAGATTGTCAGGGGGTAATTGCTACAATTCGGTTACAGAGACGTCACATTCAGTGAAAATAGTAAACAAAAGCGAGCGTTTTCATGTAACATTTTAATAAATGAGGTTAACAACCAAACCGCATTTATTCATTTAAAAAAGGAAATAAATTCTGATGATATTGTAACAAAACTTCACTACCGCGTTACTTTATTCTTTATTTTCTCTTTAGTTACTGCAGCTAACATCTGGCATTAAATTACAGGCAACAAGCAAGTTCTCAAAGCACTCCTTTTACACAAACTAGAATGCTTCTCAAAATGCTTAAGGGGACAAGGTACACCATTTCAGTCTTTCAAAAGATAACTTTAGTTGAGGATATCTAAGCTTCTACTGCTCAAATCAAAATTTAATTTGGGACAAATATTTAGTGATTCATTGTGATTAGATTGATATAGAGAACATCAAAACAATTATTTAAAATGGGCATGTAATAAGGCAAAAACTGATAACATGTTTTTTGAAAAAATATAATATATATAGTACTAACGGTACAAATTCCTTCTGCAACATTCAACCATATGTGTTGAAACTTTTGTAGTGCACTAGGCAATGTGCATTCATAACTATTAACCTAAGTTTACTTCAATATTTCTGGCTATATTCAAAAGAAAAAATATTTAACTTTTCTAAAAAAAAATAAACTAATTTGTTTTGCACAAATATTTTTTTTTAAAATTTTCTGTTTTGGATTTTTCCAATAACAATGGGTTACGTTTGTAGAGTACATTCTTCTAGAACTACTGTAACATTTTCATTCAAATAGGTTCAGTGGTTCTGAAAACAAATGTACCTGAGTTTGAAAAATGTCAAGTTACAGAAAACTACATTTAAAGAAAAGTGTGTCATCTCTGAAGCCCTCTTTACCCAGTGTGGCCCAGCACTCCGCCATATTTAAATGGGGTAATTTAAAACCTTAAATGTGCCGGTACCCTTACAATATATATCATTTTGAAGAGGAAGTTTTCTACATTTTTTAAAGATGAAAAACAAAAAATTGACTTGTTGGACGCAAATCACTACCCTGTCCCCTTAACGCATAAGAACCATAGAAGAAGAAAACTAACAGGAACTCCTAAGTTTCAGACTTTCCCGTCGCACGGCGCTCTTAAACGCCGCCTCTATTGGGGTTGGATAGCTCTTGTATGCCAAGGCGACAATATTCATAAGATGTAAAACATAAATGCCAGTAGCCTCCCGATGGATACCACAACAATGTGAAGAGTGTGTCCTCAGCTACTAAATGCTGTTGCGAAGTAAAACCATTGAGAAATTAAAAGCTTCGTCCTACCAGTGTTAAATTCACTGCATTCACTAACCATAATCTTAGAAACTATTTAAGATATCAGAATGACATTTTTACATGCAGTATATGCATAACTTTTAAGTTTACTAATTTACCTTTTTACAATAATATCACTTATTAAGAGGGATAATATTATTTTTGTGAACTACACGTTTTTAAACAACAATCTGGAATTAAGGTTATGGGCACAGAACACCTAGTGGCAAGAAGTGAAACTCCCTTGTTAAACTGTGTCAACTCCAAGTGGGTTGCGTTGAAACTGAAGTATGAGAATTCGCGCTCCCGAATCCTCACGTTACAGGTAGCTCCTACGGCTGTACTTTTCATACCTGCTCACCTGTCAGTCTCAGCTGAGCTGTCCTGTCAAGTGTGATTAGTTTTTTAAGGTAGCTGCACATTAAAGCACACGCAAATTAACTTTCATTTGCTTTATTTATTTATTTTTATACTATAACAAGGTATTCTGTGGTGATACAATTCTATTTTATTAAAATAGTCTGTAAATCAATAGCATCGATTTCCGTACGAGTCAACGAATATGCAAGCGCCTCACCTTATCCAGTTGCAGAACTAGTAATTCGTGTTTTCAATTCCCCAATCCAAGTTTCACCCGTATGGTTATGGAATGAGTAACTTATTAACACCAAAGAAACTGAGGCTTTATTTTTATCATATAAAATTGTTAGTTTGCTATCTTCAATAGTGGCCATAAAATGGGTAATTTATATCAGAAAATGTCATACGCAGAGTGAAAACGGAGTAAAAGTGCATAATATATATGTAGATAAAAACGTCACATCGCTTCAGCATATGAACTATGTTTGTACCAATATGTAGAGGAAGTCTCTCCCTAAAAGGTTAGCTAAAATCTACCCCTGTGCTCCAAACGAAGATGAGTTATGATTTTCTGGATAGATATGAGGAATTCCAAGAGACACCTAGCAGAATTTTAAGACAAACGTTAAACAGCAACCACTTTCTAGCATGGAGTTCATGAATCACACAGGTGTTTCGTATCCTTGAAATAACTAATTAACTCAGCGTGGAAGAAGATCAAATGCTTCATTTGAAACATCCCTTCTAAAGAACGCTGAAATTAATATTATTTAATTATTTTTTTTCATCGATGGTTGTGTTTTACTCAAGGAAATCGAACTATTAATTTTTGTATGTAACGCATATTCATTGAAATCTGATGGCTTTGAGAAACAATTTATAGCTGTCTTTTACATATATTAGCCTCGGCGCAGCTACAGTCAGAAAGCTGTAGGACTCTTCCTTATATCTCGAGCACGCTACCATACTGATATTTATTTTTTGCCAAATTATTCCCTTATATCGTTTGGAATGAGTTTTATTCCTTTTTTAAACAATTTGCCACCCGATATAACATACAATAACACGATTATTATGAAAATGTTTCTTTCCGTTGCCGTTATTGATTCGACAAGAGAAGCACGACTTCCCAATACCTCTGTTTGTTACATAGTTTTGAGATACTTTCGAGGGCTTAGGTAAGAAGCTGCTTCAAATCTCTCCGTACTTTACGAAAGTTAAAGCATTAAACATTTTTAAAGCTTTACCGATGACCAAGCCACTGCCCTAATATGTAAGAAATTTTCTTTTTTTCTCAATTTCGCTGCCAGAAGGCCTTCCAATAACTGTTGTCTTCAACTTTTTGCAACTTAAGGCTCACCAGATAGTGGTGTCGTTATGCACGACCATCGAAGGAACGCCTATTATATATACAGATGGAAGGGAAGTCATTACATTAATTAAAAACCAGTGACAGGTCTCAAATATCTGGAACACGTTTTATATATTGGTTTTTGTCTTTCGCAATTTCCTACGCAGATATTTTAGTTTTGTCGAAAACAAGCTGGCAACACTGCAGATTGTGTGGATGTCACTTTCACTAGATCAGTATATAAACAAACACCACGGCGTGGTGTCTCGTGAACATAAACAAATACCAAGCCGTGTCCATGCACGTTTACTGTGCGAGTGTAGGCCAATCAGAATCGTTAGCTCCCAAAACATTACAGTACCCTGCAAGTGACCGACCGGTTTACACCCAGAAGCCGGTTCAATTCCCTCACCAACCTCAATGCAACATTGCCGAATTACTTGACGTCTGAAAGAGCTATTAGGAATATTCCTTTAATTTTCTTAAGTGATTAATTATTTCGAAACCCTATGAGATGTCCCATAGTTACTGCCGAAGCTGTGTCAGAAATAAGTTACTCTACGCGTCTTGCAAGTAAAAAAATGTTATCTTTGTACATTCTTGTGGAATACAATTTTGAATAAAAACCATTCATTTTTTTGAAATCGGCTGATCAAAGAACAAAATGCCATTATATCTTTTTGTTTGTAATGCTTCTATGAAGCACATAGGAATGTAATAAGTTCCCCTGCACCCGGTATATATGCACCGGTACATATATTTTATATATAATTTAGAAACGTGTTAATAGAAACATATTTATATTTAATGGATTTATATTTCAGTCGCTGTTATACCTATTAAATCTGAGTGGAATACAACCGAGGTTTACGTAATTATATTGAGCATATGGCGTATGCTATCCCAAAAGACACTAGAGGCGTATTTTCCTTATTTCTGTTGACAAACACGTAAGCTAAGCGGACGGCTTTCAGTCGCGGAAACTTAAAACAAAAACGTTTCCTGGCGGCTTTCTTCGTGACAATGCCCTAGTAAACCTAAAAATGTTCGTTGTCTGGTGCTAAATGGTTAACAGTGGTTTTGTCTTTTACTCCTCAATTGCTTTTATTCAATCATGGAGAATCTACAGGAAATGTTAAACACTAGAACAGAAAATGGAGTTCAATCGAGAGGTAGAACTTGATCTACACAAAACTAAAACTGAAATTGCTTCAGACTTAGGAATTGGTTATATCACGCTACGTTAGTCATCAATGACAAAATTATGTGTATGCGCTGAATTCAAGAAAACTCGAACAAGCAAATTAAATGTTTTCCTTACAGCAGGACTAATTTCAAATAATTTTCTCTTCGTACACATCCTTGTTTGTAAAATGTTATGCATGTAGGTCCACTGTATTGTCCTTTTTTAAAAAAGAAATTATGCAGTATCAAAATCTCATTGATAAGGGATTCTGAGTAAGAAATAATCTCTTTTCCCCTTCATCTACGCATAAATCGGGTTCAATTCTATAATGAAAATTTTCGTGGTGGTATTTCCTTTAAAATATATAACCAAGTAATATTTTACGTTAAGCTTGGGTAGCATATATTTTTGTATTTAAACCGGTTTTTAAAGTTCTAACATAATTCTAACTTTCACTTTCGCTGTCAGCTTCATTTTCACGCATCTAGCTTGGAATCTGCTTGGATCCTTTCCATTTTTAGCCTTTTATCCTAGAAACTTTCTTCTATGAAGGCGCTTTCATATTGCTTTTGTGCTTTTCACAGGACCAAATAGTTTCTCGCCGACAGGGAGGTATCCCTTATTAATTTCGAGAGGAGGCGCGCCCGCTTTTGGAAACTAGAGAATAAGCGAATTTTCATTTAACTACTCGCTGTGCTCCTGGGCTGGCTCACAATGATAAAGGGAAGAACATTCTTTGGCAGCCCAGACGCTTTCATTATGTCCCGGCTAATCGTGAGGATGGGCTTCAAGGAAGCGTTAAGCTCCAGACCGTATGGCATTTATTGCACTGAGGCCTTTTATTGCTCCTCTTTATGACGCGATCATAAACACCCCCCCTCTCTCTCTCTCTCTTTTCTTTCCTTCAGACCAAAGGAGTTTGCTTCTCTATGAATAGTGAGGCAATCATGCCATCAGATGCTCAGGCAATGTTTAGAAAAAGGGCCGGGTGATAAACTTTTCCATTCAAAATATTGCGTGTCGAGAAAGCAAAAGTAAGAGAGAATCGACAAGTAACCAGGGTGACTTCTACGAATATAAATGAGAGCTTCTCATTGTTCAGAATGCTCAAGTATTGGCTTGCTGTTTTTAAGTAATGATAACATATTTCCTTTCTGTGGTTAAGTCCTCAGAATTTGACAAAATATGCTTGCCGGGCTAGGACTAGGGGCGGGCTTGAAAATTAATAGGTACAAAATAATTTATTATATTTTTGTCACCAATGTTCGAGTAGAATACAAGGCTCTTAAAGCTACGAAGAACGTTGCGCTAGTAATAAAACAGTTTAATCCTGTTGCGGCAACTGCCAAGTATGTATAACCCGAGCGCGGTCTTTAGGCGCTACGGACTAACAATAACGATCCAATAGGACACTTCTGCAGGACAGGAAAACATGAACGAAAAGACTAGAATTTTAGAAATTCACATTCTTTTATCCACTGAAATTCCGCCAAAATCATCCCTCCCCATCAAAGTTTCTACATTACGTTGCCAAATTTGAAGTTCCTTCTTCGCCTCTGAAGCATTATTGTTACTCCCTAACTTGCTAAATTCTGAGAATTTCATTCGTTTTTAATTTGCAGCGCTTCTTCTCTACGTGTGTATATTTTCACACAAATTGGTATGTACCGCTTCTCACGAAGTTTTAACTTAGGTTATTTAAAATATGGATTGATTTGAGCATAAGGAAATCGTATATTGCGGTTGACTAATTTACACCTATGGTTTATTAATTATAAAAGCCGCATTCACCAGTCGTCGATGTAACAGTAGATCACACGTTGATAAGATAATTAGAAGCAACAATGCTTCACGCCACTTGACAATGTCCTCCAATTCCTTTGGTTCACCTCTTGCCGTCGGATTTCTCTCCCAGGGTGTGCGGGAGTTTTGTTTAGAAAGAATGACACTAATTATGGTCTTTTAATAAGTGTTTCCAATCTTTTCACTATTTGTACTGAAACGCTGCAATATACATTATAAAACAATTTACCCGTCAAATGAAACAGTGCATCTGAAATATACCTCACTATCTTATAACCTTGTGTCCGTTCATTTCTGTATTCCATAAAATATTCTTATAAAACATAAAATATTCTTAAATAAATGGGGTGTTAACCAAAAGGGTTGGAGCCATCCCTGAGAAAATCAAGATTTTTTAATAATGTACCACATAAACGACGGTTTGGGGTTAAAAGATATTCCTTAGAATCTTCGTGTTCCATTTTTGGAAGACGCTGACCCTAAATAAGGACTTTTGTATTTATTGCGCAACAGACTTTTAGGTTATGTTCTTCACAGGTGCACTCGTACGGATATTTTTCTTAAGATCTGTTTTTGAACTTGGGGCCTCCAAACATAGTTTTCCAATTAAATATCGATGCCAAATTTATTGATATGCAATCTTTGGCTATTGGTTCCGTGGTAGAGATAACAAAAATGTGTCTCGAATAATTATATTTTCACGGATTTACAAGCAAGTTAGAATGCAGTATGCTTTTGTGAACTTTGTTCTTATTGGAGTTAAGGGTAGACCAGTACATATCTCAAATATTACAAATTACAGGGAAAAACACGCCGGGCTATAAATGCTCTTTCTGGAAGCAACGTGTGAAATAGAAAACGTGAAAATGGGAAGGCGGCATATGGTAAAGGTAAGTTAACGCCACTGCTGGAACACAATACAGAGTTGCGAAGTTGCTTTGTTCGCATTTAAGCGCCATTATGTTCTCACGTGCCTCGCTTTTTGTACAATTAATTTTCTCTTAATTCTTTTAATTTGCTTATTTTAAACACGGTGGTTATGGGCTTGATTAAATTTTGCTGCGCGGATATTACCCTCACTCCATCCTCTAATATTTGCGCGCAGCCCTGTGTTAAACAAATAAAATTAACGCTGGATTATTAAAGCTTTAATCCTTGAACTTTCTTTGTCAGGGCCTAACGTTAAAACGAGCAAGGAAGTCGCTTATGTAAGAACTTTCCTTCTCCATTGTTTAGGATCTTAAAACAATTAAGAAATTTATTAAGATCCTTATCCAGAAAATGTTTGCAAAAAGTGGAGTCTTTTGAGAAATTACCAAATTTATAAAATGTATTTTAGATAGTTGATAATAAGATTATAAGTTTTAACCTGAGAAATTCATCTGGAAATTAAAAATTATAACACCCAGAGTCAAAAACAATTCATTCTTATCACTATAACCTTTCCCTCAAATAAAGAAACCCTCTAATTCAAAAAATACAAAACGTAGTAATAAAAATATATAGAAAATGGCCCTTCATGACTGTTTTACGTATTGCGATGATTATATATTTATACTTGACCATTCCATAACGTAAATGCTTATATATTAGTGTAATGAACCTCAAATTCATTATTTATAACGCACAGCTAACCACCAATCAAAATATCTACATGTAGCAATCCGGAGGAGAATTGCAGAGAGAGACGTACCTTCCATGGACGCCGAAACTCTACTTAGAACGCTGAAACAATCAATCAGATGAAAGGTGATGCGAAATGAAAAATGAGGTGAAGAAGAGAGAGAGGTAATTCGGGGGTTCTAGTTTTCCCTCCCAGCATTCAAGTAACAACGGAAGGAAAACCCCCATAGGCCAGGAAGATTGGCCACGGGGATCAAACTCACGATCTCCCGGATGGAGTCACACACGATTTCGCGGAACCATAGATAAGCATAATAATGCCGCCTTTAACATCTAAGGTGCTTTTGGTAGCTATTTACCACTGGAGCAATTGCTCCACAGGAATGATGCACACACGCTTATAGCGATATTGATTTTTTAGTTTTAACGCAACGGAATCTTGGCAACGAGAGCAGCGCAAAACTTTAATACTGCTCTGATAAATTTGGGTTATTTCTCTCGATCGATGGAACGTGCCATTTACACACCCCACATCCTACCTACCACTCACAGTGTCTACTCTCCATCTACTCATTCAATACGATTACCATCCTCGAGACGTTGTTGGATACTGTCGCCCTGCAACAGGCATAACAATAAGTTTTAGGAACGTAATCTTGCGCATCCTGCAGACTGGCAAGCTTTTGTTGCGCCAGCTCTACTTTTGGCTATTGCAGTAAATTCACTCTCATTAACATTTTCAAGAATGTTGAAGAAGGGGACTAACCCTGGCCAAAGAAAAGTTTACTCCCTCCGTGCTAGAATGAAACCCGGGAGCTCAGGGTATGATGGTTGGCATATTAACCACTAAACCACCAAGTATTAAGAACTAAGATTTCTTATAATCCATGCCCTTATTATTTGCATAGTGTGAGTATTCTAACTGGAGACTAGGTGTACAAATCTCTTCATTTCTTCTTACTTTGTAAGATAGTCCTATCTTTTTGTACTTCGTATTTCCAGTCTCATCCGAGAATATCATTAACCTCTACGTGTTTCTCTCTCTTGTCTTCTTTTCTCCTAATTTCATGAAGCACTGGTCTATAGCACTAGCAGAAGGAATGAACATTTATTTATCTCGCTTCCTGACCACCTGTTCTCTTTTTATCGCACTTTCATCCTCTCTTGCCCTCATATTTTCCTATTTTCTCTTATTCAGGTTATGTTTAGCCTTGTTTCGTCTCCCATTTTCATTTGGCCTAGCACTGGTGCTTCCATCTTTTCTTGTTTACCCATTTCCTTCATAGCCTCTGGCGTAACACAGGTTTGCTAATAAAATGAGCGGTTTAAAAATTCGTATCAAAATCTTTAAGCCCTTACTTCTCTTAACTATGCAACGCTAAACCAACACTAATACAGCCCCGTACCTAAAAGCTCGTCAATTGTGACCCTTGCAAAATGAAACTCGGGAGGTAATTTTATTTAATGTACGTTAAATGGACCGCAGAGCTGTGTAATGTCCCCTTTAACCTCCAAAATCGATAAGGGTTTACGTCAGTGATAAAGACCTCTATCGTATTGTTAATCTGATAATTAACCCATTATCTGGTAAAATCTCTTGTTCAAATGGTTTTAATAACACCATTGCATGTGCGATTCCACACGCTTTATTCACGCTAATAGAAGAATTAACGTAATTCTCTTCGTTTTGACTAAAATGTGGTGCCAAAAAACAAAATTTATTAAGACTTCGTTGTATTTCGAAGACAACAAATGGAAATATAAAAAAATCTAAAGGTATTATGCACCTTAGTTATAAGATATAATGATAAATTATCAAACTGGTTAGACATTCATACAGGAGTAAGAAAAGGTAATGATGGCCATGGAACTTCTTCTTCTTCTTTTTTTTTTTTTTTTTTTTTTTTTTTTTTTTTTTTTTTTTTTTTTTTTTTGCGTTCTCTGACGTAATGTTATGTCGGACGCTGAATGATGTTATTACCTCGTGGTTCAAACGATTTTGATTAAAATGTCATATATTTGAGATATTTTCAAAGCTTTAAAAGATATGAATATCGCTTGAAGCCTACTGTGTTTATCTCAACAAAGTACGAGATTAGGGAAGGTCATGTGAGTGCAACACATCAGATACATTTAATATGTATACATTATTATCTTTTACTTTAGGCATAGCATCCAGTACAACAATAAGGAATTACCGTATTTTATTTAAACCGTGGAAAGAGTTGCTGTACATTATAAAATATGGTTGTTAACCCCATCCAGAGACTTTTTAGAATCATCTCTGGATTCGCATTGTCAAGGGGTTGGCTACACTGTTCTGTGTCGCTCTCATTGTGCCTATAAAGTTACCCCTGGCAAGTGTGTTTTTTTATCCGGTGTTACTAATGTTTCACTTCCTCTTTAACGTTTTTATGCGTGTCTCTTTTTACTTGTGTAAAACACGGTGTCCATTATTTGCAGGGCACGTAGAAATGAGGCCCAATATAAATAATACTTTTTGCCCAGTAGTTCACCCTACTGATGTATAGCCGCACTTGGGTCGGTCGGTCGGCTATTAATGGAATTCTTCGGAGTCACGTAGCAAGGGATGGCATGGTAGTTAATCACTATGCTACGGCCGCCCGCATTGATCTTAAAATAACACTGACGATCATTTATCACACATTCTATATGCTTACCTTATGGAGGTTCTGCAAGATGGAGCAAAACGCCACTGTTTGTTCGCGCGGCCGAGAAACGGGTTTAACTCGAGAGCGATCGTGCTATAATTGGACTTGCGCCCTAGCACAAGTACACAAATGATGTAATAAATTGTAGGCTTGCCGGTAATTTCGGTAGCATTGTTAGGGAAAGAAACATAGTACAAATATGGTCAAAAAAGACTACAGTGGGATGTATATGACATTGCCCCGATAGCTATGCAACACACCTAACACACAAGTAAAGTGGGTAGCTTCCTAAGTAACCACCTTTACTACAATGGATAAACTATGGTAGTCTACAACTACTTTGATAGTCTACAATAGCCTAGAATAGTTTATGAGTATTTTAATGACTCATTTTTACTTTCTCTTATCTTAGCATATTCGACTCAGAAGTTCGGTGTCGAGATTTCACTGTATTCTAATATTCCTCTTGCACCTACAAGGAAATAATATTTGAAAATGATTATCTCAACTAACATGAAGGAGATATAGGAATAAGAGTTTGTGAGAATGGTTAGGACAAGAGTAGAGAAAGTCATGTGAGTGCAACACATCAGATTTTTTTAAACAGCAATAAGAAAAACACTAAAAACGTTATAAACCCTGAGTTTATAAGCTTGAAACATGTTTATTTCTTTTCTGAAGTATCTACGTCACTTGCTTGGTTATAAAGAGAACATACTTATGGTCTATATCATTGTGAGCATTTTGCTACAATGGCACCAACCGGGGGGCGGGGGAGGTGGCGTGGGCTCCCAGAAGGGGAAACATTCTTTGTGGTGTAACTGACATTGCAATTCAGTGGGTCCTCTTTTTTGTTTGAAAGCTTTTTCACGTGGCTTCAAAGGCAGGAATGGGAAATGGGTGCATAATGCTCAAATGAGCCGGGTTCATGGAATTAGTTGTATAATCTGACATTTATCTTTACAGGAGAAGGTAATTCCCCGAAACCTATCCGGTCAGCACGGCCTAACGGAGATGCAAACACGAAATTTCTATAAACGCCATCCCACAGCACAGGAAATATAATACTCATGCCACCGCCAAGTTTTAAATTTTCAGATAGCGCAGATGTCAAAACAAGCTTGTATTGTTTGCTATGTCAAAGCGGAGGGGAAGGTTCAGTTGTAAATATTTATATAAAAACATGCATAAACTGTTCGGCAATGTATTTTATATTTAAACCAGCATATTACAGGAATCCCGAGAAATGTCTGTGTGAATATTAAACTCTACTCGACGAACTTTTCAACTTTTCAGGTAGTGAGAAGCTCAAGCGACCGAGTAGAACTACATTATTGTGACGTCGGCCGCGGCGCGCAACAAAGGTCTGTTGGGGTCAGTCTATAAGGTAGTCCCGTAAGCTCATTTCTCGTTACGTTTCATTCACTAGTCTGGGAACATACATCACCGTAGCACAGCTACGACAGAGTAGTTGCCAATCTTTCTGCTTTAGGGAAAAATTCTCAACTCCAAATCGACTAAGCCACTTTTGATATCTTCGATTCGTTACTGCCTCTTTTCCGTAGACTGCTTAAATTTTCTACCGGCATTGTGAAGCATTGTCTTACGATAGTAAAACACTAGTATTTGTGGAAACGTTTTGGAAGAAGAAAAAAAAAAACTGAGAAAAGGGTAACTGGATTGGAGTTTTGTAATTTTGTACATTATGTTGTGGTGTAAACGATAGATCTGGCTGAGGGAAACATGAATAATCTGTTTTGCTAACTAAACTTGGCATTTCACGTAGAATAATTACAGAAATCTCAAGGATTTTCTGTGTCAACAAACACCTAACAGAGCGGCCAACGTTGTAACCACTGCCGGTTTACGCAATATGCAAGCCCACATCCATTGTAATAAAGTTTCTAATTTAAAGCAAACGCCGCCTGGTAACCGTTCCTAACTATATTCCGCTTGTATATAACACCTCTTGTTTCCGACCGGAACACCTGCTTTCTTTTACGTCTACATACTACAGAAATTCAAATACAAAAAAGCAATTAAATGGCAAATTGTAAAACAAGTGCGTTAACGGAATATTGGAGAAGGAAGAATAAAACTTCTTTCACGTACTCCCAGTATTCTCCAATGTACTTAACCAGTAGAACAACGAAGAGCAATCATTTTTGGTCATTTAATAATGAAATAAATAATAAATAAATAGACGAATGAATAAATACAAATTGCCTTTAAATCTAGCATTCATTGTATTCGAATAAAACGTACTTAGTAGCTTGCATATTGAAGAATAAGAACGTTTGAACTCCGCCATGTTGAACAATGGCTAATGAAGTAGTGGGTAAAAAGAGCACAAACCGGAGAAGACTCTGAGGATACGGGATACACAAATAGCCAATAGAATAGTATTAAAGAAAAACAAATTGCTTATAATTCCTGTTTACAAACACGATCAGAAGGAGCCTGACACAGGCACATAAAACAGGCAATAAGTATAAAATGTGAGACGGGAACTTCTATGTATATATATTTGTAATTTTAGAATCAGAATGTACATATATAAGACTTTTAGGTATAAGTATAATTTTGTATTATAAATTGTGTAGAGAAGCTGCCTCTTGAAAGTATGTTGACCTGAGCACATTTCTGAAGGCCAGAGGACAAAAATCTTTTGTCATCTCGCCCCGAGGCACGTTTTGCCTAAAGTCCAAGGACACAGCTGGGGAAAATACACCCCTCCCCCATAACGGGACTAGAGAGAAAGTGTGGGGGTGAGATATATAGATAGGAAAAATTGGAAGAGAATGGGGCTGACTGGCTGTTTGTTGCGATGTCGCTACGAGGGTGAACCTGTATCGCGAATATGATAGTTTCGCGCCAAAAACGTCGATGTGTGAAAGGCGACAGTGATTAGCGTGAGGAGAAGTAAATAGCAATCGTACAACGAAATACCAGAAACTCGCTCAGGTCGGCACTTCGAGGCAATGACGTGGTGGAGAATAAAATCAGAAAACGTCTGTGCTGTATTTGTCATCTAACCTCGCACCTGAGAAATATCCTACTCATGCCTACCTAATCCAAATCAAGATCAACGCAGCGGCGCACAGCGGAGAGGCAGCTACTGCACCGGATGAGCCTGCAAGGCATTTCATGTGACAGAAAAGAAACCGTCACAAAAGTGGCACCCAACTTACTCTGTTACAAGTGGCTTCCCAACCCCGTTACAAATGAAATCTAAAGATGCTATTGTGAATCTTTGGAAATATTTACTGCTAACATGGTATTTATTGTGGACATAATTTGTGTAAAAATCTTTTTATTTTCCATTTATATGTCGCATCTAAGGTCATCTGGGGGCTTATAACCTCTTGGAACAATTGCTCAAGAGCAATGGTGGTTAGCGGTTGTTTTGAACTTTGGGTTTCTATTACTCTGTTTCTTTTAAAATTTATTACAGTAACTTCACACGCACACTCACATTCCCATTCACACTTCCAGACTCTAGGAAGAACGAAGTATAATCCTAGAGGAAGAAAATTCCTACCCCTAGCCGGGAATCGAAGCCGGGACGACTGACACAGCAGTCAAGTGCTCTACTGACTGCTCTTCGGGGAAGGCTTTTTTAGCATCAACCATTTCCCTGTAGTTCTTTGTTAGGCACTAGTTCGATTTTTCAAATACGTTGAAATTTAACTGGAAGTTTATCTTTTAATAAGAAGTAGGCGGAAGAAGAGTTTGTGAAAGAATGTCAACGCAAGGCACCAAGAAACTTTAAACGCTATTATACCTTCTCAATCTTCTCATGTTCTAGCTACTTATATAGATGGTAAAATGCGCGAATAATCTAAAAAGAACTGATGAAAGAAAACTCAAAGTTTTAATAATAAAACTACCTTTGCCAGGTTTCCCCGATGTACCCTGAGATATTCGTTTCTTTCAAGTCCCTAACTGGGGGAGTTTATTTATTCCCTTTAAGCGGTTCTTGAGCTAGTGTTTACAAGAAAAAAGGAGCTTAGGAGAAGAGGCTCCGTGGTATAGCATTATTCGGCAAGCCAATTAGCATCACATCATCCAGCTGTTTTAGCACCGGCTAATGAAGGCACTTCAGTCGTGCTTCTTTCAGCACAATGCAAACTTCAATTGGCAGTACAGGATCCATTTACCCAACAAGATGCTGCTCCACACCACACCAAAACATTCTAACTGTATCATTCTACAACTAAAATAAAATCGTATGTCTTGAACTCGCATGACTTTCTCTACTCTTTCTTATACGAACTATTCTTACAGACACAGTAGGCTTAAGCGATAGTCAAATCCTTTGAGCGCTAGTCTCTATGTGATGGCTTTGAAATTTTGCTCTCATTACATGGTCAAGAGATAAAACTCAGTAACTACTTACTATTTGACAAAAGGCATAAGTATTTGTAAATTCACACTAATAACAAGGAATATTTTGAAAATGGTTACCTCCACAAAATAGTGTGGTTTAGCGAGATCGAAACATGTACAGTAAGGTTTTGTCTATTTCTTATGGTTCATTTGGTATGCAAAAGTAATTCACAATCCTAACCAATAGAGACGATTACTAATCAGATTTCCACCCACTTGAAACATTCGAATGTAGCACTGCGTAAGAAAGAAAATACTGCCTTTCCTACCTCTTGACGAATTTTCGTCCTTCGACTACCCCGCTGGATTAGCAGACGCATTTGTTATCGCTTCCCTTTTAGTAGGCCCTCTTAGATTCGAGAGCAAATTGAATCTCCTTTTCGTATTCCTTCTTTGCTTTCAAGTCCCTAAGTCATGTAATTATTAAAAGTAAGTGTAGTTCCGAAGTTGTTAAACTCATGAACGAATGCTCATCAAACATTTTTAACATGGTTGATGATTGAAGCTTCATTCAAAAGCATTAAACTACCAGTAATTCTGTCATTCTATGTTATTGTGTTGGTCCCAACGCAATGAAGCGCTGTAAGCTTTAAAAGATCAGACTTTAAAAATCGAAACCACAAAGTGAATTTATAACAATATTACAATATTATTAAATAAACAGAGTAGCTTTATTCCGTATACCCCTCCAGCTGCGCGAAAACGTGCGCAGACGCCGAAGTATTGATTACCATAGGCGGCTCTTTCGATTGGCGGTTACAATTGTCATGAACTGGTGCACCTTTGACTGGTGGATATTAGTATCGTTATGACTTATGACTTGGTCAAGCTCAAAGAATATTTAAACCTCTTAAAAGTCTTTATATTGATATTTCTTGATATTTCAGAATCCATTATAACACCAACCTGCGTTGTTAACGGAGTGTTAGTTTTCTACTCAGCTTCCGTCAAGGCAGCTTTTCTCTAACAATAATATTTATAAGGAGAGGTAAAATTAATCATAATAACAATAATAATGATGATGATAATGATAATGCTTCCAACAATCATAAACATGACAGACGCCGGTTGGCAGCCGCCTGAAAGGGAAACTTGGTGTTAGGCACCTCACACCACTGCTTATAAATATGCGGCCCGAGGACAATGGAGTGGCAGAACAAAGCGATTCCATAACTTTCAAGAAGCCGTTTACGTGCCGGGCTCGTTTAGTAGAAATTTTTTTAAAAAAATACTATTTTCCATGCACTTCGCATGAACTATAAAAAGCAAGAGTGTATGGATAGGAAGTTACTTTTTAAGTGTATGGTGTTTGCGCCAATACAGTTGAATTTAAATGTTGTATGAATTCAAACGTAAAAAAAGTTAACTAAAATAATTAAATGAAGAGGACTATTTAGAGGATTAAATATACAATTTTATAACGCTTTTGGGAGATAGTTCCGAGTTCATGACCCTTCCGATAATGTTGACATTTCAGGTAAATGAATTAACCCGCATTCACATCTTCACATCGCTGAATCTTCATATACTTGCCTCGAGATAAACAGAGCAGGCCGTGCTCAAATCAATAATTACCCATAGTAATCATGACATGTAACTTGAAAACGAGTTTGTTGATTTTAAAATCGAATTCTCTCGCAGTTAAAAAATCTACAGAGATACGCGACAAATGCTATAGTTAATATATGCTAATTCAGTTCAATCATCAAGACACCACGGAAAGAAATTTTATATTTAAAGCTTACTATTTTACATTTCATTCATACTCCATATTAAACTAGTAATTATCTCCCAAAAAATTGTATGTAATACACACGTGTTAAGGTTTTTACTAATCCTTGGGAACTTATCTTCGGTCCAGTAAAAGGCACTTACTGTCATAAAAATGCAAAATGCACGGAATGCAGAACTTTCCTCGCATGATACCATGAGAAAGCCGTAAAAGTCATTTCCGGATAATTAACATCACCTATTTAGTACTGTGGGAAGTTTGGGATATTAAATTTCATATTTTGCTTGCATCCCTGTGAATCCATAAAATACGAAAACTTCAACTATAAAATTAGCAGGCAGTAGTGGTAGCGTCATTTCATCGTGCCTGCACAAACCGTGTTTGATATGAAAGCTTAGATATCTTGTCCTGCTCAGACAGAAGTTACCTCATATAAAACATACAAAACAAGCAGAAATTTCAGAGTTCTCCTTTGGGAGTGCTAGCTAGCTACTGCACCTGCATATATTACTGTCCGTGATGGTATTGTTGCTTCACTGCCGGATCCACATGCGAAACAATGCTCCTGCCAGCACGATACCCCGCCCTCTCATTGTGCTCGAGAGCAATGTGCAACATCCGGGGCAGTACAGCGTCCCATGAGACACTTTCATTTTAACTGCCCTTGGTTCGACTCCCGTCTTCCCTTTAAAGAAAATGTTCTTTCTCAGTGCGCATAAAATTTCAAGCACACAGTAGGTACACTATTCTAACAATGCTGTTGGTGAGGTTACGCAACAATGGGCGTTGTAAATATCTACTACAATACAAATCAACGGGAGTGTTGCATTGGAGTTCAGTGGCGGATTTTAGATTACTCAGAAACGAAGATTTTCCTCACTAAATCACCTCATGCTATGATTAGTACACCAAAGTGTATGTATTATAACAGTTTGGCAACGAATCCCACTTGTGACACCAGTGTGACAAAGCCACAAGTCCAAATACTGTTTCTGTCACTTTATTTTTCTTCTAAGCTTTTGCACAAACACACAGTTCTCTTTTATGACGTTAACACAGTCTTTAGTCCTTCGTCATATTACACTCTAGCTGTTTTCTTCTCCTAAATTTGACTTAGTCCTTTCACTATTTTTCTTCACTTTCTCTGTCTCTCACCACTATACAATCACTCCAGCTCATTAAAGCTTCCTCACTTTTGCGCGATCTATCTTTCACGACAATAACACACACAGCCGTCTCGTACTCATGTGCTACGCAAGCTTTTATATCGGCAATAACGTAGCCAGATCTTTCTGGAACGTCTTCAAACAAGCCGGCCACCGGATACTTCTCGCATCATTTGGAGACATCCATTTTATGTGAGTCTCCTTGATTGCTGTGAACCCCGTGAGTGGTGTGGCGTGATTTTGAGTGCCCTTCTTTGCTCGCTGGCCTAGTATATGGTGCGAAGAAGCTAAGCCCGACCATCCATTGTTGTGCACCTCGCCCGGCGTCACAATATTTAAGACATGTTCAAGTTATATACCAAATAAACTAATAAGAAACTTAACCTCTAAAAGGCGGAATCATATCGTTCTCTTTATACATATGTTTACAAATAGGAGTAATGCGAAAGTACGTTTTGAAATAGTAAATAAATACCGGTAAGATTACCCAAATTTGATTTATGCTTCTTATCAAGGCGGCGTTTAATATTGTAACGCTTTATATGAGTAAATTGAAATCCGCATATTAAACGGCAAACTTTGCGTTCTTGTAACTTGCAACAAATTATCTCTACTACTCTTCATGAAACAGCCGTACTCGCCAGTGAATGAGGCGTGTCGGAACCTGAACAGCAGTGAAGGGGTGGAATGGCCGGTGGAGTGAGACGAGAATGCGAGAACTAAACTGTCATAACCCTCATAGCCTGTATGTACGAGTCATGTTTCGTCAAAATTTGTGTTAAATGTGAATAAAATAAGTCAGTTCTATAAACATATTAAATTCTGGAATTTTGGAAACTAAATCAGCATATGTTTTTCTCTTTTAAGAGCAATGTGCTTATCCAAAAAAATATAGAAGTTCGCCATATTGTTCTGATTGCTTTGTGTTCTGAACCATATACTGTGAAGGGAAAACTTAAGTGGAGCAGAAAATGTTTTGGAGCTATATCAAATCTTTGTTAGTATAGTCCCGCCGTTATTCAGGCAGTTTTAATATGAAACCAGTTTTGCACACCCTCGCCTAAGAACGGATGCCGAAAAGCAGGTTCACATTTCTTGCTTCGCATCATCGCGGTTTAAATGTTCTCTGCCATGGAATTTCATCATATGAAATTTCTGCCAGTCTGCTCTGTGTAGATTCCACTTTGCGTTAGAACATTCAATAGTATCAGGAGAGTTGTCGTCGCTTTGAATAATAATGGGAAAGTGATCGCTTCCATGCGGTGATTCATAAACAGACCAGTTCAGGTGTGCAAAGGGTTAGATCTATGCTGCTGGAGATTCCATTATCAATCGTAAGTCACCCAACAAATTTACAGGTTATGTTAGTTGGTGTTTAGGAGTTCTAAAAGTGTCCGTCTGAAGCGTAGCAGTATTCGGAAGATAGATATTTCAAATACAAACAGCTGATGATTTACCGAAACTGCCAACGCTTCTAATTCAGTATTTAAATGTACTTCCCTGTATATAAATCGCCTTTCACATTCCGCTAGCATGACTGGCAGTGATTCTGTTTTTGTGATACACTTTCAACTGTTTTAGTTTATAGACGGAATTAATTCTGAAATCAGTCTCCTGTAGACATAACAGTCGAGGTTGGAGTTTATTAATCAGAAGTTGTAATTGTTCAAATTGCGGTCGGAATCCATGATATTCCATTATATCAGTTTAGACTTCACTTTGTGAGCGCTGAATGTTATGTGCTTTGAGGATTCAGGAGAAACAACTATTTTTCTGGGTTATTTTTCGTAGAGCTGTCTTTTGTTATTTCTTTGTTTTGCCTGGTGAAATTTAGTTGTTTCTTACGGGTACTCCTGTTTTTAATTGCTTTGTCTGTATAACAAGGGTGTAGTGTTCGCAATGCGTGTTCTTAACCTCACCGGTATAGCTGAAAGCAATTGTTGTTACTCACATCCAGTGTTTTCAAATAAACTGAGAACCTGTAGCTTAGGGATTGTCTGATTGGGTAAGTTATGTATGGGATTTTCAGATGATAGTTCAGGATATCTGTGACTTGTTTTAGGTCATTATCTGATTCAGTATTAGAAGAAAGAGTTTCTGGGGTTAAAGAGGGAACAGAACTGATATTTCCAGGGGGCAAAGTTCCTTGTTTTCTTCTCCTACGAGTTCACGGAACGAAGAGAAGCCGAATTTTGTATTAGGATTTTCCTCGGTGTGGGGTTCTGCCACTGATTTTGGGCATTGTTTCACTAGGTGTCCTTCAGATTTACATAAAAAGCATGTACGTGAATCTGAGGACACATAACCCCAGTATTGTTGTCCCTTCGTAATCAATTTGTTAAGTATCTGCAATTATCTGGATATCTTCTTGAGAAATATAGATTTGTCATCTGAAACGTAGGATATATGAGAATCCAGGAAGGGTTAGTCCTATTCTAATAGGAGATATCTTGAACATAAGTTTAATACCAAGATTTTTTAGTTGGTCTTCAATGATGTAGTTAGGAATTACTGGAACAACATTGGATAACATTATCCTTTGGCTTTTTGTAAGCAGGGTTCGCATCTGCAGTGATACGTTGTTTACATATAAGAGCGTTTGCTAGTTATATTTTCGAAACATTTCTTGTCAGAGAGGAAAAAACATTCTCCCGTTTGAAATACGCGAAACATATCGGATGTCGTTAGGGGAGATCGTATTTTTTTTCTGCGTATGCCATCGTAAGATTAAATAACTAAGGCTTGTTCTTAATTTGGGCTTGAAGCAGCAATTGCTGAGTATGATAAACCTGGAGACAGAACACATTAAATTTGTTGTATCTATTTGTTCGATGTTTTCGTTTGTCATTTTTTGTTTATATTTCGTCCGTTTGCATTATTACTATCGATCTTTCGGTTTATCTGCCAACTTCCATTAACAGAGGAGGCCATGGTTGTTTTGTCATCAATTTGATGTTAGCCGTTAAGAGTATTATTCAATGAAAACTTTTAATTGGTATTGAAATTGATAATATACTTACTCACAAGTGGTGAAGACTAAATGCAGCTTCCTTGGGGATAATATTTAAGTTGTAGTTTCCACTTGAAACGGCGCATTTATTTCAATAACCAGAGTAAAAACTTCACACGCCAAGCGTTTGATCCAGTATTGGTGATCGAATTGATTCTAACCAAATGATGCCACCAGATCTTGAGCTTATTTGCATGTATGTGGCCGGACACTCTCACCCATTACTGTTTCTCCATAAATCTCACACAAATGGCGATTAATATTCCGGCGTAACTTTTCACGCATTGAAAAAACGAAGGATTTGATTTCACAGTCGCGGGTCGTTCGATTGTTTTGAAAATTTCTAAATGCTGTAATAGAAAAAAAAAGTGACGATCACAGCTGCGTCTAGCTTCTAGAGAACAGAGGAAGTAACCGCGCATATTGGAAATGGTGACTGGAGTGCTGCAGTGACAAAACATTTAAACGGTACTTAATTTAAAAACAGGCTTCGTACAGTAGTTAAAATGTTATTTTTTCTACGTTAAATGGGAATATGCAAAAATCTGATGTGTTGTACTCACATACTTTCTCTGCTCTTGTACTATTACTACAAAACCTTATTCTTCTATCTTCTTCATGTTAGACGAGATAAACGTTTGCTGAAATTATCTTATTGCATATGTCCTTGTCGGTGCAAGGGGAATTTGAGAATACCGTAGACTTTGAGTGACAGTCAAGTCTTTTAAAGCTTTCAAATTCCGTTCTCTTTGCAGGGTAAACATAAAAAAAATGAATAACGATGTTACAATTGACAGAAGTATAAGTTCTCCAACACTCACACAAATGACATCTCCGAAATGGTTCACTGCACAAAAAATGCATCTGGACATAAATTGTGTATTCTAACGAGATCTACATTTTTGTAGATTTGTGTTGAATCCTTGAAATATAGCTATCAAAATTAAATACCAACTTAGGTTTTCAACTGACTTTTGGCATTTTAAATTGAGTTATGCTGTTCATAGGCAGACACATATACATAAATACATACACACGCGCGCGCGCGCGTGGACCTTTATCTGAAAATGCTTTCTTTCTGGATTCAAGGACTTTCCAAACATATTTTCGGTGAAATCTCGACATCGAAATTTTGGTTCAAATACAGTACTTCCCCTACTTACTATACATGGCGGAGAAAGTAATATGAAAATACGCTAGAATGTTTTAAACCTTGATCACATATTTTTTTGTGGCCAAATGGCAGTACTGTGTATTATAGGGTTAGGGAATGGGAGAGGTGGAAACTTCTTTGCAGTTGGTACAATAACGCGCGCGGAGCTAGGGTTATAGTACTAGTAGGTAATTAAATAACACTGTTGATGACCTTTGTGACACACAGGGAGAAAGCCATATCATTCATATACGTGACAATGTTTTGATGTGAAGTTAACAGCCTTGATGGTTAAGGCTGACATCTACAAGGACATGTGTACCGTAGCGTTGTGCAACAAGCAGATGACATTGTGTTGCGGTCAGAAGGGATGTTTGTTTTTATATCCTGTCTACCAACCTACCTACCTACACGGAGACGTGGGTGCCTGGAAATTAAAGGGAGAGGATGAGCATGCATTTCATTATTCTGGGACAACAAAAACACGCCGCGAGGAGTACCATATGCCTGTGAAACATATGCAAAATAAACAACGTGCACCCCATTGTCTTCCACAGGTTTCAGATAACCTTTTGACCCAGCTGCAACATGTCTGTAATTAAAAGGAAATGGATATCATAAGAAACATCTGATGTATGACGTTCTTTCTGCTTTCATGCGAAACATTGAAATAAAGATGTATTGTTAAACTTGACACATGAACGAATTTAGTAACATGCAAGGGTATCATGTTTGCCTAACGAGGCCCTTCTCTATCCTTCAACAATGACAACACCTTCATGCCTATGGCTACATTGTTATAATCAATGCCAGGTCGGCCTGAAAGGGAAGTATTTTTTTTGTGTTCGCTCAGTAAATCGTTACCCCTGTCTTTACGCCTAAGTATTGTGCCACTATTCGTGATACACATTAGTTGTAACCAGGGAGCACGGTTTTAGTAGATAAACATAGGAATGATATCAATAGCAAGGAGTATAGAGCCGGCAGCTAGCGTGAGGTATGAGGAAACGACACGCCCACCCCTACACAACCACCTGTTTCTTGCATGCTATATTAGGTTGTTTTCTTTTCTTCTTCTCTCTATTGTGTGTGTTCATTTAAACAAAATAGTTTACTACTTGTTACGGATGGGACTCCCTATGTGAAGAGAGCTGCCACAGCAATACAGTAAGCATTTCCAAAACTAAAACTTGTCTAGCACAGTCTCCACCAAGTTGCGGAAGAAATAATATCCTCTTTTCGGATGTAAATGCTTTTATAGCCAAAACAAAAAAGATATTTCGCAAAACACCCTGCAAAATCAAGATAAACAGATGGCACCTGGAAGCCCTTGCCTCCTTAACCAAATGCAACTCGGTGGGGGACATGTCTACAGGCTGCAGTTTATTATACTCAATATTACCACAAAATTGTAAACATGATAAAAGTCTGTGACGTGCAGAAAAATGTCACAATACGTGCAGTGAAACAAATAATTACACCAACTTTATTTGAAGGTCTTTCATACATTGAGAAGAATTTCAGTGACATAGTAACCACAATAACATTTAAGTCATGTGCATAAAAATGCTCGAGACTTAAGACAATAGAACAAGTTTCAGAGACACGGAGTCATGTTTTTGTACGCTCTTGTTACGTCTGGAACGTACTTTTTCAAAATACAAAAACTTTCTGTGAGTAAATCGAATGCGACTTACTTTCCATACATTTAGGAAATACATTATTGCACATTGCAATAACCGCTCACGATGATGTCTCCAGCTAAAATTCTAGACATCTTAATAAAAACTATGTTAATTGCACACTGTGCTCTGCAGGGTGTACTCTGTGCTGTCTTCAATAAATCGTTACTCATTACGATCAACTGTTGATTCACAGCATCAGAAACTACACGTGGCCAGATTATTGGTCTATGGCAAGTTGGTAGCATTGCTCGACAAATTTCAGAAACTGATGATGCTGCTGACACATGAATCCCGCTTTCTAGGGAAAGTAAATAAATGAATAAATAAAATGTAATTGATTTCTCTGGTTACTGTTATGTTATCAATGTAGTTGTTTGAATTTATACTGGGCAAACGCACTACGTATAGGTATCGTATCAACTATTCATAGTCTGGCAACGGCGAAACTTCACGGATGAACAAACACGACGGCTGCAAAAAGAAACACCTTTCCGTTTGAACACGCGAAGATAACAAGGTCTAAGGGAGGATTTCTGAGTGAAGGAAGACACATTCTCGTACAGGAGTATTTCTTCTCTTCGCTACAGAATAGAAGGAGAATGGAGGAACGTATTCATCTTATTCTTCCTCAACAAGCTAAGTCAAAAACGGAGGACGGGAGGGTGCTTAAAGAAGAAAAAGAGGAACAGAAGTAGGGACACTCCAGCCCAAGGAACTATGCAAATTGAAATTTCATCTTCCCGTTCTGCTTTAAATTTGGCCGCGTAGAGGAAACTCTTGGGAGAAAGCGAGCTCCGGCGGGCACCATTCCTCTTTTGTTTTGATTATTTTAATCTTCTTTCTGTAGGCATTCCTGGCACTTGTCCACTTGTTATGTGCAGTGTAAGGAAACCTATGGTACCATACCCGGGAATACCTTTACCTTGTTTCTACATTTCCCCACAAGAGCGTTGTCATACCTTTATTAATCATTAAACTGAATTTTAGAATATTGGTATTGTGAAGGCGACCGCGGCGTACAACAAACGACGGCCGGGGCCAATCTACTTCACACTACTAAGCACGTATCTAAGACGCTTAAGGTGAAGCTTCTTCACGCCACTCACGAGAGAAAACGCATCACAATGAGTGCGACACTTGAAAAAAGGGCCCTCCAGATCATTCAAGAAGTGTTCGACCGCCGGCTTGCTTGTAGAAATTTGAGAAAGATCTGCCTACGTCATCACCGGTATAAAAACTTGCCAGTGAGTGCGAAAAAGTTGTATGTGTGGCATTGTCATCGTGAAGGATAACTTGCGTCGAAGTGAAAAAGCTTTAATAAGTGGTGAGTGATTGTATATTCAGAGTTAGTTTTTGAGAGGCAGAGAAAGTGAAAAGAGACAGTGAAAGGAGCGCGTCAGGGTTATGAGAAGAAAACAGTTGTGTTATAATATCCCGAAAGAGTATAGATAGTGTAATATAAGTAAAATAACTGTATTTGTGCAAAAATCTTTGAAAGAAAAAGTGATAAGGAAAAGAAACTGGACTAGGCTTCTTTTTTTGTCACAGTATTTATTTCAAAGCAACGTCAGAGTAGGAAACCAAGTTATCTGTAATGATAACGTATTACCATGCTTGTATCATTACGAGAATAACTGTTTTAGTTCCTCTTCTGTGTATAGCAAGTAGAGGAAGTATCGTATTTCACCGAGAATACATGGTTTGAGACCTCTGAACCGAAAACATCACTTTTAGAAGAGGACCCCGTATATACATCCGTGTGAATGTGAACAGTACAGTTCAAAAACTAAAATTCTTGGTATTTTATCTCAAGATCCTCTGAGAATCCCACACGAAGCATTGGTAGGAAAATAAACCATTGCAAACTATCCTTCACAGGGAACAGTTTTCGAAAATATAAATACAGATGAACCTGATTTATGCGTATACCAAGGGTAAGACGGAAAATTACTTTTAACTCGTAATTACTTACAAATGAGATTTTGATAATGCATCATATTTTGTTCAAAGAAAAAGCCCACATGTGTAAAATGTGACAAAAAATGAAGATATGTAGGAAGATATGAATTTGGTCCTACTTTAAAGAAATCAGTTAATTTTTTGCATGAAATACATATACCTCATTTTGTAACTGGAAGCAATACGTAGTGTGGTATAAGCAATAATTATTCCTAATAATTATATTATTCCTAAGTCTGAAACAATTTCAGTTTTGATTTTGTTCGGATTAACTTGCACCTCTTGTATGAATCTTACTTTCTGATCTAGTGTTCTTTCTGTTTTTTATGTTCTCCATGGATAATTAAAAGTAATTCTCATTTGTTGCTACTATTTGTTGCGCTGAAAGCTGCCAGTTTAAACGAGTCAGAAGTTCTTTATCATTTTATTACAAAGAAAAGAAAACTGCGTAAGACGAATATTGCTTATTTTCGATGCATTCATTGCAACAGATACAGTAATTTCACTTAAGTACGCTCGCGTTGGCATAGACCTAATATGCAATGATCAGCGCCATTCTACGGAATTCACTGGAACCGCAGAGTTGTGGTTATGTTTGCTATTCTGCGGTTTTTGTCATGTTGCCAAGCTTTTGTATAAAGAGTTGATCATAAATGCGTTGGTCTTATTTTATTATTTGAGGTCAGATATTGTCGTTGTAAACAAAAGGAAACAAATTAAAATTAAGGGTCTGAGCGAGATTGTGTCACAGTAATTTCATAGTATTTAAAGTTATTTTTTGTTTCCGGTGATGTAAATTCGCAAATGTATTGCTGTTAGGTTATTGAACACACTCGGACTGTCAACTATTTTTACATCATATGACATAGCTCGTTAACGTCAGTTGTCTATATCTATGCCAGACATACAAAATTAAAAACAAGAGAGTAATAATTTATAAAGGAATGCTTTTATTATACAGGGATTTAATTTCCATACTAATTAATGCCGAAAACTAAAGTAAATTTAATTTAGTCGTAAGGCAATTTAAATATCTAGATGAAATCTTAAAATAAATTTTGATTACATATTAATTTTCAATTCAACTGTTGCATACTGAATATTTCAAAAGAAATTTACTATATTTTATTCATCGGATTCAGCAGATTTGAAAGATAGGTTGAAGGAAGTTAACGTTAATTGACATGAAGGTGAACATAATTTTGTGAGAAATATTTTTGTCGAGTAGGTTCTATTCTTTTATTTTGATAGCGATTAGAATAAACCACCCCTGTGTATGGAAATTGAACAAGCATTTATCTATATGCGCCAAATGTTTCTAGCAAGACTGTATTATTAAAATTATTATTATTATTATTATTATTATTATTATTATTATTATTATTATTATTATTATTATTATTATTATTATTATTATTATTATTATTATTATTATTATTATTATTATTATTATTATTATTATTATTATTATTATTATTATTATTATTATTAATTATTGTTGTTGTTGTTGTTGCTATAAATATGTATACACTAAGCAAAATTGCCGGTTAAAAAATCTACTGTTTTCTGCTGCTTTTTCCAAGTAAGTTTTTATAAGAATAGTTATAGTTTTTTTTTTTTTTTTTTTCCCCTTTCGTTTTTCGTAATGGGTGGTAAGGTATGAATGCAATGTCAGTGGAGTTGCATTTTGTTTTTGTAACAAGCACGTAATTGGGTGATGTCGTTAATACCTTGTCTTTGTAAGCTTAGGAGTTCGTAGTTCTCCGAACACAGGAGTGCTTTATTTTCATTCAACGTTATCCACTTGGAATCTGGCGCGTTTGTCCCCGACTCCCTTCAACATTTCAAAGCACTGTACAAAGTCCTATTTTAGGATCACCATCATCCCTCTCGTCGCATTCCCCGTAATCCCGTCCAACGTCTGAGATATTCTCACTTTGAAAGGCGAAAAGCCAGAAGTCGGTAAAAGCCAAATCTCTGCTCTAGAAAGGGCTACAAACCTGAGTGAAAGTCTCTGCTTAGCGAAAAAAATCGTGCGCCGCATAAAAAATATTGTATTTAAGTCTTGAAACCTCTGGCTAGGTTCGCACATCGTGTTTGAAATCCGATTTGCTACTTTACTTGGTTCTTAAAGCAAAAGTGGTTATGAGTCAAGGGAGCATATTCAGGACCTTCATGCTCAATGCGACTCAGTGTAATTTATTCCATAGAAAATAGTTTATTCTCAGAGAAAGCTAGAATCACAAAGCTTCATACATAAAACATTGTGATTAAACTATACTGCACTTCAAAAACATTAAGATAAATCATTCCAAACATTTCCATATACAAAACATACTATGGTGCTTTTAATAAAAAAAAATGAATACAGCCGTTTTAAGAAAACGATTTTTACTTTCCCTACTACGCTTAGTAAGTAGGGGAAATATTGTATTCGACCCAAGAATTCGATATGGAGATTTCACCAGGAATATAGGTTTTGAGGCCCCCTGAATGAAACATTTTTAGAAAAATGTTCGTGTATGTGTATGCGTGCGCGTGCGCGTGTGTGTGTGTGTGTGTGTGTGTGTGTGTGTGTGTGTCACTGAACAGCATAACCGAAAAACGAAAAGTCGGTTAAAAACCAAAGTTAGTATTTAAATTTATTATCTTTCAAGGACACGACACGAAGATTTTGAAGAAAATTTCACTCCCACTACCTTTTAGATGGGACGCTTTTAAACAATTTTGATTTTCTCAAAGTGGCTCAAACGACTTTGATTAAAATGGCATATATAACAGTTTTATAGTAAATGAAATGGATATTTTAAATGTTCTGCCTAAATCCCATGTAGCCCTGTTTAATGCTGATGAACTTTTCATAATCTGTAAGAGATTGACTAAATCTTACAAAAATGTATATCTCCTTAAAACATTCAAATTATGTCTAAATGCATTTCTTGTGGAGTTAACCATTTCGGAGATATTTCTTGTCATTTAAACTTTTCCCAAATGGGAGGTCGTTATTCGCTTTTTACCTCTTGGCCGTGCAAAGAGAACTGAATTTCAAAGCCTTTATATAGCGACCAACTTTAAAAGATTTGACAATCCGTCAAAGCCTAGTATATTCCCCTATTCCCCTTGCACCTATAAGATGCTTATTTCTACTAAAATGAAGAAGGCAGAGGCATAAGCGTTTGTAAGAATAGTTAGTACAAGAGTAGCGAAAGCCATGTGAGTGCAACACATCAGATGTTTACATTGAAAGAGATGTTTAGGCTTATGAAAATCTCACTTTGCATCCTTGAAACATGTAAGGTTGATTTTTACCTAACATTTCTTTTTTGAATTTCAAATAGGTTCCCAATACTTTTATGAAAACGTATACATTCACACATAATTTTCAGAACATTAAAGTTATAATAGTATGAAGTCGCTGCTTGCAAAGTATTCACACTGGGTATTGTCACGCAGGCCGGTAGACGAAAGAAACACTTTAGGTCAAGCTACCTCACACTACTAGGCGGTCGTGCGCCTCAAAGCAGAAGCTACCTATTATCTATGTGCGGTGAGTAAGTACGTAACAATGCAGCGATTATTCCAGAGTGTTCGAGAAAAATGTCAACGTGCAGTGCTTGCTTGCGAAGAGGTGATTTTCAAGAAAAATCCGTGCTACACATTTTCTATCATAGAGTTGAGTGTTGAGTGAGACAACTAGCAGTGAGACAGAAAGGTATGAGTCAAGGTTACGAGAGGGCAGAATAGTAGCAGGTCGTAAAATCAAGACTAACTGTAGATTGTGTTAACCATCAAACAGAACTTCATTGTTGTGCTTCAGTTTTAGAACACAAATAATGCGACAGAAAAGGTAACGTAGTTGTCATGCTGGTGTCAAGAGTGGGATTTCCCGATATACTATATATCATCTGCTTCCCTTAATCACTTTTAAAACGTTTAGTAATTTTTATTTATATGTACCTTTTACACTATTATATCGCAAACTTCATATGTTACGTATGTTGGAAGAATTTAAGGTTAAAAAATGCAACACTTGATACCCTGAAGCGATATACAGTTCCCATTAATAGCTTAACAAGTTATTAGCGAGAGTAAAACTGTAAATTTATATAAAACGTGGAAGCGGGGTATTTACCTCGAGGCATAAGACCGCTTGCTGTAGCAAGCAGAGAAAAACCTTGCTAGAGCATTGGTAATGCGGACATGAAATACTTGGGAATGGTGAAATGAGGCAATTAAAATTAATGTTACGTTAATGATTCAGGGATTCATGAATCCTGCTTGCATGGGAGCACAGCTTGCAAGCGCGTAGTCAGCTTTTTCCTTATGCGTGTAACATAACCGACCCTAGCAAGCGAGAAGCGACCGTGCAAAGAGCTGGTACACGGTTATTTTTCTGGTAGGTGTACGAGATAAAGCAAGTGTAAAGGAATTGTGTCCTGCAATTTTATGCTTAAGGGATTTCACTTTCAAGCAATGAAGTTTTTTAACTAATTTGATCGACTTTTATTTTAGGTCTACATTTGTTTAGCAGTTTCGCTATCTCTACCCCGCAAATACATGAAAATATTCTATCCAAAACTTAACTTAAAAAATTAAGTTTAAAAACTTAATAACAATACATATTAATAATAGTCGGAGCAATAATTTTAAAACAACAACAACAATGAATGGAGAAAACAATAAAAAAGGGGGTAACCTCGTAAGTTTGAAGACCAAACGGACTCTTGTGACTAGTCTGTCGAAGGGAACAAACGTAAAATTATTGAAGCGTCGAAGTATGTGAAAACAAAAGGTGATTATCGTAAAGCTTATGTGTATAATTGTGTAATTAGTATTAATCGTTTGCTGAATTATATATTACACGTGTATTGGTCGACAACGTTTCAAGCGAAGAGAAAATGAAAACTTTAAAATACGCCATAATAGAAATTTGAGTCATTTTATCAAAAAGACTCGCGTATATCCAGAGAGAGAAATCTCGTAGCTTCTATCGACGGCAAAGGGCTGATTTAAAGGAATTACCACACATTATTAGTCGTTGGGAAGCATTGTCGAATCAAACAGTTAACGTTTGGCCGACAACAGTGTATAATCCTGCTTCAAAGTTCACAAGTAAGTTATTGCTTCAAGTGTCAAGACATCGGAAATTTGAATTCTGATTACCATTGAATCCAACAAGGAAGAAATCTAGCGGGATACATTCGCATGACTTTCTGTACCAATTGCTCCATACACTACTTTAAAACAGTTATTTTACTACTGCTTGCGTTAATCGAGATAAACGTTTACAGAAATTGATTTTACACATTTCTTTGTCCGATACAGCAATCTTAACCGATATCCAGCTTTTTAAAATTAGCTAAGGAATGTTTATAAAAGTGTAACCAAACCTCTATTGTTTATAAGGTAATTGGAGGTGGTTACCAGTGTTTTCTAAAGCAATGCTTATTATACACTGTGGCGTTAATATTCAATCAAGTTTAATGTAACGATAGACATAATAAAATACGCTTCTGATACAAAGTAAGTGCAGAGTTACACATATTCCACACTATACGGCCTCACTTGTTAAACAAATTCCTGCCGTATCTTTGGAAGATATTAAAACGCAAAGATGGCGTGAAACCTCGGTATAGAATGTTTAGGCATTATTCAATACACCTTACCTGTTATAGGTAGGTGGCGTAGAAAGCAAATTTCAACGAATACAATATGAAATAAGGTAGTGAAATCTGTATCCTTAGCAGCTCTAGCAACTGATATTTAATGTGTACTCTTTAAGTAAATAAACCAATTATAATAAACTGGCTAAATCTTTTCCTAATGAATTTAATTCTGAAGGGATGGCCTGGGTCGTTCTCCCTAACCATAAAACACTATACTTGAAGCGCTTCGTCGTAAATTACGCCAAAGACGGTAGTCGAAAGCAACAAGTGGAGAAATACATAAAACTAAATGTTGTGCGCCGTTTCCCATATTATATTTAACAACCTACATAGTAACAAACATCGTAAAACTGTTAAAAGCCTTTGCCTTCGCAAACTGGAAATGCAACGTAATAAAAACTGTAACAACGTACATTAGTTCCCAATATTTCACCTCCTTTTCTTCTCCCTACATGTTCAGAGGCTTTCTTTAGGGAAAAATATGATCGTTATTTCCTCTCTAACAAACATCAATTTTATATCCCCTCTTATCTTCAAACTGTATAGTGTTGCAAAGGCCTTCAGCATAGGCAGTTACAGCAGCGTTCCGTTTCTTTGCCTCCAAAATTCCTGCCACACAATTTCAATAAATCCTGTGTGTATGAATGTATTTCAAAGGTTATAGAAGTCACTAAGTTTATGCACCACTAAGCATGAACAAATCATATAGCACGAAAGCCATTCAGCAGTATTAGCTTTACTCGGTAGCAGTCCAACTACAAGGTTGGTCGCACTGTTATGTAGCCTTTTGCTCTCACAGAGAGTTCTTGAGATGGAAACTTTAGTTAGCAAAACAACTCGTATATATTACTTTCTCCATTAGTAGGAGAAGTAATGTATTCGACCCAAAATTTCGATGTCGAGATTTCACCGGAAATCTAAATCCAAACAGGCCGTGCCGTAGCTGAGTGGTTAGACCATTCGCTTCCCACCAAAGCTGCCTGGGTTCGATCCCAAGCAACCACATGTAGGATTTGTGGTGGAAGAAGCGGTGCTGGGGTGGTTTTCCTCCGGGTTCTCCAATTTCCCCCGCTATTTCGTTCCACCGGTGCTCCATCTTCATTCCATGCATCAGCAGTGTCACCGCCTGCGGTGCCGTAGTAGTAAAAGCGGGCGTTAAACACTACACAAAAATAAATCCAAACAAACACTTTTAGAAAAAGTTCGAAAAGTCGGCTAAATAGCAATGTATTGCTATTTAAGTATTGCTATAGTATTTAAGTTTAATATCCTTTAGGGATGGGAAGACTTCGAAGAAAATTCCTCCGCCCTGAATTATCGCTTTACATGGAAAAGTGACTTCCTCGAAAATGCCTTCAACACCATGCTCCTTCTGAGTAGGGTGTTCACTGGGCCACTTTCCACGAGAGTGGAGATAGGCTCGGGTGATCTGCATCTTGAAGCCCGGGAAACAGCCGGTACGCTCCTCCAACTACCGATCCGTAAGTCTCCTATCTACCCTCTCGAAAGTTCTCGAAAGGATGATTTTAAACTTGTCCCCATTATTGGGAGACATGCAAGCCTTCCCTGAACTCCAGTTCGGTTTTCCTCCTGGGCAGCCTACGCCTCAGCAGCTGCTGCGGGTGATGGAGGCGGCTGCCCTGGGTTTCCAGGAACACGCATTCACTGCTGCGGTAACTCTGGACGTAAATAGCCTTCCTAATATTATTCCTACTGCGGTAAACCCCTATTGGGCGTAGGTATGCAGCACGGGCTGAATCTCAGCTTGCCAGCAGCTCTGAGTGATCAGTACTTGATATCAAATACCTCGTAGCATTGGGCTAAGCTGCCTTTTTAATGTAGAAATTTCAGGTTGAAAATGATGAAGCTATTCGTGTAATGTAATCTTACCTTTAATAAGCCACACCATGCTCAATTCCAGGGAACCATACGAGTATGTGGTATTTAGTGTGCACAAATTAAATCAGTAAAGAATCATAAAAACATATTATAAACATTTTTACAATTAAAAACCCGGTTGCAGTTGTGCTACGGATTTAATGATCTAGTTTTAAATGATACGTCAATATCATAACAGGAACGGGGTTCCAGTACCAGAAGGCACCACTATTGCAGCCTGGTTGTGTGTTTCAACACAGTGCAATAGTTGCTTCCAAGCTGTAAAATGGATTGTTGTACCTCGTGCGTCTCCCTAGGTCAGAACAGAGACATTACGGCAGTCCAGCTCAGGTGTCTGGACGGGCCCGGATATTCGGGAGTTTCACGGGGCTGGATAAGGTCCTGTGTGGTGCACATCCTCCTCTCAGATTTTATAGCAGGGGAGGAAGGACATCGGATGAGCGAGCACATAATCACTGTTTATAGGGACATCGGATCATTAACTCCGCCTGCCTGCCTTGACCCACGACAATGCTGCCTCCGATAGTGTACCGACTTAATCGCACCTCATAATCGCTCTAATGGAAACTGACATCCTGAGTTGCACACACGGGTCCACTTACCTTCGAAGCTCCAATATGGACTATTTTTCAAATAAAACGTAATGCATTTTCTTTCCTAATTAACCATTTTTAATTTCTCTGCTACGTATAGTAAAGTAGAGGAAGTATTGTATTCCACCCAAAAATTCAACGTCGAAATTTCACCGGAAATGTACATTTTGAGATGTCCTGAATAAAAAAAAGTCATTTTTAGAAAAAGGTCCGTGTGTGTGTCTGTGTGTGTGTGTGTGTGTGTGTGTGTGTGTGTGTGTGTGTGTGTGTGTGTGTGTGTCTGTCTTTGTCAGTCTGTGGCGAGCACAACTCAAAAACGAAAATTCGGTTAAAAACGAAAGTAGGTATTTAAGTGTAATGTCTTTCAAGGATACGGCCCCAAGATTTTTAAGAAAATTGCTCCACCCTACACTACCATTTATATGGAAAAATTTTCGAATTTGCTTTTCTTGAAAGTGACACTAACGGTTTTGATTAAAATGTCATGCATAATTTGTCTCAATATATATATACAATTTTATTTTATTTATTTATTTTTTGAGTAAACCATCTCGGAGATATGCCTTGTTATTTCTACGTTTTGAAGCTGAAATGATTTCATTGTTTAACGACGCTGTCTATTGGATCATATCAGCGCCGCCGGTGTGCTGGAATTTTGTCCAGCAGGAGTTCTTTTACATGCCAGTAAATCTACTGACATGGAACTGTCATTTTTAAGCACACTTAAAAACCATCGGTCTGGCCCGGATTTGAATCCGCGACCGCTGTCTAACCAACAACCACCCAGACCAACTCCCAGAGTCAAAGAATGGGAAGGCCTAGGTATAATGGAAGGGGTTAGATCCAACCTCACTTCCTCCGCAAACGCTGTACACCGCTCATGTTTACTATCTACTTTTGAAATAAACATGTCTTTGGATAAATAACAATCAACCCATTCTGCACTGTAACGTTGTTTTTATTGTGTACAGAAATTTCTAGAGAAACCACGCCAGTTTGCCACACCTCTCGCTTAATGACCCAGCCGTTCTTCGGACATAAAACTCTGCGTGTTTATTACCAGGCATTGTCTTTCACTTTGCTCGACGTTGGCGTCATAAAACGTGTTTACATTTATTATCCTAGCGAGAAAGCTAAGGTAACGTTTTATTAACAGTGTGCTCCAACTAATTTACAAGTATATTTCATATCTTGAAACCGAAGTTAAAATAGTAATTATCAAATAAAAAGTGATCTGTCAAGTGGCTACTCCGGTAGTAAAGGAGGGGTGCCAAAATTAACATGGCCGCATTTAAAACTTTTGAAAGTTCCTCAAAATTAGCTTATGAAACCGTGATTAGCATCATAAAGGATACTTTAAAAATTTTGCGTAAGACTGAGTGAAAGCGTGAGAGTGTGCGTGAGATTGAGAGCTTTAGTGGAGAGCGTGAGAGAGAAATAGACTGAGCGTGATTGAGCCGAGTGTGAGAGTTAGTGAGCGTGAGTGTGAGAGAGAGTGAGTGAGAGAGATTGAGAGAGAATCACAGTGAGCGTTTGAGTATACAATAAAATTGGTATTTATTTAATAAAATTGAAGCTGTCAAATAGCCACATACAGTTTTACGTAACATTTTTAAATTTTTGCATATTCATTTATAGATTTCACTGTTTTACTGCACAGTTATATGTAATATCGTCCACAGGCTTCGTTACACAGTTCACACACACACGTTGTGATTGGGTCGTGATAATTTTGGTTTTGCAAATTACATTATGAAAGTCGTGAATAGATAATCTAGTTAGGAGATGTCGCAGCTGCAAGTGCGGTTCGCCACTGCCATAGAACTCCGGCCACATTTTTTCTCGTTTACCCTCCACGATCTTCAGTTGATTTCTGGAAGCCTTGTTGTGTGGCAGCATATAGAGAAGTTTGATGTCTTCAATTAGGAACGTCTCCCTCGCTAACAGGTACGCTGGTTTAGATCTTGTGGACCTTCAGGGACCTAGTGCTCTTTTTAGATAAATCGATTTTACCTTTTCTAGCGTTTCTAGATTTTTCAGTCACGTGGTCCCATATAACCTCATGATTGGCAAGATTTTAGTGTTGAATAATTTCATAGCCGTTTATAGACTGAGTAGGCAGATGTTTTTGATGTTCTGTATTGCTATTATTGCTTGGATTGTACGCTGTGTTGTATGTTTTGTGAAGCATTTGGCAGTTGGTTGCAATGTCACCCTAGGCATTTAAAGTTTAATAAGATTTTAGTTTTTTGTCTTCTGATGTTGATCTCAGCAATCATGGGTGTTTTTCTGCATTTCTGTCTTTGTATGTTCATTTGTGGTATATGTTCATTGCACCATTTATCTGTTTTTAATGATTTTCTGCAGCTTCTGCATATCTGTTGATCCTACAGCTATGTTATCAGCGTATGTATATATGTTTCTAGCTTCTTCATTTTCTACAATTCGCAGTACTTCTCCAGTGGCAAGAATGTGCAGTAAAGGGCTCATTGTGTCAACCTGTCAGACTCCAACTTTATAGAATTTACTACTTCAGTATTAACATTCTGAACTAGTTAAAAAAAGTAAACGAATAAAATAAACCTTTATTACGAATCCCATTTGAGAGAAGGGCTTTAAGTTTCCACAGTAGCACCCTTTGTAGGCGAGCAATGCACATTTTATTATAAACAACGCAATAGTAGCTACAACTGACATTCGTTTGTTTTGGTTAATGATGCGGAAATCTCTTATTAATTGTTTGAAATAAAACAGTTTAAATTAACCAATCTCGGTAACATTGATGGGAATGTTTAATTCCAGTATATGGCATTGTGTTTGTATTACTTGCTTTTATTATTAATTAGTTTCATTGTAATTACATTTTAGTTGATGAAATTACTCCCTTGCGTGCAGGAAATTTAATGGTAATGTTTTACCTGCATATATTATTGCAGACGACTATTGTAGCAACGGTAAACCACAATTCTTTTATTTTATACTCGTCAGCTCCTCCGATTCAATGGTTGGTTTCGCCTCAAGGTGAAGAGAAGATATCGATGGTATCCATAGTATGTTTTCCATTCTTCAATCCATTTTTCCGGAAAAAATGTGATACTTCTTGTAGGAATTAATTAGGTTTTATATTATGGGCACGTGTTTTATATAGCGGTTGGTCTGGTCTTTGTTTATTGGTTCGGCTGCTGCGTGGGCTGGGCTAAAGTGGGGGCTGCTTCCGTTGCCCATTATTATTGTTGAATGGGCTGGCACAGTCAATGCGGTATCATAGGTTAGCGTTGACCTTTGGCACCTCCTTCGAACAAGTAATGCCACTGTGGAAGAAATCTATAAATCTTAACATTTTATTGAATAGCTATTACAAAGCTGTAGAAGTGAAAGGTGAAATTGTTGGCACCAAGGAGCAATAACTGTATACACTGCAAACCACGTATTTATGAAACGTGGAGGTTTTCTGGTGTTAAGTCACGTATTTCCACACTTCTACTGAGATAGTGTTGATCCCTGACTACTTTTCTAACGATCTCCCCGCTCTGTTGCCACGGCAGGTCAGTTGGTGCGGTAGCCGTCTCTACGTCTAACGTATCTGCTTGGAATCGCATCTGGTACTCTTAGATCAATTTCTGCGCTGAACTTAACTAGGATTACGTTGCATGGTAGGCACGAGTTTAGGATATGCATTTGTCAGGCGCAAGGTAGGATGATGTTAATATATACATGTTAAAAAAATAAAAACATAACAAAAAATAACATGATTATACTCCTCTGCCTCATAATGCCTATTATCAACAGTAGATATACTAATCTAGTACTTGCTAGACGGTGAGAGTTTCAGTTCACGTAAACGCTCAACCGGATCAATCGATAGCATTGTTTCGCACTGATGAGAAACCGAAGTTGCGAACAAGATTACCTAAGTGCTCACTTGGCTTCTCGTTTCGGGTTTCCCCATCAACATTACCATATTCTTTTATAGCGTCAGCTTCTCTTCGGTTTCAGCTTTATACAGAGTAGAATAATTATGCTTCTACAGGAAACCAAACTGACGAAACATATATTGTTTCATGCTGCGATATAAATGCGGTGAATGCATTATTGCAGAACGAAGAAAAGTTTGAAAGCACGAGATGAAGTTAAAATAATGAAGATAGTATTGTTAGAAGGGTAATACTAGCAGTGGCGACCAAGGCAGTTAACAACTGAAGGTGAAGTGGCTGTTTGTGCCGAAAGACTTACAGGTTTCACGAAACTGTCTAACGATTTCTGAAAAATGCTATCGTCTTAAGTCGGAGACTGAATGGGTGGTTTTTTGCTGACAGAAGCCTCTGTGACCGCACAGAAGCAGTCTTCAAGTTGAAGTTGATGGAATACCTTGAAGTAATCAGGCATTTTCTTCAGCACCAAGCGCAAGGCTTGCTACAGAGTGGACCTTTTCTATTTCTGGAGGAAAAATGAGTGGTTCTTAGACACTTTAACGCTGAATTAAAATCTGTTTTTATCTTCAGACATTCGGGACAGCTTAGAATTTAATCGGACTTATATAGTCTTAAATAGATATACAGATATACTGACAGAAATTCAGTTAAGGGGGCATATAAACATTAGGATATAGCAGAAGGTGATGGTTAAGTACTCTTACAATGTTAACTTTTTAAATCATTCACAGGAATGTTTATAAAAATAGAAAATATTGACAGAAATTTGCCACCACAAAGTTTCAGGTCTTGTTTCTTCGTTTTGCAGTGAGCATTCTTTTTATCCCGAATTATATTCCAGCAATAATCAGTATCATCAGCTTAATACAGTCCCTCAATCGCAGCTCTGTCATCATGAAACTTTCTGGAACGAAGTCTATACATTGCATCCTAAATCTTTATAAGCTTTGATTTTTTTTTTTTTTTTCACAAAGTCATTATACTAAGGATCTCTTCTACTTTCAAGGAAGTTTTGTGCTACTTTATTCAAACATACCCAGGCTTACATTCCTTTATCATACGTGCTTCAAAATTTCCATATAAGTTGTCATCTAAGAACCCACAAATAAACCTTTAATTTTAGCAGGTGATAGACGAAGGAATTTGTCAGTAAGATATGTAAATCCTCTGGCTCTTGGATCTATGATCTTCACAAATTGTTCAATTAGGCAAAGCTTTATGTGGAGGAAATCTTCGGGGGTAACCACAACCACACTTTTCCGCTACACATGTGTTAACCAAATTTCTGGTTCCGTTTAGGCCGTTTCTTTTTTATCTAGGGGATCTTCGATCTCGACTATCCACTTGCAAAAGAAACACACTTATTTTTGTTACCTTTCTGCATTCCTAATAACAATGCAATTACTTTGAAATCGCCACACACCTTCCATTTATGCTCATTGTACCCAATTACTTTGGGCATATTTGCTAATATCTTATAACTCTCTCACAGCCCTCTTTATATTAATTTACTCTCTGTAATAGATTCATTAGTAGGCTGAATCTGTATATTTCCTTTATATAAGGGCAGTTATCTTGTGTGGATTTTCGCTCTCTGAAGAATCCAATTAAATATATTTTAAATTGGTAGAAAAAGGTGCTTTCTCAGAGTGATTTTTAGGTTAACTTGCCATACTATCTGAACAGCGCAACAAAGAATCAGAAATAGTAAACTTAATGTAGCCAACTATTTAAATTGCTTTTATAAATTTACCACATTTTCCGCAGTTAAAGACTCCACGAATTTTATGCTCAGATTATGGGAAAACTACCCCTGATAGCGAAATTCTGATTTCAGATTTGAATTTAGCAGCGTAAATTACATATTTTCAACCCAGAAACAGAATCTTTGTACAATAGTGTTATATTTCACACGTACTTCTTGCACTAAGCTTTGCATGTATGACTTATATGTTCCTTGGAAGGTTATGGAATTGGATAAGCAACACAAGTTATTCTTTATGAAATATAAATTACTCAAAAGATCCACTGAAATGAACGATTTTTCAATTTGAATTTCAATGCTAATTTACATACACACGGACTTGTATATCGACAGGTGTCTTGAACCTTTCCATTCACTTTGTAGCAAGGAATTGCAGCTTCATACAAATATATTCTAGCCAGTTTTATCCTCTATAGCTTGTAAACAAATTCAGAAAGTATTAAATTTGCAAAATCCAGGAGGTTGTGCCAGTTGGCACTGCATACGCTCTGTGGTATATATTCTATGGCTCTCGCAACTGGCACGTGGTCTCCCAATCGGTTCTTTGTTCTAGATTCAGTAGCTCTCACACAAACATCTAGGACTAAATTTGGCAGGAAACGTGATTGGCTAGAGAGTTCACGGCACGGCAACTATGAGAACCGTAAACACAAAAAAGTCAGCTTGAAGTACTTACTACAGTTATTAATGTCCACGAAATATACTTTAGCAAAATTAAACTCCTGATAAATATTTATCCCAAAGCTGTGACGACGTAAATTGTTCCGTGATTATATCCCTTTACTTGGATAAATCATGCATGCCATCGCACCGATTATTTTACGTGGGTCCTCCCACATCCTTTACCTGAGATACATTTGATTCCGGCTTCTGAGACTCGAACCCGCTATCTGCAGCTTTCAATAAATAGCCAGTCCATTTGTCTAACCGCAACGATCTTGGCTATTAAAGTCAGGTGCATGAGGCAATCTATCATGTAATTATCGTGATTTTCTATCAACTCGCATATGTACACATTTATTTCAATATATTGTAATCTAATATCACAATTACCGTATACCACTTTCTTTATTTGCCTTCCTATAAAAGCGTGAAAGCTAGCCTCAAACACCATACAGCATAGCAATTCACTATTTACACAAAACTAACAAAAATGTTCATTAAAGCTGATTAAAAACTGCTGAATAACGTTACAACAGCCATAGAACAATAAAGCTAATAAATGCTTCCAGCATTCCCCGTCGAACGGTGTTGTGCGCCTTTGTGCAGACACACAGTTTAACTGATCCACTTTGGGAATTATTTCTATAAATTGTAAGCCTGGCAACAAATATGTGACTTCTGGTTTCGTTAATTTTAAAACCATTTACATTAAATCACATCGCTGAGCCAATTCTGAAACAAACAGGACTTAGGATGTTTGTTACTGTTATTTGTAATTGTATAATTTAATCATCAGCAGTTTTAAGGTTATGGCAGACTCAAAGAGTAGATATGAAGTTTAAAAGAAATCTGATGTGTTGCACTCACATGACTTTCTCTACTCTTGTACTAACTATTCTTACAAACTCTTATTCCTATACTATCTTCATGTTAGTTAAGATAAACCTTTGCACTAATTGTTAATTTCCTTGTAGGTGCAAGGGGAATATTAGAATACAGTAGGCTTTATGCGATAGTCAAATCTTTTGAAGCTTTCAGATTCCGTTCTCTTTGCACACTTAACATATAAAAAATGAACAACAATGTTCCATTTTACGAAAGTTTCTAAGTTTTCTGAAACTCACACACATAACAAGGAATATCTCCGAAATAGTTCACCTTACAACAAAATTTATTGACATAAATTCTGTATTTTAGCAAGATCTACATTTTTGCACAGTATGATTTGGTCTATCTCTAACGGTTTACCAGTTATGCAAAAGTCGTCCAGAATAAATACGACTACAGGGGCTATAGCCAGAAAATTCAAGATATACATTTCATATTTTATCAAAATATCTCAAACATATGGCATAATAACAGCTTTACACATAATAATTGTTCAACTAACGTTATTTGTAAATATTAGGGGGTAATAGAAGGGCATGCTTTTGCAATGGACCGCGGCTAAGGTCTAAGAGCTATTTTCCCATCAAGAACAGACTAGATTTGCATGGCTACCAAACGGTCGACAAGCACGGTAACTTCGACCTTGTTGCTGGCAGAGTGTGAAGTGTTGCCCATCCCCAAAAAATAATAAGGAACAAATGAACCCCTGGTATAACGTATTATCTTCTTTATCAGAGGACAACTTAAACCATGTATGTATGTCCATACTGCTTGGCCTCTATAGCTTACAATATCCAAAATCAATTTTTCATTAATTGGCAGTCATTGATTTTTAGTATTAGTAGAATTGATGATATAATTTCCCAGTCAATGCACCGTAAATATATTCAGGCACACTGCCCACCGTTTTAACTCACGAAAACCTTTATAGGTCAAATATTTGTTCAATTTGATCACTGAAAGTTTCATACACGTGGGATATAACCTTTCTGCTCATTTTTTCATCTCCTGTTCGATATATTGACTGTCAACTGTTCATACCGAGTGAGATTGCGATACTTTCTCTCAAACCGTTATCTGTAACAGCTGAAAATATTCCTTTATTGAACTATTCCTGTGCTTCGCCCTATCAAGGAATATGTTTCGCAACCTGACGTTTCTGAAATTCCATCTCAACTGTGAGACGCACACAAGGAATTTTTACTTTATTTCCATAGCAACGGAGGAACGAAAGAAAGTCTGAAGTATAACAGTTATATGAATTTTTTTGCGATTTTAGAACTTTACGTAAGAAGAAGATATTTTAAAAATTGAATTAATGTTATGTTCCCAATTATATATTATCATTTGCCGTGCCTTAGTCTCGCAAAAGCTCGAAAATAGCTCGATCCATTTGATTAATTTCTTCTTTGTTTTATTCGTCTCAATACTGGGATGGTTTAGAAAAAATAACATTAGGAAAACGCAACTTATCTTTATTTTTGAGAATAGATTTTGTTAAATCGAATTTAATTAAATTTAGCGAACATTCATTTTAATCAGTCATTCCGTTAAGGTAAACTGGTGTTGTCGGCTTAGAAATAATAAAAAAACATCCATTCAATTTTGCTTTGGCGAGACTCGAAGAATTACGGCAGGCTTAGACATAACCATAAAATGTGTTTTAGCGAAACTTGAGGAATTAGTTTGAGTATTTCAATATTGTAAATTTATTAAGTTAACCTTAAAAAATTTGAGTGAATGAAAAAAATTTCGAGTCGTTTTGCAATGTTCATCACAATGCCAAGGAGAGGACGAGCTGGCAGGTCGTACCGATTCCAATGCATTGGAGTGGAAAGGTTGATTATGATTAATAATTACTTATAAAGAGTTACAATCACATCAGTTTTAGATGGTACAAAGTTCACCGGGTCATCCAGTTTTAGATAAAAGTAAACGAACATACATTAAATTCACGACTCCATAACTAATCATTATTTGCGGCCAAAATGAGTGTGTGTGTGTGTGTGTGTGTGTGTGTGTGTGTGTGTGTGTGTGTGTGTGTGTGTGTGTGAGAGAGTGTGAGAGTGTGTACGTGGGTGACAGACGATAGCAAATGGAACAGAGACTATCAATAAATTGAGCTGCGTGTTGGAAATACCGACTTGTGTAAGCCACGCTGCAACACGACGTGGGACTATTCTACTCTTCTAATGCGCTCAATCATTTTCTCATGGCTGCACAATGTTATGTATGTGAGAATACAATAGGCTTAAGTGCTAGTCTGAAGTCCATTACAAGGAATATCTCGAAAATGTGTAACTCCAAAAATAAAACCTATTTGTCGTAAACGTTAGACTTTAACATAAGATTTTATGTCTCTTATGGTTTACGAGTTATGAAAAAAGTTGTTCAGAACGAAGCTATTCCAGGAAAATTCAATGTGTACATTTATTTTAAAGCATCTTAAAAGCTATGGTGCTTTAATCCAAATGGTTGGAGCTAGTTTTGAAACAATAAAAATATTCTAAAGTTGTTTTATGTGGAATGAAGGTTAGGCTGGAAGGATTTTCTTGAAGATTTTCATCTTAAACATCCAAAATCCGAGACACCCCAATCTTCCCATTATCTTTGATTAACGGCAATACTGCAATCTATTTCTTCGATATTCTAATGGTATTATCGTGCCTCCATAGTGATTATCCTTTCGAAACCGTGATCTCTTCTTTATTTAACGAAATACACTCCAGTGAAAATACTTTTTACTTTTGAAAAATGTTTTGGAAAATCAGGAAAAGCCAGTATGCAAAATAGGCTAAATGTTCAGCTAGTTCATAGTGCAGATCTTTCAATTTCCACATCGCCAAACTAGGGCGAATACAGTTTGTCTAATAGCGGCGGGGTGCAAGCAATTAGGGAGGGGGTTCAGTAGTGTCTCCATTGGGGCACATATATTGGTGCTCTTGCACAAAATGTACTATTATTGCAATTGTTTGCCACTATCGATAAGACAATACCGCATATTAGAGGCAGTTGGAAACAAATCATCTCCACTGCAGTACGTATAGCAGGGGATGGTTAAATGTTGCGCTTTTAACCCTAACAATGCCAACCTCTACAAAACTTATACTACCAAGTGGCACATTATGACCACTACTAGTAACAAAGTGTGAACAATTTTTATTTTCTCTACTACGTGAGGTAGACGAAGTATTGTATTCCACCCAAAAACTCCAGATTTCACCGGAAATAGGTGTTTTTGAAGCCCCCTGAATACACAAAAAAGGCATTTTTAGAAGACAATGTCCGCGCGCGCGTGTGTGTGTGTGTTTGTGGACTGCGTAACAAACACTGTGAGAGATACCATGAACAAATATGCAAAATGAGGAAAGCCTCAATAACAAAATTGCCTCTAGCACAGTTATTCAACTGTCCGAGTTTCTCTTTGCACATTGTGCAATTTTCATTCATCAAATGTTTATCTCGATCTATAGAAAGCAAAAGAAGAACAATCGCTTGTAAGAATAGTTTATAAGAACGTACAAAAATCAAGTGTTTTCTGCATGCTGCATTGCTTTACTACAATATACTTTGCTAGTCTGAATTTTGGGACGGTTTTACAACGTTACATTTGCAGCTCAGCTTTGAGTAGCTATTTCAGAGTCTATAAATGAGGTCGTGTGTGTTATTTCTCGCAGTGTCACGCTACTTCCATTAGTGTCTGTTGTTAAATTATTTTGTGTGTATGTACATGGAACTATCAAAACAAAATATAAATTAAATAGAATGTCACCATAACACAACGTTCATTTTGCTGCCTGTGTTTGTAAGTAAACCTATGCATCACTGTTATAGTTTTCCCTCTGCTGCTGTGCTAATGAAAACCTGCATTAATATGAATGTAGAATAGCCAACAACGTTTATTATTAGCGAGCGAGCGTTCACTCAAACAAACGTTTTATATTTTTTAAAATATTAAAATACAAAGCTTTCTTTGCACAGTAAATATTGCAATAAAACACCTGTTAACTTTATCTACTACGCGTAATTCTCTAACAGTCTTGCTTTAAAGTTCCGTAACTCACACGTAAATTCGGTAACCGTGACTAACGTTTCTCAAATGGGAAGTCGTCATTCATATTTTTTCTCTCTTGGCATCATCTGTATTCTTAAAAGATTTGACTATCGCTTAAAGTCAACTGTATTCGCTGGGTATGTCATAATTTCTGCAAATGTTTACTGGTTTACATGAAGCAGATAAACGAATAAGCTTTTCGTTAGAAAAGTGGAATAATACGTTTAACTGGATTAGATAGATTTAGCAGGATGAGTGGAAAAGGTCAAGCCAATGCAACGCATCAGACCTTTCATCTAATAAATATCGTACAATTCTGATGTGTTGCACTCACATGACTTTCTCTACTCTTTTACTAACCATTCTTACAAACTATTATTCCTTTGGTGTTAGTTCAGATGAACATTTGTACCAACTTTGAGATTCCGTTCTCTTTGCACACTTAACACACAAAAAAATGAACAACGATGTTTCATTTCACGAAAGTTTTGTTTTCCGAAACTGACACACATAACAAGGAATATCTCTAAAATGGTTCACTCTACAAAACATTTATTCAGACATAAATTGTGTATTTTAGCAAGATCTGCATTTTTTGTATACTATGATTTGGTCTATCTCAAACAGTTTACCAGTTCTGCAAAAGTCGTCCAGAGTAAATACGACTACAGGGGCTATAGCCAGAAAATTCAAGATATACATTTCATTTGTCATAAAAAATATCTCAAACATACGACATTTTAATCAAAATTGTTAGAGCCATTTTCAAGAAAATCAAAACTTTTGAAACATTTTTCATATAAAGGGTAGTTTAGGGTGGGGCTATTTTCTTCAAAATCTTCGTGTCGCACCCTTGAAAGACATTAAACTTAAATACCAACTTTGATTTTTAATCGTTTTTGAGTTATGCTGTCCACACACACACACACACACACACACACACACACACACACACACACACACACACACACACACACACACACACACACACACACACACACACACACACACACACACCTTTTTATAAAAATTCCATTTTTGGATTGTGGGAGTCTCAAAACATATATTTCATGTGAAATATCGACATCGAATTTTTGGATGGAATTCAATACTTCCCCTACTCACCAGAAGAGAAAGTAAAAATGAATGACATTATTTATAACGTAAAACTCCAATCGAAAATGCACTACAATAAACAAAAATGACAGTTCTATGTCAGTAGATTTACTGGCGTGTAAAAGAACTCCTGCGGGACAAAATTCCGGCACACCGGCGACGCTGATGTGATGCTAACAATTGGCAGCGTTGTTAAATAAAAATAATTTGTTTTGACTTTAATTAAAGGATCATAAGGCATTATTGTTGTACGTAGTATTGCAACGCATACGGGGTACAACTAATTAACAATAAAACATCCAAACATTCAAGATGTTAATTGTTTCCTAAAATTGTGAAATATACATTTTCGTCAGGAATATGTTAATACATTAGGTACACTGTATACTTGGGAAGCTTAGTAATAAAAATTACATTTTTTCGATGATCACAAAAGGTTGTCAAACAAAACAGCTGTAGTTGCCATTTCGAGCTTCTCCAGTTTAGGAAGACAAAAGAAGAACGAGTGTGCGTGTAATAAGTTTGTTCAGGCAAGTGGAAGTGACAGGATAGTGACGGTCTTACGGCGCCTGAGGCTCTGTCCGAACAATCAATAGATGCCAATCCGTTTCTACCAGCATTATCGCTCACAGTGGCATTATACTAGTGTCCCTTTTTTGTACCTTTTAAGTGCCAAGTCGCTAGAGTTGCAGTTCGACAAGGGATCAGACTGCTGTCCTTCAAATCCTGCTCTTATTTCCTGGTGTTACCAAGCTCCATCGTGAAACCTTTCTGGGTTCACAGATTCTATCACAGCTTCGTAAAGTAATCTTTTGATTATTCGTTCACCTGTGATCATTTTTGGAACACTTACATCCACATCCAACCATTTGAAATTGACGTTTATATTATTTATTTTTTGGTACATTAAGCTTTCCTCTAGTCTACTTCCCCTACATACTTAGGGAGACTAAATTACCAAAATTGCAAAAAAAGTTACATTTTTCGCCTCTGTGCACTCTTATTAATTAAAATTTCCTCTTCGGCTTATATATAGCACTACATAGGATCTTTAACCTTAGGGATACCTTCCGTTCTCTTTGCACCACTAAAATAAAAAAGTGAATAACGACCTTCCATTTGAGAAGCGTTTAAGTATCGCAAAAATCACACAAATAACAAGGAATATTTGCGAAATGGTTCACCCTATTAGAAAATTCATTTGGACATAAAGTGTATATTTCAACAAGATCCTCATTTTCTGTATAGTAAGATTTGGTTTATGTCTCACGGTTTACGAGTCATGCAAAAGTCATCAGGAGTAAACAGGACTACATAGGCTAAAGCAACAAAATACAAACTATACATTTTAGTTTGTTATTAAAATGTCTTAAACATATGGAATTATACACACATACACACACACACACACACACACATACACACACACACATACGTGCGTGTATATGTTACTGGTAATTCCACTCCAAGGCCAAGTTGTATAGACAGTGTGCAAAGGCTGAACTGCCTTAACTCTCATCACGCCACCCATTACTGCTTTCGTCAGAGGGCATGACGTCAGCCATTCCAAGATTAACACATACCCCTTGGCTGTTCCCAAGATGCCTTTGGTAATTTCTTTTATTCTTATATTCTTGTAATACCGTTACAAGTTGATGTGGTTGTAAGTAGAAGTTTGCATTAGTGAGACGAAGAGTTAAATAGAAATTTGTAATGTAACGTGTTTATTATAAAGGCAAGCTAAACTTACCAATTCGCAGTCCAACTTTAAGTTAAATAGATCCACGTAAGCTTATTAGGGTTTTCATTATTCCTCTTTAGGAAGACATTATTTTCAACAATTTAACAGGCTGTTTTAGTGACTCATGAGAAGCTAGCATTATCAACGGATGTTGCTAAGCCTCTTGAGTGTAACAAAGAGGGTGTCTGATTGAGTTTCCCACGCACTGTTTTTCTTCAAGTGCTTCTAAGCCATCTTGTATAGCTCTATCACAATATTCGTTTGAAAAGTAGAGCCTCCGTAGAATGAGGAAAACGCAGAAAAATTTTGAAGGGAGCTGAACGCTAATTTTAAACATATTTTGTAAGAAAGGTCATTAGCGGAGGGTATTAAAAATACGAAGACGCAGAAAAAAGGGAGCATTTTAGGATAATAAATGACTGTAAAGATTTGGGAGAAAGCTTGGAAAATGAATGATGGATGTGTGCCAAAAGAATGTATCTGCAAAGGAAGGAAAGAAGGAAGGAAGGAGGGACATAAAATAAATAACATGCTCTTCAGAGAAATGGGCTACTACGTCACGTGTGTGTGTGTGAGAGAGAAAGAGAGAGAGAGAGAATGCTAGAGAGTACGTCTTGACGCTAATGATGATGAAATGCTAATCTAAATATTCAAAACATATCTCTGGATGTGAAAGGTTGCCATTGTAACAACACTTTAATTATTCTTTAAACCTAAAACAACAAATTCATTAGTGATGACATCTATAAATCTAAGTATTTCGCTGCTAATCGTCAAATGTAAACAACAAAACAAAATTGATGTGTTGCACTCACAAGACTTTCTCTGTCTTATCTCTTACGGTTTACCAGTTTTGCAGAAGTCATTAAAAGTAAACACGACTACGTAGGCTATAGCAAGAAAATTAAAAAAATATATATTTCATTTCCCATAAAAATATGTTGCACATATGGCATTTTAGCCAAAATCGTTAGACATTTTTTAGAAACACAAATTTTTCGAAAACGTTTCTATGTAAAGGGTAGTTTAGACCAGAGGAATTTTGTTCAGAATCTTTGTGCCGCATTCGGGAAAGATATTAAACTTAAATACCAACTTTGGTTTTTAACCGACTTTTCGCTTTTGAGTTGTATTGTTCATAGACACATAGGCACACACACGGACCTTTTAGTAAAAATGTTCTTTTTTACTTTCTCTACTGGTAAGTAGGAAAAGTATTGTATTCCACCCAAAAAATTCGATGTCGAGATTTCACTGGAAATATATGTTTTGAGATTCCCTGTGTGTGTGTGTCTGTGTGTGTGTGTCTGCCAGTCTGTGGACAGCATAACTCAAAAAGGAAAAGTAGTTTAAAAAACAAAGTTGGTATTTATGTTTAATGTCTTTCAAGGATGTGACACGAAGATTTTGTAGAAAATAGCCCTACCCTGAACTACCCTTTACAAGGACAATTTTTCGGAAATTTTGATTTTCTTGAAAATGGCTCTACGGATTTTGATTAAAATGTCATATTTTGAGATATTTTTATGACAAATGAAATGTGTATTTTGAATTTTCTGTTTTATAGCCCCTGTAGTCGTATTTACTCTGAATGACTTGCAAAAATGGTAAACCTTTAGAGATGAACCAAATCATACTATACAAAAAATGTAGATCTTGCTAAAATACACAGATTTATCTTCAAATAAATTTTCTTGTAGGGTGAACCATTTCGAAGATATTCCTTGTTATGTGTGTGAGTTTCGGAAAACTCGAAACTTTCCCGAAATGGATCATCGTTGCTCATTTTTTTATATGTTAAGTGTGCAAAGAGAACAGAATCTCAAAGCTTTAAAAGATTTGACTATCGCACGAAGCCTAGTGCATTCTAACATTCCCCTTGAAGCTACAAGGACATAAGCAATAAGATAATTTGTAAAAATCTTAACTAACACGAGGCAGATATAGGAATAATGGTTAGTACTGGAGTAGATAACGTCATGAGGATGCAACACATCAGATTTTTTCTGTGGGATTCCTGCTAAACATACAGGCAAGTTATAAAACAAACACAATTTTGCTGGCGTAATTTGTTGCTTTGGCACCAAGAAGGTGTTATCTCTGTATTGTGTTTACAACAGAAGCAAGTGACAGTCAACTCTCCCTGTTGTATGATAAACATGCGTCAGTATTGCCACAAGGTAAGTCAAGCACATATGTCACACTGCGACCAGATGATAGGAACTGCCTGAAGCTACTCTCCCAACATAGAGTATATATCTACTCGGCAAGTATGTCTATAACAGAGATGGCACGTTATAGAGGTCTAAGTTTAAAGCTTCTATAGCCCTGCTTCAGGTTCTCAATCTATGCAACAACGTCAGCCTACGTAATGAATTTGTAAACAGCTCCTTGACAGTAGATCAATCTCCTCCTTTTGAAAAGGCTTTATTCACTAACACTAATGCTAGATTCTCAGAAAAAGATGAATTATAAATTTTATTTATTTACTCATGATCATGGTCCGCAATTTGAAGACTTAAAAATGCTTTAAAACTGGGTTAACTGCTTCAGTAATATTTGCACTGTTCAACCAAAGTTTATCTGGGTGACCTTACACTCTTTGGAATAGAATTATAAACGTTATCCCAGTATTTTGATTTACAAATCGCGACTAATATTAAGTGGATAAATTCTGTACTTAAGTTACGCAGTCTTTAATTGCCAGATATACCGGAGTCGATTTTCTTTTTTTTTTTTTTTTTCTTCTCTAAATCATAATTCATGGATTAAATGACCCGTTTTCTAAGGAAGTATTGAAGGTAGCTGTATAAGTTAACTGTTATATTGATAAGAGGAACATCTAAACGTTGTGTTTTATCTTGTGAGTTCATAGTGGGCCTTTTGTACAAAATGTTTAGTGGTAACTTAGGTTAACCTCACTTGACAATACACAGATCACGTTACTCCTCGAATGAAATAGCGGATTTGGCAGCAAAGGTGGCAACCAGTACTGCCATCTCTTGTGTTACTTCGGAAGACTTATGACTTGCAGTGCTGAGAGCAGTGCTGTCGTGCTGGCACGAAGAGTGGTCAGCTCTCCGCGGTAATAAGCTTAGAGAAAAGAAAGAACTTCCTTCTCGCGAGGAGGTTAACTTGACTCGGTTACGAATTGACCACTGCAATTTTTTGCATGGTTACCTATTTAAACGGGGTTCTGCCCCTTTGTGTCCGCCGTGCGACAACCTCTTGTCAGTCCGTCACATGCTGCTAGAGTGTTCCTCTCTAGCGCTCCTTCGAGACTCTGCAGCTGCCTGCTGGAATTGCAGAGGTCTTAGCGGACGACAGAACAGCAGGTATTTAAGTTTTTAGTGGATTGTAATGTGTTAGAGGGTTCGAAACTCTATATACCTTGTTTTAATTTTGGCTTCTATCACTTTGTTTATATATATTTAGGTATACAATTTCTTTTTTACTAGTAATTTTCTTTTTGATTGCAGTTTATATCTGGCTTTTGCCATGAAATGCTTTTTAAGGGCACTGATGACCATGCAGTTGAGCGCCCTTAAACCTACATCTCCTCCACCTCCTCCGCCTCCTCCGCCTCCTTCTTTTCTCCTCCTCAATACTGCCAAAGCCGTATTTCGGGAAGTATCAAACACTGGCTCGGCGTTTGACCATGGCTGCCTTAAACGGTACCATTGTTTTCTACTGGACAATGATAGTTCCAACCGCGAGCTCGTAACGTGTCGTAAATCAGATTAAAAAGACTAAACGTCACTGTCTAGTAATTAAGTTAAACCACAGTACCAGGACCTCGCTGGAACAGTCTAATGTTACCATTTAAACGAGTCTCTCCTCGCAAGCATTTGTAAAACTGAATACATTTTGTGTCGCACGAAACGTGGAAACGTTCTGCAACATTTCCGCTCGGCTTACTCCGGGATGATATCAGCTGTTTACATTTTACTCCCGTCACTTGTAAAACCAGTTTTCACACAGCCATCCCTATGTGGATGATAAGGTGAGGGGCTTTATAAACTTGTTCCTCCCCCTCAAATAAATTTGCATTTAAATAGATTAACTTTCACATTCACTTCGCTCCAAGTTTTAAAGAGAGTGGCGCCATCACCAAGATCCCCCCCCCCTCCCAGCCCCCTACCAATAACGAATACACGTGTCGCAGCGGTTTCCTGTAGCTGCCATGGAGACATCTGCTTCGTTCACCACTAACTTTACTCAGAAAGAAGCAATGCAATTAAGTGCAAAAAGTGTTTGAGTTTTAAAGCAACTAATTGGAGAAGTAGCATTTCAAGTCCATAGGATGTTTCACTGCACCTTTAATTTGAACCAGTCCAACCAAGTTTTGTTAAGGTTCTTGGGATTCTGTTTCAGGATAATAGAAGTAATAGGAGTAATACGGAAGGGGTTGGGCACTGAAGACAGGCTGTGTCCCCCACGTCTGGGACCAGGGGCCCCTTAGAGACCTAACGAGGTTGCTTTCGCCTCGGATAAGGCCTTCCAGTGGCAGAAAATCCCCACGCCGGTACCGGGAATCGAACCCGCATCTCTCACTACAGCGTTATCACAGAGCTATGAAAATGACCTTGGTATTTAATATTTAAGTAAAATGTTTGATGAATTATACTAGACACCAAACGCACAGAGTTATAAGCACACAATATAAATATTACGCCTCAACTTCTTATAAAAGCCCGACTAAAAATGTGATGTAGTTATTATATCACTTAAAAAAGCAAAGAGAGTGAAGATTTGTAACTGCTTTTGAGAAGGTAAGTGGTAGGTGCGGGAAATTTAAATAGCTCGGGGCTATTTTTCATGCCAAGACCGCAGATGAGAATTTTAAAAGACACGAGGATTATATAGACATCAAAGAGTAAAGATAAATGAAGAGATTTTTAAGACTTTTGTATAGAATGCGATTATGTCTTGAGTACGAGCTGTATGAGGATATACAACGTCTGTAAAAATACATATCTTTGGATCCGGGGTTCTGGAGTTGAATACTGCAAATGCAGGACGTATGTTGGACTTAGGGTAAGGGAATATTAGAGGATTAGTAATAGAAATAAGCTTAAAATTTGTCTATGTATCAAGAACTAGTAGACAGTGTGTTACTAAAAGTGTGCTTGAATCTCCTCAAAACCCAGGAACATAGTACAACATAGTTCGGAAAAATGGAAGTGATATTAGTGAAATGTGAGCATCAGGTTACACTTCAATGAAGGGAGCTTGGAAAATAATGACTAGCGACACAATGATTGGTGGATTGCGATGACACTAAATGTGTCAATACGCAATAAAAAGGTTTTAGAATCAATTCTATTGCGATTATCGACACAATTACCAACGTTTAGGTACTTTAATACAACTCTCGAAATGACTATTTATTTACGATTTAATCATTTAATCCGTCATTTACTCGCGAAGTGAACGTTTAATTAGGATTTAACGTGAAATTAACATTTCATTGCGATGTTCTGCGAAACTGATGTTTAAAGATTTATTTCAGGAATAAAACGAGGTTAAGGTCAAGAGTTCAAGCTTCGTGTGGCTGAAAAATCTGATGTGTTGCACTCACATGACTTTCCCTACTCTTGTACTAACTTACAAACTCTTATTCTTATATCTCCTTCGTGTTAGTTAAGATAAACATTTGTACAAATTACTAATTTCCTTGTAGCTGCAAAGCGGCTATTAGAATACGGTACGTTTTGTGCGATAGTCAAATATTTTAAAGCTTTGAGATTCCGATCTCTTTGCACACTTAAGATATAAAAAATGAACAAAGATGTTCCATTTCATGAAAGTTTTAACTTTTCCAAAACTCACACACATAACAAGGAATATCTCCGAAATGGTTCACCCTACAAGAAAATTTATTCAGACATAAATTGTGTATTTTAGCAAGATCTACATTTTTTGTGCAGTATGATTTGGTCTATCTCGAACGGTTTACCAGTTATGCAAAGGTCGTCCAGACTAAATACGACTACAGTGGCTATAACCAGAAAATTCAAAATATACATTTCATTTGTCATAAAAATATCTCAAACATATGGCATTTTAATCAAAATCATTAGAGCCATTTTCAAGAAAATAAAAATTTTCGAACAATTTTCCATCTAAAGGGTAGTTTAAGGGTGGGTCTATTTTCTTCAAAAACGTCGTGTCGCATCCTTGAAGGACATTAAACTTAAATACCAACTTTGGTTTTTAACCGACTTTTCGTTTTTGAGTTATGTTACACACAGACACACACACACAAACACGGACCTTTTTCTAAAAATGCTTTTTTTGGGTTCATACAATACTTACCCTACTTACCAGTAGAGAAAGTAAAAAGTCAGCTTCTACAATGAATGGAAATTCGAATTAGGGGAGAGTTATATCTCATTGTGACAGTAATGAGAAGGAAGGGATTATTTGGTTCCGTTTGGGAATACGGAAGCTGAGGAATAAAAACAAGAATTCGCCGAAGGAAAGATGTAATGGGAGAGAAGATGAAACATATTTATTATTAGAATGTTCACAGGCCATTGGAGGAAACACTTCATTTGTAGGAAATGTTGAAACAGAAATAAAGAGCAGACTGCGAGAAAAAACACCAGTCAGAATTGAAGTGTGGGAAACGTTTTATGGAGTGTAAGATATAAATAGAATTGGTGAACAAGAACAGCGGAAGAACGAATCTAATGAGCTGATATTGTAATTTTTATAGGTATGTATAAATACTTAGGGCTAATACCAAACATGCATGTAACACTAGCCTGGCAGTAATATGAATACATTAAATATTAAATAGTTCGTTGATTTGTTAACAAAATATCTTTAGGGTCATTCCCGCTGGGGAAGGGAAATATAATTAAAGAACGCACACGCAAACCCAAGTTTCTTTTTCTTTTACTCCCAAAGTGAATAAACTGTGAATCTTCACCCCCTGTCGCAAACACAAGTTTCCTAGTTTTGTTCGCTTTTGTGAGATATCAGTTGATTAGAACCTCTTTTATTGATTACTTCCATTTTTCTTCTCCGCGGTGACAATTTAACACTTTTCATATGGCGCCATCCTGTCGAGGGAGTCTTTAGATCTTCCTTTATTCCATTGTTAATTTACTTCCTTTATTATTGCTGCATGCAACAATATTTAATCTGCCAAACAGGCGCAGGTTTCCGCTTCAACTTGCACGAATGTTGACAGGAAGTTGTATGTCTAGACTTCAATAAATCTCCTTCTGCAGTTCAGGGATTGGACATTTCCGCCAGTTCCGTCTTTATTCCCACCCTCTTCTAGAACGCTCCATATCTCTTCTTCGTATTACTTATTAAAGCGGGTATTTTGCTCATATTCTTTCCAATTCTGCACATTTTCTTGTATTTTGATTTATAATTTGCATATGTCTAATCCCTCTCGAATTGTTTCACTTCTTATATAAATCTCGTCTGGTATATTATTTGATTCTTCTTAAAACTATCATTTCTGCAGTTTCTATTTTGTTTTTATTCCTTTCTTTTGTTATCCTTGACTCGCTAACATACATACGCACTGGAACTGTTATAGTTTTATAAAATTTCAAATTCGTTCCTTTTTCTTGTTTTGTTATTTAAAGTTTGTTATAATTCCGCATACATAGTGAGACTTATTTATCTTGTTTAAATTGCAGCTTACTTCACTACTTATATATTTAAAATTCGAGAACTATTCCAGGTAAGTTTATCTGTGTGACGGTCCGCCATGACGTCATAGTCAGTGTTAAGTTCACAATTCTCACGCAAACGCTATCTAGTTTGTATGCACGTGCTGCATTTTGTAAATTGTCGGAACAATTTATTGGCTTTCCGTGCATACGAAATAATAGCTTTAAATAGTCAAATTTTATGTAATGGTGCCTTATGTTTGTGAATTATAATCACAATGTTTTAATGTACATCTTTATTATGTTCATTAAAGCATATTCTAACAGCAACAATGTGTTTTCATGAAGTTCACATAATAAATCTAATTAAATGAAATAACCCCTGTATGCCAAATTATCGGTTCTCGTTAAATTTACTAAACATAAAAAGTTCCTTCAACTGGCAGTATTTGAACATGGGACCTTCACCATTGAAGGCCAACGCACACACTGTTGCAGTGGATAGTGGTTATGGCATAGCCCACAGAAGTCCAAACTTCTCTCTGTGGAGAACCTTACGCAGTGAGTGGCAAAATACTTCATTATTCTTTTGAGTGAACCATTTTCGAGATATTCTTTATTTATTTGAATTTGATAATACTTATATTTTTTTTCAAATATGAATATGTTATTCATTCTTTATCTCTTGGCCTTGCAAAGAGAACGGGATTTCAAAAGCATCGACTATCTTTTAAAACATTTTACTATCGCTTAAAGCCTACTGTATTGCCACATTCCCCTTGCACCTACAAAATATTAACTACAAAATACTTTCTGAAAATGCTTATGTCGATGAAAGCGTATAACTATAATTTCTTATGTGAGGCAGCTATCGCCTTTTGCCCATTATATTCCATAATGTTTTTCTATTATGACAAAGTTTATGAGAAAATTATACTCCGAATAACTCAGGGTAGAATGAGACTGAAAAGTACCCGTAAACACAGGATGATAGGACAGGAGATGGCTATGTAAATTTGCGTATCAGCACTTGAGGAAGCATACATTAATAATTGTCGCAGCAAAGGTCGGAGCGCTATACTCATAGAGAAAACATTAATTGAAACTGAATATAATAATGTATACGTTCGATACGATATATCGGCAACAAAGAATAAAACGGGACAGCTATTAATTATTTTCTGACAAGTTGGAAAATTGAGTTAATTAAAGCTTGTTATAGCGAACTAAAATGATGTATCGTTGGAAACAGATGTCAAACGCTTTCGCACAGCCAAACTGACACTAAAAGGGTTGGGAAGGGGAGGGGGGGGGGTCACGTCAGCAATATGCATCAGGATAACCCTTCGCTATTTGATGTATGATGGTTTAATATCCAGAGGCTTAGTTTTTCCAAATATTTGAAATTTTATGTTTGGAGAAGGTTATTGGAAGGTGTTTCGCTGATTTTAAAACTAAGCACTGTAAATATCAATAGTCCATTTTCCAAAAAAATGTATATATGCGGAAATGTTTATTTCTCTAGTATTTATTTAGTAGTTAGAGTAGCCATAGTATTACACCAAAAAATTGCTAGAGATTTCACCAGAAACAATATTTTAAGCTCCCTGAATAAGAAGTAAAACAGTTTTTGAAAAATCTGATGTGTTGCAATCACATGACTTTCTCTACCCCTGTACTAACCAATCTTACAAACTCTTATTCCTGTATCTTCTTCGTGTTAGTTGAGATAAACATTTGTACAAATTATCTTATTGCTTATTTCCTTGTAGGTGCAAGGGGAATGTTGGAATACAGTAGGCTTTGTGCGATAGTCAAATCTTTCAAAGGTTTGAGATTCCGTTCTCTTTGCACACTTAGCATATAAAAATGAGCAACGATGCTCCATTTCAGGAAAGTTTTTTAAGTTTTCCGAAACTCACACACATAATAAGGAATATCTCCGAAATGGTTCACTCTACAAAAATATTTATCCACACATAAATTGTGTATTTTAGCAAGATCTACATTTTTGTATAGTATGATTTGGTCTATCTCTAACGCTTTACGAGTTATGCATAAGTCGTCCAAAGTAAATATGACTACAGGGGTTATCGCCAGAAAATTCAAGATATACATTTCATTTCCCATAGAAATATCTCAAGCATATGGCATTTTAATCAAAATCGTTAAAGCCATTTTCAAGAAAATCTAAATTTTTAAAACAAAATTCCATGTAAAGGGTAGTTTATGGTGGGGCTATTTTCTTCAAAATCTTTGTGTCACATCCTTGAAAAACATTAAACTTAAATACCAACTTTGGTTTTAAACCGACTTTTCGTTTTTGAGTTATGCTGTCCACAGAGTGACAGACACACAGACAGACACGGACCTTTTTCTAAACGTGCTTTGTTTATTCAGGGGTCTCAAAACATATTTTCGGTGAAATCTCGACATCGAATTTTTGGGTGGCATACAATACTTCCCCTACTTACCAGTAGAGAAAGTAAAAATACGGCGATAATAATGTAACCATAATTTCTATTACGAAAGAAAGTAACTTCAAAGTCTTACTTGCAGCAGTAGAATTAAAATAATCCTGTAATATGTTATATAAATTACTTACCAACAAGAGGTTTAAGCAATGACAACAATGAGCACGTACCTGCAACAGAAGGCAACATATTAATGTCGCTTGAAACTATTATATTTTAGTTACAAACCGTTCTAATTCTCATAATTTAGTTGCAGAAATAGTTGTTTTACGTTTATTTTATTGTGCATACAAGGAGGATGAAGGAAACCTAATCAGCAGTCAGATAACACCACAACTAAGTTATTTAAGTATTTTAATTAAAATCGCTAGAGCCATTTTTGAGAAAACCAGAGTCTTCGAAAATTTTTCCAAGTAGGTGTAGTTTGGCGGTAGAAATTTTGTTAAAAATCTTTGTGTAGCAACTTTGTAAAATACTTGACCTAAACATACAGGTTGGTTTTCACCCGGTATTCTATATCCTGTTTTAAGTTACACGCATACCGGGAACGTTTTCTAAAAATCCATGTTTTTCGATTCTGGAACCCTCAAACCATGTATTTGCTTTAAATATCGATATAAGAATTTATATTTATACGTAATATTTTCTTTACCTTATTTTTTGTTGCACCCTGTATAAAAGGGAGAGAGAACGGACATAAGAGCAATTATTTTGTTACTTTATTTGTTACTTTCAATGTTGAAAGTATTCAGCAAGTTTAGTGCTGAGAAATTGTTTAGTGAGTGTATTGTCGAAGCCAGCTATTTTTGAGACAGTAAAAATACAATGAAGTCAAGATCACAAGCGGACAGAAAAGCTGCGAACTGCAAGGTCATAATTGTAAATTGTGCTAACAATTAAGCAGAGGACTTTACCTTTGCGATTCAGTTTTAGAAGAGAAATAAAGTGACATTAGAAGTCACGGGATTTATAATTTACTAAACTGTGAAGCGTTTTTAGTTATTGGGTTTATAAAGCAGCAGAGAACATCAATTTTATATTATCGTTACTAACACAACCACCACACCCACTTCTGCAACAAGAATTGAACAACCGTTCGCAAGGGTTGTGTTCTTTGAATTGTGCAATGAGGAGATAAAATGAATGAGAACGTAACAGGCCACTAGGCCTAACACGTGACAGCAAGATGATGAACTCTAATAGTAAAAGATGACAAATTGTTATCGGAAAGTACACTAATATTTTAATTAAAAGTGTTTTAAATTGTACATTTTGAGCACTAGTTATTGCAGAACTAAAAATAAGTCTGAGTTTGAAATATATGTGTAGGCTTCGGTCTCGGTTGCATGAGGTCGGCATTTAAGTTATGTTTGCAGGAAGGTTTTGTGACGTAGCACACGTTGGTAGGGTCGTTGCGGTCCTTTAATAGCTTAACGTTGTTTAACCTTTTAACCTATTAACTATACAGTACAGTGAATGGCTGAAAAAAAATGAATGGTGATGTTAAATGAGTCCTGGGCTCATAGAGCTTAAATAAAATCCTTATTCTAATAGAAATTCGAGCTCTGGATCTCTCGAAACATGCTAACCCAACACAATAGAGGACGTAAGCAACTTCTTTTCAGCTAAATTTATTCAGAACGTTTGAAAACGCAGTTGGTTCTCAGAATGCTTAGAACCGCTCTTCAGAGAAATCAAAGAAATGGCTATTCATTGTACTAAATATCTAGAAGCTACTTTGACTAGCGCCCATTGCTCTCCTATTCTCTCTAGACAAGGCTTTGTTGCAGTTGACGTATATAAACAATTGATAGTAATGCTGCAGGCAACTCAGGGCACGTTGTAAATAACGAAACAAGTTCCTACATTAAACACAACAGTGTGAATGCTTGTGAACATTAAAAATGGAAAGCCCCTAACAGCAATAGAAAAATATGCCTCTCCATCATAGCTTGGTCAGTGCGATGTGTGACCAAGCTAAATCACACCCTGGACACATACTGCGGTTTCATGCAAAGTGGTTTTGTGGCTCTACCTAGTTTTAATTAATCACTGCCTGCGCACAGAATGGCAAATGGGAATAATGAATCTACCATGCGTATTCCCTAAGATCCTTATACTGGCAACGGTTATCGTTTTGCTGTCCGTTCTTTTAAATATAATTTTATTTCATTGTGTTTTATGATGATATAGCCGTATTTCAATTATTATTAAAAATAATGACCTGGTACAAAAATATAAAAACGGTCGGAAAGTAGTTACCGTAATTCAACAAGATTTGTTACAAAGTTCGTCCACCTAAGTTTAAAAATATGGTTAAAACCAATTTGTGGTCTCGTTGATGCTTGTTTCACCAATCAGAAACAAACTTATTCGATAGTTGCTCCAAAACTGATCTATATATACAGCATCTTTCATAAAGGACTTTACATCTTTTATAACTCATGGTTATTTATTCATTTCACTTACAGGCATAGTTTTGGTGTCATATTGACTGACAATAGACCATCTTTTGATTCGCGTGGTACACTAGTACAGAATCACGCCACCGAAAGCGCTAGCAGCATTTGTAGCAAATACATCTGGTATTTCCTGAATGTACGCTTTCCGGCTAAGTGGATTGGCCGAGGTGCGCCAACTGCAGGGCCTCCACGCTCACCTGACCTGATGCCTCTTGATTTTTTCTTGCGGGAAGTCGTATCTGCATCGCAATAGAATGTGCCCCATGACCGATGGAGGTCACATTCAAACTACTGTCAGATGACACCAAAAACAATGTCTAAGTAAAATGAATCAATAACTATGAGTTGTTAAAGTTGTAAAGTCTTTTTGAAGCACGCTGTATATAAAATGAATGTATGTTTGTCCGCGTTGCGCTCCTAAACCGCTTGACCGATCACTTCTAAATTCTACACATTTTTTCATGAAAGTTTGTATGCAATCCATACAACATAACATTCAGATGTTTTTCTTTACTCTTAATTATTTTACGTAATACATTCACACATCCTTCACTACTCACCCAGTATGAGTGAAATAGAAATGCCACATGTTACATTCACGCGGTTTTCCCTACTCACTCTTCTACAAATAATTAATACAATATTCCATTTGTTTGAAATTGAAATACAACGCATCACATTCATAAGATTAACTTTTATCACGTTCATTTTACGAAACACAATCCCATTTCTTTCTCTACACCGTCTTCTACAAACAAGTCATACAACTTTATACATGATTGACCTTAGATTCATACAGCTTTCTCTGCTTGCTTTTCTTTCAATGGTATTTGTGGTTATTGAATGGGGCCTTTGCATAGTATTTTCCCGGTGTGTTTATTTATTTTGTTTACTTTGTTTTTTTCATATTATCCAACGCAGCTCTAAAGATTTTAGTGATAAAGTCGTCAAAGCACGGGCAACGCCGGTTATTTGAGCTGGTAACTAATACATTTCTTTTATGTTCATTTTTTTTATCAAATACGCTCTTCTGTTCAACTATTATAGGTATTTATGGAAGACAAGATGTGACGGAGATTAATTTAGGCAAGAAGAAAAAGAATAAATATTTGAATTTTGGATAACCAGTTACACTGAACTATATGGGTACATCAAAACAATTATTACTTCCTCTACTACGTATAGCAAGTATTCCACCCAAAAATTCGATGTCAAGATTTCACCAGAAATATGTTTGACACCCCTTAATTAAAAAAATACAACAAGGTTCATGTGTGTACAGCGTATACGAGTGTATTATCCAGCGTTGTTAGTTTAATAATCTCCAAGTATTTATTTTAAGGCTAAATATACTCAATTATTTAAAAATATGACTAACTCCTTGGAAGAAAATGTTCCTTAATCTCAGGTATTTTGCTAGAGCGTCTGTCTGTTTCAGAAACGTAAGCGGTTTTCCAAACGTGCAACTTTAAATTAAACCCAGTCTTGATTGTCTAACTTGCCAAAACATACTCGCTCTGGAAGGAAACATGTGCAGTTGTTGGATAGTATTCTACATCTTTGTGGTTAAATTCTGTTGGAATGATCTTGCTCCTAATCTGCAGATTTACGTCCAAACAAGCAAGCAACTTGCGTAACATGCCAGCCAGCTCTGCGGGTACGTCTACCCAGCTAGGCGACAATCAGATAGCGCAAACTTTAGGGGAACTTTGGAAGCAGCTACCAAATCGTTGGTTTGTCACAGAAATACATTTCTCTCCTGAACTAGAATATAATAAAGTACGATATTTTTGTTGATCGGAAATATACATCGTTTCCCAAGCACATTTGAAATCTGAGGCTGGTTCTGCTCTATAGAGAAATGTTATATCGAGTCGATTTATTCGGCCACCAGCGACTTTAAATGAATGACGCCTCAGAGAGCCTCTTGTCTCAAAGGGGAGGTAAGTAAGTGAAGCTCGGACTGCATACGTTCCCTTCTTGTAAACAGGTTGATGTCCTGGAGAACTGTTTTTCACTGGGACATTTTGTGCGTTCTTTGCACGAAGGATAGAAGTGACCACCGATCACAGAATTGATTAAAAAGGTTATTTACGAGCAGTAGCCTTACTGTACGTTAATATTAATTCATATTTAGTAATTCAGCGGAACTCATCAGGCCGAGTTAAAAAAAATTAATATGTGCGTGGTTACTAAAGAGAACAACCTCTACTCTCCCACTGTGCTATATTTTGACCAATTTGAAAGTATAGCAAATTCCAGTACCGAGTTCTAAAATTCTGTATCTCGAGTTTTGGTTCAAAATTTCAAGAAGGGTGATAACAGATTACGTCGTAAAGAACGTTTTTAATTCCCATAAGTGTAAGAAAAATCTAAGTCTAGTAAGAGAGATTGGAAATAAATACACCCCTGTAGGCCGTATGCTCTTGGATATTTAGATGGTCACGTGTTGAAACCTTTAAGGGATCTGAGAGCACAGCATATAAAATCAACTCGAAAATGGCTCGACCAATTAGAATAATTTATTTTTTGTTTTGTTTGTCTCAATACTGGATTTGTCTAGAAAAAAGAAATCAGGAAAACCCCAAAGCAACTGCCGAAAAAAAAAACAAGATCAAAATTGGTAATTTTGCATGGGAATTGTCACTTCGGATTACTTTAAATATATGAGGCTTGTGGCGAACCTATGGTTCGTCAGCTGCATCTGTTACATTTTAAACTTTTAATAAAAAAGGTAGTGGATTTTGAGGATAGATTTGGTTAAATCGAATTCAATTACATGTACAAACATTCATTTTGATCAGAAGGTAAATTGACTTTGCTTGCTTAGAAATAAACAAAGCATTAATTCAATTTTGCTTTAGTGAGACTTGAGGATCTAGGGCGCTTTTACTACTACGGCACCGCAGGCGGCGACACTGATGGCATATGGAATGAAGATGGAGCACCGGTGGAATGAGATGGCGGGGGAAACCCAGCGCCACTTCGTCCACCACAAATCCCACATGCGGTTGCCTGGGATCGAACCCGGACCGCTTTGTTGATGACTTTTGCATAACTGGTAAACGGTAAGAGAACACCAAATCTTACCGTACAAAAATGTAGAAATCGTTAAAATACATGATTTATGTCCAAATACATTTTTATGGAATGCACCATTTCGGAGATATTCCTTGTTATTTGTGTAAGTTTTGCAATACTTATCCACAAATGGAAGATTCATTTTTAATAACTTAGCCGTGCAAAGAGAACGGAATTTCAAAGCTTTAAAACATTTGACTACCAGTCATAGCCTACTGTATTCCCACATTCCCGTACCATCTACAAGAAAATGAGAAATAAGTTAAATTCTGCAAATGTTTATCTCGACTAACATGAAGATAGTACAAGAGTAGAGAAAGTCATGTGAGTCCAACACATCAAATTTATTTTAAATGATGCAGTGTATAAACCTTCACAGGGAAGCAGGTTAGAAATGTCATGCATAACCACAACACACCCCTCTGACGTCACAGGAAGATGCCGCGGATTCAGCACTGCTTGGTTGCAAAATGTTTCGCACAAATTTCCTGGCGAGCATAAAAGAGTGCGTATAAAGAACAAATATTTGCGTGAATAACATGGAGCAAGACAAAAGGCGCCGCTTCCACAGAAAATTACGACCATTGCATGTATTACAATCCTAACTAAATCAAATTAATTATTCTCCACTCAATAGCCGGCGTGTTTTATTGCTTCCCCATTCAAATTATGGGACACTGGTGGCAATAATAGAATCCTGATCGGCAGGAATTTACATATCATATTACAATCACAGTGTGTGGGGAGCTTTAATATTCAGTAGAAACCCTTTACACCATCGACGAGTATAACAACACAAGAGTGAAATGAAAGAGGTTAATAAAACATTGCATTCTTTGTTAGGTCCTCTTGTCTATAGATACACAATGTAATCATTAATATTGTGTTACTGAACCGCAATACAAACACTATACTTTTTATTAAAACTGATTATTATCTGCAAGTGTTGTAGACCTTTTCAACATACAGCTGTTACACGAGGCTCCGTATGTATCTGCGGCTGAACAAACACCACTGGGCATCGGCACAAAATTAAAACACATTTGTAAACATAACACATACATGGATATTAGCATTGTTCATCACTTTGTTATGTTGGTATCAATCCACAAAAATGATCACCTAAATGTAGCGAAACCCAGGTTATACAAAATGTTCAGTTGACATACAACCACGTGTCTTTTTGATATACCGAAACACGCATGCGCGCACACGTACATTCGCGTGCGCACCTTTTTAGCTTTCTCTACTACGTATAGTAAGTAGGGGAAATATAGTATTCGACACAAAATTTCACTGTCGAAATTTCATCGAAAGTACATGTTCTGAGGATCCCTGGACCCCCCCCCCCCACCCCCCGCCAAAAAGCACTTTCAGAAACACTACCGCGCGCTGTCTGTGAACAATATAATTAAAAAAGAAACAGTTGATTGACAACCAAAATTGTATTTATGTTCAACATATTTCAAGGAAGACCTTGAAGAAAATTCCTCCACCGTGAACTACCCTTCGTACGAACCATTCTTTGAAAATTATGACTTTCACAGAACTGGCTTTAACACCTTTGATTAAAATAGTTCATATGTTTGAGATATTTTTATGACAAATGAAATGTATATCTTGAACTTTCTGGCTCTACCCCTCTAGTCCTGTTTACTCTGGACAACTTTTGCATAATTGGTAGACCGTTAGAGATAGACCAAATCATACTATACGAAAAATGTATATCTTGCTAAACTACACAGTTTATGTCTGAATAAGTTTTCTTGTAGGGTGAACCATTTCGGAGATATTCCTTATGTGAATTTCGGAAAACAACTTTCGCGAAATGGAACATCGTTGTTCATTTTTTTATATGCTAAACGTGCAAAGAGAACGGAATCTCAAAGCTTTAGAACATTTGACTATCGCACAAAGCTTAGTGTATTCTAATACTTCTCTTTCACCTACAAGGAAATAAACAATAAAATACTTGCTTATCTCAACTAACACGAAGAAGATATAGTAATAAGAGTTCCTAAGAATGGTTAGTACGAGAGTAGAGAAAGTCATGTGAGTGCAACACTTCAGACTTTTTATATTTTAATTTATAATTCTTTTATTGTATCATTTATCTGTATTTAAAGTGGCAAAAAATGAAGAATTCTTTATTGTTAATCGTAATGACAGGCTTCGACTTTAAAGGTTTTTGATTAAGGTTTCACAACAGTAGAATACACCGCAGCTGCCGTGCTCGACGACCCTTCAAAGAGCTTATGGTTTAGGAACAAAGGCGATACATTAGCAAGTTTCTTCTAATGTCGTGGATGAGAAGGTTATGTGCAGACAGAGAATTAATGTTAGTGAGAAGGTCTTCCCTTCTCTTTGTTTACATCCAGCGTCATTACAGCTGCAGGAGTTCTCGTGAGCCTGAGTAAATACTCCTCGGTAACAACGCACGATGTTCTCGTCAAGTTCTGCACAAGTTGGCCCCTTGTTCCAGAACGACTTGACTTGGGAAACACGATCCATGCTCCCTCGCTCGCTCGGCATTACGTAATTGAGAGACCGACCAAAGTTGCTAGTCTGCAGCCTATCCCTATAGGACTTAGGTTCGATGTGGTGGCTTCGTTATCTTTAATTGAACCGCTTAGTCCATCACTTGGCCCCCTGTTCCTCAAGGATATGGTAGATTGTGTGTGTTGGTATGGTGGTGTGGTTGTGTGTTGGTATGGTGGTTTGCTGGTGTGGTGGTGTGTTTGTGTGTTGGTATGGTGGTGTGGTGGTGTGTTGGTGTGGTGGTGTGTAGGTGTGGTGGTGTGTTGGTGTGGTGGTGTGTTGATGTGTTGGGGTAGTTTAGGATAAAGGAATTTTCTTCAAAATTTTCGTGTCCCACCTTAAAAGATATTAAATACTCACTTTGGTTTTTAACCAACTTTTCGTTTGATTTATGCTGTCCATAGACTGACAGAAACATACATACGGACCTTTTTCTAAAAATACTGTTTTGGATCCAGGAGGTCTCAAAACATATATTTCCGTAAAAATCTCTACATCGAATTTTTAGATGGAATACTTCCTTTACTTACTATACGTAGTGGAGAAAGTGAAAACATGAAGGAATTTTCTTTTTGTATTCTATTTTGCAACAACCACTTTGTTTCAAATCTACATTATCAGCGATAAATTTATACTTCTAACTATATAACATAATATTCGTAAAGAACACAAACATATCACTGCTTTACTCGCGGCAAAAGGCTATATCTAAATTCAAATTTGGAAGCATGGTATATCGCCTCCGGTGTAAGATATGGACTATGTTTGACTTTTTTCAATCAAAGTTTATATTGATTTAGGAAAAAATTGGTGCTTTCTAGTTGAGGTACTTTGCTTGTCATCTATAAAGTAGAGGGAAGGCTTTCTTCGACCGATCAATGCAATAGGGAAACCCTTCAATTAGCGTGGGTTCCATAGCGCTTCAAGTTACCCAACATCTACCTCCTCAGTAAAAGGGAGAACCCCGAAAAAACTTATGCGTATAACCCATCCTAATCAAGATTCGAACTCGAGACCACTTGAATGTGAGGCAGGACCCCACACTACAGGGGTGTTTTTAAAATTAAATTCAGTATGAAACCTGGGATTCCAGTTAGGCGTATTCCAAGGATACGATACAAGGAGGTTTAATAAATCTGCCGCCGCCCAGCCCACCCCTTACAAGGAAAAAAGTTCGATATTGTAGTTTATCGAAAATGAGCAACGCTTTAATTAAATATCATTCGGTTAACATACTGGCAATACAAGGTGTCTGCTTTCTGAGAGTAACCGGTGAATTCTTCTTCACTATGAATGAATTTTGTGTAATTGGCAAAATGCACGAGACAAAATGTCACTGTGTCTCGCTCAGGCACACAATTAACAAATGTACTGTACCGTTAGCCTTTTCCGATATACTTTTACTGCTTTGAGTTTCCAAATTATGCATTCTCAAGTACAAATTCTGTTTTTTTTTTTTTTTTTTTTTTTTATTGTATTTATTCAGACTAATGAAATTCCAATGAAGATTTGATTATGGGTTAACCTAATGCCCTCTTTTTATATCCACGGAGAAGTGCGTGTATATATAATGATGGTTTGTCAGTTTCAGTAAAAAATAGAAGGTAGAAAATGTTTTGCAAGAACAGTTCTTAAAGCTGTGGACAGGACGTCAGATTTGTACTTTTGCACCAATTTGTTTATATTGGTTCTATCGTCTATAAATCCACACATTAGAAAATAAGAAATATTGGTTGGGAATACAGAAATAAGTGAATGACAGAATGGGGAAAAAACTGAGTTCTACAGTGGAAGTTTCAGTGGTTTCTCGTCACTAGAGTTTTATTTTAAGAGACATACTATGGCCGGGGAAAGAATTCAATTTCCGGCTCGGAATCGACGCCAGTGGAGAGCGGCACGCTACTTCCGGGACGGACATGACGTCACAGGACCGCCTTCCTTCTTACAATAGGATCGCAAGACCGGATTCGTTTTTCTTCCACATTAGTCCCTACTTTTCCGCTGGCAAGCGTTTCGTCCAGACATAATAGAAGTCACATTTATCAGCACTCCAACCTAAATGTGTACTCAAAGTACTTTATTCATACAGAGAAGTACATTATTAAATATAGCGGAACTTTATACCCAACTCATGATAAAATATACATGTCCTTATTTCATCCAGTTACAAATACCATTTTATTACTTTCTCTACTGGTAAATTAGTATTTAAGTTTAATGTCTTTGAATGATCCGGCACCAAGAAAATAGCCCCTCCCTAAACTACCCTTTACATGGAAAATTTTTCGAAAATTTTGATTTTCTTTAAAATGCCGCTAACGATTTTGATTTAAGTGCCAAATGTTTAAGATATTTGTATGACAAATTAAATATATATTTTGTATCTAAACGTCTTTCGTTTATGTGGTTCACAGACAGATTCAGAGATCCGGACAAATCTTTTTCTATAAGTGCCTTTTTGAACTCACGGAGTCTCAAAACGTGCATTTCCGATGTCGCAGTCGAATTGTTGGATAGAAACAAAACCTGTATTAATCTTTCAAATGGATAAACAATGTGGTTATCAGTCGATATCACTCTTGTTACAAAGGCCCTTTTTGACCCAATTCAACTCTTTCAAATATGTTTATTAGTTTTTGAACTGAAGAGTGGACTGGGGCTTCCACAATTTATTTCACGACGCATTATAAACAAATCTATTCCAATAAAATGTCCACCACATGATTTTCTGTCAAGCCATTAATTTTGTAATAGGGTGAACCCACTCATTTTAATGTGATTAAAATCAAAACCACGAGATAATTGTGGGTCATGAGTATCTGAAACACAGAACAGAGTAGAAAGCAAATTGGACATTGTGGAAATGTTCTAATGCTACTTATTTGAGGTTGGCACAACTGTGAGGACATAATACAGAGGTATCAACGCTACGAATAATCTGTTGATGAGCGGCTTCAGTTATGTAATTGTGTTCCTGGCCATTCATTTTTATTCGGAATATGGACTTTAGACGAGGCTCGCGTGAATCTCAGGCTATGGCCCGGGCCGATCAGCTGATTGCCGAGAACCTGGCATTCTAACAAACATGGCTACCAGTGTGGTATGTTATGGGAAAACACGTGTTAGTTTTGTTTAATTGAAAGTGGCGGTATATGCTGTTTCAGTGATTGTGTTTATTCGTAAATATTGTAAATTAATCAAAATTAATTTTTCAGTAGTTTTCTTATTGTAATACGAGAATTATAACAGATGTTTTTCGCTGCACTTTTTAACGGTTTCTTTTGAGCAGTTGAACAGTTTTTCGCCTGGTTTTCGCAAGTTCTACTTGTTATAGTTGAACTATTGAATTAAAATGAGTATTTTCATTTATAGTGTGTAATTTTAAGTGATTTAAGAAATGGTTAATTCTTCAGTGAAGTTATTCAAGAATTCATAACCTATATTGTAACATGGTGATACCGGTACTGAAAGGTATGTAATTCTACTTTTGTTTTAGATGTAGAATTGAACAATATGGGTCGACGTTGTAGTGTGTATCGATTTATATATATATATATATAAATTTACACCCAAAAACTGTTGAACTAAAGATGGTATGGGTTGGTTTTTGTTAAACCATTCTGGCAACAGTTAAATGCAATGAATGTTAGCAAAACATTTACCAAGTTAATAAATTTAGAAAACAGGCCGTAGCTATGTCATTTACATTTTTCCCACCTTCATCAAAAAGGGAAAACTATTATACTTGTGTCAAATTTTGTCCCCTGTCTTTACTCACACATGATGGAATTATGTAGGCAACGACACCTAGGTTAATGTGTACCTATATGAACAGGATGACAGAGTCCTGTGTTATCAAAATTCAGCCTGTATTATCAGAGGCAGCATCCACACCTGCTATCAATAATTAATATGCAACCCTAACCTAACTTTATAACATCATATCTCAACTCTTTCTCCACTTTTACAAATTAACACAGGTATCACAGCTTAGCCTGTTGTTGATAATTGCTATTTTATGTGCAAATTTACCAAATCAGTATGGTAAATGTTGATAGACTGAGTTTAATTAGTATTTTGCTTCAATTTCTGGGATGCTTATCTAAAGGACAAATCCACACCGAAAACTTCTTAGTATGGTCACCGTATGGGGTTTGTTAAACCCAAAAACTGTAAACTTTGTAAATATTTATAATTGTAAGTTAATGTTAATTGTAGCCTGTAAGCCTGGTCCTTTGTACCGGCACCAGGCCAAACTTTCAATAAACAAAATTGAAACTGGGAAAACTATATATGCCCCGATGATAATAAGTTAACATTTATAGATTCCATCGTTAATAAATATTATGTAAGGTAAGTGGATACATTGGTAAGTACTTTATACAAGAGATATTGAAAAATAAGTCTTCCAGCTTCTCCGGGGTGGGCAACATATCAATATTACCATTATTTTAATATGATTGACGAGTTATAATAATATATCGGTTAGTCACAATGGGCCATTAAAAATCAAAATATTGAGGATGGAATATTTCCATTTACATGTATATATTCAGTTTCGGTGGAATTAAGTTTGGCAATAATCACGTGCCTCGTGTTTACAATTTGATGATAATAACAGCAGCTATTGAGATAGATAGTTAATCTTTATTATATTGATATGTGATTTATTATTTATCTAACGTATTATAATATTGTGCAGGTATTTTTATTTTCAATAATGAGTGACAATTCAGTGGGTATCACTTCCTTACGCTGTTCCTCCAAACGGGGAAGTCATATTCACGTTCGGCTTCGGTCGGTTCTCTTCAATCAGCTGTTCCAAAGATGACGCAATCGGGCCGTAGCCTGTATTTCGCGCAAGCCTCGACTTTAGAGATCTAACAGACGCGGCGCGTATCAAAAGCGCTGAAGGTCAGCCTGCTTCGCGCGGCAGTTTGTGAACACATGGCAATTAGTGTGGCACTACAAAAGGTTTTTGAGATTATTCGAGAGGTTTCGGCGACTGACGTGTTTATAGAGGTTCCACAAAAGCTGAAGTTCGAGAAAGGTCCGTGTTATGTCATCCTCGTAAGGGGGCGAGGCGACAAGGAATGAATTTTGTGGTGGCGGTGGCGGTGGCGGTGGCGGCAGCGGTAGCAGTATATTGTGAGAGTTTTTGAGAGACAGAGAACTGAAAGACAGAATGGAGTTAGTCAAGGTTACGAGAAGAAAACAGTTGTGAGTTATAATAGGACGAAGGACTGAAGACTGTGTTAACGGCAATAAAGTGTATATTTGTGCAAAGGTTCTGAAGGAAAACAAAGTAAAAAAAAAAAATGAAAAAAGATAACGAGTGGAATTTCGTGCAAAGAACAAAGAACGGAAAAACCTATGGATCAGGTATATCGGCGTGGGAATCGACCTCATAACTTCCCGAATGATGAACTGTGGATGAAGTTTTGGGTGTACTGGACGTGTTTGGTCCCTCACTGCAGCGCTTTTACTTCACATTGTGATGTCGGCGGCCTCTGGTTTTCTTACATTCCTCCAGCGTGCCTAGCACAAGGCTGACTGCACACGAATCTTAATTACATCACAAGATGTGATTCACTCTTGAACAATCCCAAGAATTGGGGTAAAGGCTTTTGCTATTCTAGGGCGGTTAAATCAAGCAACGTTTTGATTTAAATGTAACTTAGGCATGCTAAAATTTAATTCTTATTTTATCAAGACATTTAATTGTTATTTTAAGGCGTTGAGCTAAATTTAGAACTTCTAGTAAACCATGATTTAATCGAATTAGTAGAAACGTTCATAAAATTCCTTTTCACCTTTATTTTGTATTTAAATACATTTAACGGCAACGCTTATCGTGCGCATACGACCGAAATGAAAGCTTGAACTCCTCAGCTTAGCCCAAAAATGTTGTAAAAGAACCAAAACTCAGTTTCGCGTACTTAACTTTCTTATTATAGCATTTCAGTTTTACAAATGTTTTATTTATGTTATAAATGTACTGAATCATGTTTTACTCATTAAGACAAAACAATGAACGTTTAGAAATCGTTAAGTCGGTTGTAACGTGTAGTGTTTGCATTTCCATCGATCGCTCACTCTAACCTTCGATTTTTTGACAAGTTCCCCTGGTAGGTAGGGTGTTATATTCATTTACCACAGAGCCGGATCCTCTCGTCAGTGCATGTCCATATTGTTACATTCGCAATAACACTGAAGGAGGTCTGTTCAAACTTAGGTGAAGCCATTGCTCTTACAACTGCCGCCTTTATTCTTATGTTTATACCAACAACAGCAATATGTCAAGGAGATACAAACGTTTCAATATAGGAACTTAGTTTAGAATAACCTGGTACTTAATATTTCCTGGCTATACAACGGGCAATAGAACACCTGTTTAAATCGTTGCAAAGAAAAAGGAAGAAATTTGTAATGAAATAAAAGCCACTAGAAAGAAAGGCAGACGAGATGAAAGCCTCGAAAATCCACAATTCCACATCTGATTCACTTAGGAGGAAATGCTTGCTGTTAACGACTTCCTGCTGGTGAGCCATTCTACCTTGTGAGCGTGGCCACCAGGCAATATCCGAGTCACTCTTGCCAGCGAATGGATGTGATTCGATTAGGAAGAATCCTTTGCACTCTACATCCCAGATTCTATTGATACAGAAGGCAGGGCGAAGAAATTGGCGTCATTGTGTTCCCATCATGCTCCTCGCCACCTGCTCAAATAGACTCGCTCGCATGTGATGCTGTCAGAGATGGATTAAGCGATGCTTCTTTGTTCTGTTTACTTCCTCATAAGTAAATGGAAGGCTTCAGAAAACATCCAGGCTGAGTAACTGTGGAGAGAGCCAACATTTTATCATTTTACTCGGATGAAATATGAACTTGGCAGTTGGAACTACAATTAAGTTCATAAATTAACAGTCATATGGTATATTTAACACAACCATGCCTGTCTACCTAACGTTTGCGCACGATTTTCGGTTATTTGCCAGCACTAATACGCATCACGGACTATTCTGCAGCAAAACATCACAAGGAAAACATCCTTTATTACGTTACAAGGTTGGCAGAGGTATTAACTATTACTTTATATAATAAAACTCGTGTACATTAATCTTCTTGCCCCGCTACTATAATTAGTGACTGGTATGATTAATAATATTGTTATAAAACATCAAAACTCCAAGTGTGGTTATTTTTCATTTTGTTTTTCTCAAAGGTTTAACAACAAAAACTCAGTTTTCTTGAGTTCTTAACACAGTTTGTAGTTTTTCTACTATGACAACTCACAACTGCTCTTCTCCTAGCCTTGCTTATTATGTTCAATGTTTTCTTCGCTTTCGCTGTCTCTAATACATTAGATTATGATGATATAATCACTCGACTATTTTGGAATCTCCTCCACGACGCACAGATGCACGGCTGTCATACTAACCAACTCGTGTCTGTACCTGTCAAAACTCAAGCTGAACTGAACTCGTTCTATTGTGGCCCCTAATTATTCATCACACCGAACTTTCGAGATTCCGCACACACCTGCCCAGGGGAAATGCCGTAGCTAGAAGCCCCGAGAAACCGCCAAACAAGTTGCTCTGTTGGTACTGTCAAGTGTTCATTCACGTGAGTGGCGTAGGAAAGCTTAACCTTGCCCGCTTCTGATAGGCGCACCGCCAGCGGGGTGAGGCAGCCAGCCCTTCTACACGGCCCGTCTCCCGGACAGGTACCGCAGGACTTGACTGACAGTCGCACAGCACGTCTCCCGGTTACACTTGTATGGACGTCAAATCAAAACTCAAATCACATTAACAATTATTTATCAGAATACACGCAAAACATGCCATGCATCTACATAAATACATCTACCTAATCTTTTGAGGAAATTTTATTCACATGCATTAGTTCAGCTTCTGAAATAACGTTAATTTCTGTTGTGATATTTTGTTCTAATTTCGTCTTGTGCAAGGTGCCTTAGAGATTTTCAAGGTGACCGTTCGAACCTTGGTCCGATTTCGTCCAATTTGTGTTCCGTGAGTATACGCCGTTTTAGCTTTATTTTCCTATTACGAATTGAACCTGTCTCCGTGAATCTACCTTTAAGCAAACGAGCTGTTTTTCTACTCGGGACACGCACGCCAGGAAATTTAATTTCAAATTGCCTAGCAACTTTCCCAAAAGATGATGTAAGGTTACAGAGGACGTGCACCTGCCGGCCAAGTTTTGTAGTAAACGTACTGGATAACGGTGTATATGTAAATGCATGTATACAGGGGTACACAAAGTGTCGTTTACAATATTACAGAGGTGGTACAAAAAGTAAAAATGAACAACAATATTGTCTTCTAGTTTCACCAAATACTATGAACTGAATTTGGGTGCTTTCGCTGGCCCCATATTTACAGCATTTTATTAGCAGGGTCACTCAGCTCCAATCGGCATTAAACCTCACTAAAATTACTTCCAGTCGTACAAGGCCAGCTGGTTCGGTCTTACATTTTCCCAGCGGATTCCGTAGTGGTAATTACCCCGTGTTTCCGCGTACCGGACCAGTTAGAGAATGTCTCATTTGTAATCAGGCCGCAACTGTGGTTCCAACATGACGGTGTCATTGCACATTTTAACATCGATGTTAGATCCTTCCACAATCGTTAGATTCGTAGTCATTTAGCTGTGCCCTGGGCACTTGGAGAGCCCTAACTTACTCCGTAACGGGTCGTGGGGTGGATGAAACATCTGGTCCACCAAATACAAGCTAGCTTCTGAGATTGCAGCTTATGAACGTATAATACAACGCTTAAAATGTTACAATGGTAAGGTTTCAAATGAAGTTGCGTTACCTTAAGGTAATGTGAACATAAATAATTCATTTTACCAATTATTTTGGCGAAACTAATTTCTTCTAACATATTTATTTCATAGATTAGACATCTGAGCACATGTTTCAGGAGTATTTTCCCTGTTTTCCGCCTCTGAATGCATTTAAACAGTTGAATGTCTCAGCAACGCAATATGCCATGTCCCTTTTCCAAGCCAGCCCCAGCTGTGTGTTTATTTTGTGCATTTACATTGTTATAAATTATAAATTCTTGCAATTAATAAAATTGGGTGGTTGTTAACAGTTGATTTACATTATAGATATAGTGCTCTTTTTAACACCTTATCACAAGAAATGCCAAACACAGTAACTAAACGCGCTATATACATAAGGAATATATAAATACTGTACGTATACTGCAGGGACCAGATGATACGCGTTGCAAAATTACCTCACTCTTATATTAATATTTGTAAACTTACCTACTTCCACAGGCTGTAATTATATTTATCATTATTTATATTTAAATTAGTGTTCAAAAGAATTTTATATTTATTAAAGTGTTAGTCTGTATCTTATTTTCGTACCATAAAGCGTTACTTTTTATAAAATTCTGCAAAACTGTTTAAGAGGTGGAATCAGGGCTGACAAGTTCAGTGCCATAGCCGGGATTTGAATCACGGATCTATTGCTTCAAGCGCGGCTGCTCTAACCATTAAGCTACCGTGGTCAACTTGCCAGCATGACATCGAATTCCCCAGTCGATTGGTACTTCATTCCCGATAGACAACATGGGAATGTCATATCAGAGGTAAATACCCCAAGGGCGACTTGCAATTGTAAGTACTTTATGTCCCGGGTTTAAGCTACCTTTATATGGTAATTGTTATTTTTACTTTCTCTTCTGGTAAGTAGGGGAAGTATTGTATTCCACCCAAAAATTCGATGTCGAGATTTCACCGAAAATATACGTTTTGAGACCCCTGAGTCCAAAAAAGCACATTTAAAAGAAAGGTCCGTGTGTGTGTGTGTGTGTGTGTGTGTGTGTGTGTGTGTGTGTGTGTGTGTGTGTGTGTGGGTGGGTGGGTGTGTGTGTGTGTGTGTGTGTGTGTGTGTGTGTGTGTGTGTGTGTGTGGACAGCATAACTCGAAAACGAAAAGTCGGTTAAAAACCAAACTTTGTATTTAAGTTTAATTTCTTTCAGTGATGCGACACTAAGATTTTGAAGAAAACTGCCCCAACCTAAACTGCCCTTTACATGGAAAATTTTTCGAAAATTTTGATTTTATTGAAAATGGCTCTAACGATTTTGATTAAAATGTCATATGTTTGAGATATTTTCATGACAAATTGAATGTATATCTTGAATTTTCTGGTTATAGCCCATGTAATCCTCTTAACTCTGGATGACTTTTGAACAACTCGTAAACCGTAAAGTTAGACATAATCTTACTATGCAAAAATGCAGGTCTCGCTAAAACACACAATTTATGTACAGATAAGTATGTACTTTCATGCAATGGAACATCGTTGTTCATTTTTTATGTCAAGCGTGCAACGAGAAGGGGCTCTCAAAGTTTTCAAAGATTTGACAATCGCACAAAGCCTACTGTATTCTAATATTCCCCTTGCACCTATAAGGAAGTAAGCAATAAGATAATTTCTGCAAATGTTTATCTTAACTAACACGAAGAAGATATAGGAATAAGAGCTTATAAGAATGGTTGGTACAAGAGTAGAGAAAGTCATGTGACTGCAACACATCAGACGTTTTAAGAATACATAGAGCTTTTACAGTATAAAGGTCTTAGTTTTATTCGCAGAATCGTAAATTAATTTCCTTCAGCGTATCTAAGGACTTGGGTAAATCGGTAAGCCGAGAAGCATTGGAAGAAAGTGTCTCGAGCGGAAGAAGACGAGCAAAGCCGTTGAAAAGAAAAGGGAATTGGCACATTCCGCATCATATGAGAAAGGCAATAAAAGAGGCGTTTTCATGCACCATTGCTTCACGTAGGTGGCCGATATTTGACTTGAGGGAAGAAGAGCTATCGTTAAATACCGATTTTTACCAAACGACCCTCTTTATCAGTAGGAAGAAGGACGAAAGTAATAATTTCACCACTGTTACGCAATGCTGCCACGTAACAAGAAAAGCGTAACCCACCCGCAGAGGAATTTTCTTATTTCCTCACGAGAAAAGCTTTTCTATCTAGGAACGTTTTCTGCTTTTCCTCCATCAGTAGTTGTGGCATTCCCGTCGCCACTAAAAGCATGCCAGCGTAGTGTAACGGCCTCAGTGTCGCACTGTCATCCAGTGTCGCACTCTATCTGCCCTCTTCTGCAGGATAAATCACCGTCAGGCACATCTTTCAGGATTAGGCCACGTGGTCTGTTTGTTATTCAGAAGTCACATCTGCTACCAGTGCTTTCATGGGCTTCGCAAATTTGTTCTGAAATTAGCTTATTACTAATGATCTTCACATATCATTTTTCTCTATTCTTGAGATATCCTCACTATTTACATCTATATTGTGACAAACGACAAAATAAGCCTGATTACTTTTGTATAACTTTGTCTTCCAAAATTTCATCACAAATGCAGTTTTCTTCTCGTCATTTTCACAGTCTACAGTCTTTCGTGCTCTCACAACTCACAACTTTTACTTCCCGTAACCTTGACTCAGTCCATTCACTGTCTCTCACACACCAATTCCGATGTTGCAAGCACTCGACGCTGGTTAAATTTTCTTGACACGCGCACGGCTACCTCACTGACACACTGATAGACTCGTGTCTGTGACTGTAACTCTGTTTCTGCTGTTGCCTCGCCTCCTTATATAGAGGGGATGACGTCAAATGGACCTTTATCGATCTCCACAAATACGCCGCCGATAACGCAGCTAGATCTTTCGCGAACGCTCGGGAATAAATATGCGAGATTACGCCCAATCACTCTACTTGTCGTGCTTCTCCGTTCAAGAACGCATGAAGGATAAGGAAAACCTACACGAGAAGTATTATTGCGTCACAGAAAAGCTGATTTACTATTCTACTTTTTTGTTCCATTTTATGAGTGAATCTACTTTACATCGTGTATCATAATTATAACCCGCCTGCAGCTGATCTACAAAACTAAAAGTAAATAGGAATTTAATTAAAATAGTATGTGCTATCCAGTGTAGTGAATTTAGTGAACCATAAAATGCACGTAGAAGTTTATTTACAATAAAATGAACATGTGATTCTGTCACACCATTATCATTATAAATAAAATTAAATTAAATACACCTGCAACAGACATAGCAGCAAGTAAGGTTGAACATTTTATTTCGATTTCTGTTTGCATGGCTGTGATTTAAAGAAGTTAAAAACGATCTTCCATTTGACGAAAGTTGTTTTCCCAAACTCACAAAAATAACAATAAATATCTCAGAAATAGTTCAGTCTTTAAAAAAATCTGGACGTAAATTGTGTGTTTAAGTAAGATCTATATTGCTAAAGTATGATTTGGTCTATCTCTTACGATATACCAGTTATGGAAAAGTTATCCAGAGTAAACGGAACTACATGGACTATGGCTAGAAAATTCAAAATACACATTTCGTTTGTCATAAAAATATCTCAAATATATGTCATTTTAATCAAAATGGTTCGAGCCATTTTCCAAAAAATCAACATTTTGGAAAAAATTGTCCATGTAAATGGTAGTTGAGGGTGAAGGAATTTTCTTCAAAGTCTTCGTGACGCATCCTTAAAAGACATTAAACTTAAATACCAACTTTGGTTTTTAACCGACTTTTTGTTTTCAAGTTACGCTGCCCACAGATTGACAAGTACCTTTAATAGACTCTGAGAAAAGTGCACAAGAAGTGTTAGAAAATGAAGTTACGAGAAATTGAGGTTAAAGTGTAAAAAATGAGTGTGAACATGCTACTTTTATCTTTAGAATAGTTTAATATGCATGCTTCATATAAAATTAAATACTAACAAACTTATTTTGGTTACACCCTGTGTATATAGATCAAATGAAAAACTGTTTAATATTTATTAGATAAACCAGCAACGTACTCATTAAAAATAAATTTACTTTAATATTAATTTCTGTGTAAGTTTTTGTTTTACTGGTCACTCCACACTGGTTCACCTGGGTATAAAATGATTACAACAGAATGGAAATATTTTCCTGTTGAAATAATAATTCTTTTGACAGTTTATTTAAAGTTCAATGTTTTCACAACCTTTCCAATACAGTCTGGCTTCTGTAATTACTCGTAGTACTGTATAGGTATATCTGCGAATTCTTTTTATATTCTGCTTTGGCTTTTATCACACAGCACTTTTTTGCTGTGTTTTCAGACAGCCTTTGTACCGACTCTTTTTCTGTATGATGAAGAGGCTTTTATATTTTTGCCTACATCAAACGCTGGAGTAGCTGCACATATTCCCACGTATGTACCTCTCCGGTTATATTTATCTATTTAACTTCAGCGAAAACTACTTCACTTAACATATTCAGTATCTGATCAACTTCATACACTCTACAAAAAACCTATTTTCAGCTGACATATGTCCTTCAAAGAGGCCTTTGGCAACAATGTCCAGGTAAGAATAAAAAATAAAAATCTGATGTGTTTCACTCATATGACTTTCTCTACTCTCGTACTAACCATATTGTACAAATTATCCTATAGCTTATTTACTTGTAGCTTCAAGGGAAATATTAGAATACAGTAGGCTTTGAGCGATAGTCAAATCTTTTAAAGCTTTGAGATTCCGTTCTCTTTGCACGTTTAACATATAAAAAATGAGGACCGATCATGCATTTCACGAAAGATTGATGTTGTCCGAAACTGACACAAATAGCAAGAAATATCTCCGAAATGGATCATTCTACAGAAAAATTTATTCAGACATAAATTGTGTGTTTTAGGGAGATCTACATTTTCTATATTAAGATTTTGTCTATGTCTTATGGTTTACGAGTTATTCAAAGCTCATCCAGACTAAACAAAACTACATAGGCTATAGCCGGAAAATTCAAAATATACATTTCACTTCTCATGCAAATATTTTAATCAAAATCATTATAGCCATTTTCAAGAAGATCAAAATTTTCGAAAAATTTTCCATGTAAAGTAGTTTAGGGTAGGGCTATTTTCTTCAAAATCTTTGTGTCGCATCCTTGAAAGATGTTGAACTTATGAATAAGAGAATTTCTACAGATTTTTATCTCGATTAATATGAAATGGATTGAGGAATAGGTGTTTGTATGAATAGTGCAGGGTTAGAGAATGTCATGCCAGTTCCACATAGATGTTCTAAAAATGATTTTTGGTGCCCACATTTTTGGAAAGAATGCAATACATATTCTTACTATACGTAAGCAGTAGAAAAGTTAAAAAAAAATTGAGGCAAGTACCTTTTGATCTGCTGTTGGTGAAGCCTGTGCTTCTATTCTGTAGTACCTGTTTCCCAAACTTCATATCATTGGCCTCAATAACTCTCAAGTTGAACGGATCTAATATTTGCTGTCGCTTTATTTACTCTAAGAACAGCATCATTAACTTTATCTTAACATTTGTAAACTTTGCGAGTTGCCTTTAAAATTCAAGTCAGGAAAACACGGAACTGCTCTCAAACTAATGCAACTCTCAGTTGAAGCCTCAAAGGACCCCTTTAGTATACTTTTATACTCTCTTCCTGTAGACATTCTTAAAGTTCAGCACGACCTTTAGCTCCGTAATTAGGGAAAAGGTTACCCACATTAACATTCGGAGCAAGAACATGTAAGGTTAGTACCACTTCTTGGAACAGTTACCATAAACCTTCTCTTCTGGCATGTCAAAGGTCTCCCCAAGTATGACCGTCGAGGCTCCCTCCATGAAGTGAAATTACCACTTTGTTCATCAATGGCTCATAATTTGGTTTTATTAGAAATCACAGTATTTACATTATATAAAAGGAACAGCGGCATTGCTCTTTTAGTTTTAATAGAATGGTGTGTTTCATTTGGCCCTGTATAAAACAGAAGTAATCGTTAGCACGGCTTCCTTCTATACCAGGGCTGAGAAACAGTACTCCGAAAGTGTGAACAAACTAGTCCCTCCCTAGCACACATTCACAAGGTGGAATCGGTTTTGTCTTGATACAGTCGTAGTGTTTAGATACATGTTCTTTATACAAAATTAAATAGCAATAACGTTACTTCTATATTAGTTTTATTGCAAATTACTTGGTACAGTGAGGTTACCACAAAGAAACATGCATTATCTCAACTACATTTTGGTTTTGCCTGAAGGTCATCGACAACTTTGTCCATCTACTCCCGATAATTCATCACATGCATATGATCTTTAATGCTTGTGCACAAACTGTCCTCTGATATTGAAGTATACATATAACAAATTCAAATTGTTGAAATGCTAAGTATGGAAGTCGGTATTAATGTTGACAATATTCTCCATGAACATTTAAAGCCGAAAAAAATTCTGAGCATTCTAAAGACAGGAACTTCAAGACCGTTGATCTTCAAGAAACCGCTGCAAATATGAAGAAACGAAGTCGCTAGGACTAGTTGCTTGACCATCCACCCTACAGTCCTGATATTGCATCATGCGATTCCTGGTAGTTTCTGCGAGCGAAAACCTACAAGATGGAGGAGTATAACTGTTTAATGGAGGAAGACAAGGAGGAATAACCATATCTGAGGAATGAGTGGGAAAAAAGTACCAGAAATTGTACGGAAAAAATATACTGATATGTTGAAAATGTCCTTAAAGTATTCTTAAAGATTCAATATCTAATTTTTCAATGGACTGGTAACCTAGGATTTTGGAAGTAATTTTACTTCTTATTACACAGGCTTAGATTTACTTAGACATCGAATTTACCTTATATTAGTCTAATATGCCATAGTCCCATATCCTAAGTAATACGACAGGTGATTTTCAAATTATCAATACATTTTCGAGTCGAGAACAGTTATCCGGAGAATTTTATTACCACGAATTGCATTTATTAAGACTATTGCACGCATTGAAACGGCCTACAATATTAAATACAACTAATCTAGTTTGTTTGTCAAACTGATTCCAAACATAATTAGATGCTTCACCGAAGGGATAGTCAGCCATTTTTGACACTTAAATCTAGCGGCTCTGTTGCCTCAATTTATGTAAGCTGTTGCGCATTTGTAGGGCAGTGTATATATTTTCTCTAACTTTATCATACCATAAAAAAGAAGAGGTGATAATTCAGTTTGATACATTTTTTGCGAAGGAAGGCTGTTATTGGAGGAAATTTGAAATTCTTATGCACATGATTAGTTGACTTCGACCAAACTGGAATGGTCTCTGTTTTTCTTTTTACATAAACTAAAATATGGACTAAATATGCATGTATACAAACGATAGAGCATGTGCCTTACATTTTTATACTTGTAGGATTTATATCGCATACATTATTGTTATGAATGCCTTTTAGATAAGACATGAGACGAACAGAAACATAGGACACGTTTTAAAAGTAATTTAAAATTCAGTAAGTACCTTCCATTAACGATTTCAAGGCTTCACATCGTGTTCTGAAGATTTTTGTGAGAAGAGACTTCGTCAGTTTTGAAAGGCAGGTGTTTGCTTTTCAATTAAAATGTCATTAAAACTTTTATAATAAGAGTCCTTTGATATGCTGCCTAAGGAATATTAAGAGCCTCTCTCAGACCAATATCGAACGAGCCTGTTTTCATATATTAATAACACGCACAATATTCAATCTAACGTTTTCATCTTGAGATTCTTTTAACAGGAAAATCCCTAAAATACCTAAAAATACAGTGATAGATTTTATAATTTCAGGTAAGTTTCTTAGTTCGTAGCCAAATGAATCATTCTGTGTAGTCGTATAGTGCTGATTTTTGTAAATAGATGTAGATGTCTGTCTTTTAGGTCATTTGAAGAACCCTTTTCCCATTAGAAATTAATTTGTCTATTTCAGGAAACAGCTCAAATTTTCTAACATATTGTACGCAATCCATGCACAACACACGTGACATTAATCATTTTATGGTAATTAACTACAGGTCTTGTTGCTCCTTTTTGATAATATGTTGCAGCATCAGTCACAAATAACAAAGCACTGTCATACTGTGCACCATCTGACCACAATAATTGTATTACTTCATTAAATAATTTGGTAATAGTCGAATGATTTGCAGTAGTTGGCAGGTCTGTAGAAAAGATGACTTTGACAACGGTTCCACTTTTCTTGCTAGTAGAATGTGGAGTTTTTTGCCTATGCTCTCCCATGAGCATGATAGCTTAGTGGTTACAGCAGCCGGAGGTTAACCGCTTGATCCTTGGTTCAGATCCCGGTCATAACATTGAACTTTTCCGACTCACTCTACCGTTTACAACCACCTTAGTAGTTTGACATCTGTTGGAGGAGATGGATTGTGATTATACCCAATAAAAATTAATATTAATTAATATATCAAGAATGTGATTAGATATTGCTATGCGATTTGGCACACAGATTTTTTTAGTTGCTGAAAATACCAAAGAATTAAGGCTCTAACTTCAATACTTTAGAAAATCACCTTTTTTACTTCGGTGTCGCAAATTCATTCATTTATATTCATCCTAGTCTAATTCCTCATTTCTCTGGATTAAATGCTAAAATTATTGTTGTTAATCTCACAGCCTGCTGGACTAGTGTAGTGCCAACTGTGAAAATAAATTTTAATTAAAATGTCTGAATGTTGTTTACATTTAAACTCTTATTAATATTAAACGCAAGCATTAAACACCAGTATTAGTGTTAAATAAATGAATTATTAATTATTTCCTAGAGTACTTTAAACAAATACCATGGAAGCTTTTCATATTTGGAATGTTTTTCTCGCGTGTTGCTCTTACATAATTATAATATGTAATGTCACGATTTATTGTTAAATTATCAATACATTTTCCAGCTAAGAAGTATAGAGAAAATTAATCTTGAAAATTTGACTATAATAAGTTGAATTGGTTAAGACTATTTCAGGAATTAAAGGGTGATATAGCCAATATAATGTTATTTAAATGTTGTATTGTAAGTAATAACCCCTTAAAAAATTCTAGCAGATTCTCCAATCTTTTAAGATGTTCGAAATGTCAAGAGTTGGAATATCTACTGTTTATTTATAATTTCGTTCAATACAAAATTTGACAAACTGATTACGAAGATATTTCCTCCTTTAGTGTGCGTTCTGAGGTTTCCATCTTCGAAATATGTAATCTATTTCAGCATTAGATGCTGCACCGAAGCGAGAGTCAGTCATTTTTGACATCTGAATAGCGTTTCTGTAGCGTTAAATTATGTAAGATGCTGCGAACCTAGATCCTCTAACCTGATCATAACATAAGAAAAGCACGGAAGTGATAATTAAAATTCAAACGAGGTGATAATAAACTTTGATAATTTTTTCACGAATGAATGCCAGAAAAAACGAAAACAAATACTGTAAAATGAAATTCTTTTTCTTTTGGGATAAATTGAAGGATTATTCTTATGGGGCAAGAATATTATTATTCTCATGGAGGCACCTTCTGTGTGAATAAGTTTTACCTTAGGGCATTACCCCAATTTCTTTGTCGAACATTTCACACTTCTACACAGCTCTTTCATCGCTCCAAGCTGTGCTCACAAAGGTTGCAAGGAGTACGGTAAACGCCTAACAACGGGTGGGCCACACAGCATGCCTGAGTACCGGCTCCTTGAAGTTAATCATCTACTGTGAAGGCACCCTTTGTTTAAAGAAAGTCTTATCCAATATGTGTTTCCCCTACCACTGCCGCTACTTCAAAATCACAAGGAGTGTATAAGTCCGCATGAGACGCAGAAATTAAAGTGGTTATTTGCCACTCGACTTTTGCAAAGTATCTGCTGAAGCGACGATTTTCAGCTTCTTCAGAGACAAGACCATTGGACACTAAGCATGGAAATTCCTTGGCGTTTTCTTCAACTCCAGTTGCTAAGCAATATGCATCAATGCTGTAACGAAATGACAATTTGACAAATCCCACTCCTGACACCAGTGTGACAAAACAAGCACAGTTAGTTTTTATTACTAATATTAACTACATCGGGTATTCTTTCATCTGTTACTGGAATAGTCGGATCCCCATGAAATTACAATTATTATAAGGGATAAAAGGTAGGATTCATTATAAAAACATCTGATGTATTGCACTCACATGATTTCCTCTACTCTTGTACTAACAATTCTTACAAAATCTTATTCCTATATCTTCATGTTAATACAGATAAACATTCGTATAAATTATCTTATTGCTTATTTCCTTGTAGGTACAAGGGAAATATTAGAACACAGAAGGCTTTGAGTGATAGTGAAATCTTTTAAAGCCTTTATATTCCGTTCTATTTGCACGATTAACATAAAAAATAAATAACGATGTTCCATTTGACAGAAGTCTAAGTTCTCCAAAACTCACCCAAATAACAAGCAAAATCTACGAAATGGTTCACTCCACAAAAAAAAAAAAAAAAAAAAAAAAAAAAAAAATGTATTTATACATTAATTGCCTGTTGTAGCAATATCTGCATTTTTTTGTATATCTAGTAAAATTTGGACCATCTCTTACGGTTTATCAGTAATGCAAAAGTCATCCAGAGTAAATAGGACTTCATGGGCTATAATCAGACAATTCAATATATACATTTTAGTTGTCACATGTCCTTTAATCACAATCGTTAGAGCCATTTTTAAGAAAATCAACATTTTGGAAATTTTATCATGTAAAGGGTAGTTTAGTGTGGAGGAATTTTCTTCAAAATCTTCGTGTCGCAACCTTGAAACACATTAAACTTAAATGCCAACTTTGGTTTTTAACCAACTTTTCGTTTTTGAGTTATGCTGTCCACAGACACACACACTCACACGAACCTTTTTCTAAAATGCTTTTATTTTCAGGGGGCCTCAAAACATATATTTCCAGTGAAATATTGAAATCGAATTTTTGGGTGGAATACAATACTTCCTCTAGTAGCGAAGAGTGCAATAATTTCATTAGCTTCTTCAGATTTCCTGACTGTGTGCCATTGTGCTAAAATGCTCTTGCAATCCCAATCTTGAATAATTCATCTTCTGGTGCTAAATATCCGTTGTGCCTTTGATAACAAAGCACCAATTTTGAATGTAGTTGTGAACTTTGCTTTTCCGCATTGTTAATCTTGTGCTTATTTATATATACAACGTATAATCTATGCATTACTTTGTTTCCTCTGAAATGCTGGAACAAACCAGTATTTCCAGGGCGTACAACAACACACCCTTTGAAGTATCCGTCATGATTTAGTTTTCAGAAACATTTCGGCGTTGCCAAACAACGATTATTACTCTAGCAGATTGTCACTTAATCGAATTTGTGTGGAGCTTTTTCAGTTTGCGCATGCGCCCTCAGATCCTAGATGTTGCTCTAACCTCGCTAATTTACTTTGTCGATAATACGGCCTCGTCTCCTTGATGCGAGCTAAAATCGATGCTTGCTTTGTCGGGGCTAGGATACGCACAAAAATATAAACGCCGGTACCTCCCCCACATATATTGGGATGTAATGGGGTTAAGCTACGTTGCTTTGTCGGTAGCCTTTTCGTTAGCCGCGGACAAATGTTTTGATGTGGCAACCCTGTTAGAGACCCCAAAACACACTTTCTTCTCTTCTAGTTCAGGCCTGTGAGGATTCGCTTGGCTTTGCAATATATACTCTGAAAGGCACGAGTTGCTCTGTTTTGTATCTATTAGGGCAGTTATTTTACTCTAGATTTCTATCACTGGAGTTTATCACAAATACTAATTATTCATACAAACCTTTATTCCTCTGTATTCTTCATATCAGCTGAGAAATTTTTGCAGAAATTATGTTATTGTTAATTTTCCTGTAGGTGCAAGGGAATATGCGAATACACTAGACTAAGCGATAGTCAGATCTTTTAAACTGGTCGCTATACGAGGCTTTAGGATTCTGATCTCTTTGCACGCCCAAGAAATAAAAAAAGTAAGTGACGAACTCACACATATAACAAAGAATATCTTCGAAATGGTTCACTCTACAAAAAATGCATTTGGACCTAACTTGTGTGTTTTAATGAAATCTGCATTTTTTTTAAATGCACAGAATGACGTGGTCTATGTCTTACGGTTTACCAGTTATGCAAAAGTCATCAAGAATAAACAGAACCACATGGGTTATAGCCAAAAAATTCAAAATATGTATTTCATTTGCCATAAAAGATCTTAAACATGTGGCTTTTAATGAAAATTGTTTGAACCATTTGAGAAAATAAAAATATTACCTTTATAAAGATAACAAAATATGATACCCAGTTTAAAATAAATTTGTTTTAAATATTGCTCAGACATTTTGTTACAAGTGTTGGTCACAAAATAACACTCCGCACCTCCCTCCCCCCCCCCCCCCCCCAAAACCCAGTTGGTAGTATAAGTTCTGGAATAAGGTTTTTCATTGCTAGGGTTAATCCACGGAAATGGAGAATTAAACTCATGGGTATAAATAAAGGAATCTTAATATTAAAATATTAACATACTCCTTAGAATATTAAAAGTTAAAAGTAGATGAATTAAATAACATAATTAAGATAATAAAGATAATTGGAAGTTACGCTTGGACAGAATGCCAAACAACAGAATACCCAAAGCAGCCACGAGGTAAAGGAAATCAGGGAGCCCAAAGAAATATAGCATGAGCAATTTGGAGTTGAAACGGGTTAAATGCCCAAACTGTGTAGAAGAAGAAGAAGAAGAAGAAGAAAAAGAAAAAGAAGAAGAAGCAACACCTTTGTCTGCCTATTTTTAATTGCCCGCGCTTGGATACTTCAGGTGTTCAGAAACTGAAGGAAACGGTAAGGTTGGCGGAACCGCAAGGAGGAGGTGATATAACCAAAGCAATAATACCACGACCATGAGGTAATAATCCGGCATAAGTGGAATAGTCAAAATAACATCCACCTTGGTGGAGAAAGAAAGCATTAGAAATTAGTTGTGCGCAACCATGGGGAGAAAACCAGTTATGCTGTGTTAAGTAAGCTTACTGACATCAAAGCTATTCAACTGTTATCCACCTTTTCGCAGTTATTAGACACAGTGTATTTTACTGAGGCATTTCTGCATCAAACAAATGGTGTATAAATTCATTTTCCCCGGGTATTCCGTCGCTTTACACTTCTGATTTACACAGCTTTTGGTAAATCACACCGGGAAAATAAAATTTGTCATCTTTACGGATCTGTCTCCCGAGAGACACGTGCTGCAAGCAAAAACTAATCCTTTTGATGTCGCAACAATTTTTCTTGCTAATCCGTAGCGAGACCTTGGTGGATTTGAATTTCAGTAGAGAAATAAATCCTATATTAAATTACAAATGGATCGAGGCAGCACAATCCATCACTTGCATTGACATTGCGCGGCGTGTCGCCCCAACCGAGCCGTCACTTCCAATCCTATCAGCTCTAATTCCCTCAAGCTTATGAAAGGAAACTTTCAGTTCCAATTAATCATCCTTTTTACCAAAGGTATATTACCGTTCCCCTTTTTACAGCTCTTTCAAGGAGCTGCTGCTAAATTTGTTTCTTGAACTTGCATCAACAAAGTGACGGATATTGGAAACTGCTGAAATAAAGCGGTCTTTAAGTGCATTGATATTTCAGCAACAAAAACTGCATTAAGACTTTGAAACTTAAATTAAGTTGTGGAAGTGATCCTTGGCTGGAGTATAATTTTCCCACCACTATTTTAAGGGTATTTGCAACACGGGTGATTTAACTCTTTGGGAGAGCACCGCTTAAGGCACAGGTATCAGTAGTGGCCCGGAGTGACAATGCTGCTCGCCGGGCCTAGAGCATAGCCGGCCAATGCGCTAGAAACCACCTTACACACGATCTGTGTGTATGTCTGTCTGTGGACAGCATAACTCAGAAACGAAAAGTCAGTTAAAAACAAAAGTTGGTATTTAAGTTTAATATATTACAAGGATACGACACTAAGATTTCGAAGAAAATGGCCCCACCCTAAACTACCCTTTACATGGAAACGTTTTCGAAAATTTTGATTTTGTTGAAAATGGCTCTTACGATTTTGATTAAAATATCATATGTTTAACATATTTCTATCACAAATGAAATTTATACTTTGAATTTTCTGGCTATGGCCTATGTAGTCCAGTTGACTTTTGAATAACTCGTAAACGGTAAGAGATAGACAAAATCTTACTGCACAAAAAATTATATCTCGCTGAAACAATTTATCCCTAAATAAATTTTGTTGTAGAGTGAACCATCTCGAAGATATTCCTTGTTATTTGTGTCAGTTTTGGAAAACATAAAACTTTCGTGAAATGGAATATGTTTGTTCTTTTTTTTATATCTCAAAGCTTTAAAAGATTTGACTATCGCTCAAGGTCTACTGTATTCCCATATTACAGTTGCACGTACAAGGAAATGAGCACTAAGATAATTTCTGCAAATCTTTATCTCAACTAACACTAAGAACATAGAAGGATAAGAGTTTGTAAGAATGGTTAGTACAAGAATAGAGAAAGTCATGTGATTGCAACACATCAGATTTTTAGAAAAAGGTTCGCGCGCGCGCGCGCGCGCGCGCGCGCGCGTGTGTGTGTGTGTGTGTGTGTGTGTGTGTGTGTGTGTGTGTCAGTGGGTCGGTCTCTGGGCAGCAAAAAACGAAAAGTGGGTTAATAACTAAAGTTGGTACTTAAGTTTAGGGTGGGAAAACATATGAGCCCCAGCACTGTAAATGAGGTTGCAATACATAAATATGCAAGGGCAAGGCAATCATTTACGAACTGTGAGACAAGGGTTATGTGATAACCCAATTTCTCCAATGTTATCGGACACTACACACAACTTCCTTACTTCAATCTGTAACTGCGTCCGTGACTATTTTATACTATTCTTATTTTCTGAATTTAATGCTGACATATGTTGTTCCTTTAAGAGAAATTCCTTTTGTTCTACATTTTGGCTTGCCGAAAATACGAAATGGCTTTATCAACAGCAAAATTAGAAGTTAGACCCTGAACGCGTGGCAAATGTTTGTTGCAGCGACATCATACGTGTGATTAAGATAACTATATAACCGACTACACTGGCTCTATCGAACTACAACTTGACTTCTTAAAGACGGGAGTAGCAAATGAGTCGTCTAATGTCTTTGCTGCAACTCATTGAAGTTTAGAGACTTCCTTAGTTAAGCCAGTCATTAACTAAAGACCTACTTACATGGCTGTTTTCTTGCAACCCGGCATTAACATGACGATGTATGGCTTCTTTTGAAACAACAAGTTCTTCTGACAATACCGAAGTGCTTGTCTTTAGATTTTCTTCCAAAACTCCGCGTTTGTTATCAACATTCAATCATTTCAGTTTTCTAGAAGACTTCAAATCTTGGATGTTTACTCACTGTGAGCGAAAGGAACTTATTAAAGAGCAGAGGTCTAGAGAATGGCAAAATCACAAAATCACCTAATTGGAAAACTGTCAAAAATGATTATAAATTACCCAATAACTGCAAGATTTTTCATAACGTGCGACTCAGCATAAGAATTTATATGTGTTAGTAATGTCTATGCTGCAGTCATAGTATTTTTACATCAATACAGGACCTGCTTATTTTATTTATTTGTGTTTGGCAAATAAAAGCATTCTGGGTTGGGCAAACAAACCTTTTGTTTTCATGCCATACTTACTGTAGCTGAGAGTTCGTCGAACAAAACATATAGGTAATGGGTTTACCAATAAACGTTCCAATACAGCTCATGTGATGCATTAGTAACAGGAATAGAAGTTTATCATGTACTGAAAAAGAATGTGAATTAATCTAAAAGCAGGCCCACGACCACGTGGATTTAATTAGAAAGTTTGAATAACATATTTCCGCTCGTTAGGCACTCAGTAATATCTTCTTTGCCATCTAAGAATCCCAATCCGGCCAATGTTTTGTTAATATTTAACATAAATAATGAACTTTCCTAGAATATTCAACCAGCCGCAATTTATGCTGCAAGAAACTAAATTTTCCAGGATATGTTCATAAAATGCTGTGCATTTTAAAAAGAGAAGGCTAATTATTATATTCCCCAGTATACTGTAAAAAAATTCCATTTTTTGTTCAACACAATGGTTTTTATTTTTTGTCAGCTTTAAATATTACACTGAGTAATTTCCTTCTTTAATTATTCCGTTCAAAATTCACTCAATGACCCAATTTGAGCACTAAATTAAGCAGAATGTTCTGAAGTTTCGATTGGCTATCACTAGATGGCAGATGTTTAGGTTTTACACGCAATTGTGTTATTTTCGGCAACTTTTTTGTGATTTTGTTCTAGTCAATATGAAGATGGAGCACACATTAAATGAATGGCTCTTCTTTTTAAGTAATACTGGATTAGGATTCAATTGCAGCTACACAAAGGACATAGCAGAGAGAATTTGGTGTTGGAATCCTCCCTAAAGAAACACAATAGTGGGACATCAGCGCTACACGTGGTTCCACTGATTTGTCTACGTAAACTCGAGTAACTCACGCTATTGGGCCAGAGAAAATCTTCTTGATATTCATGATGCACCTATGCATCGTTAAAATCGGACTTTGGTGCACAATATTTGCACAGAGAAAATTGTTTTTGTAAACAACGTGAACACTGGAGAGTACCAACATATTTTCATGGTATTTTCTGAGCAACTCGACGATGTAGAGCTCAGTCAAGGATACTTTCAGCAAGATGGCGCTATATGTCATACTCAGATGAATCCATGGCACTAATTGTAAGTTTCTTTAACGACCGGATGGTTTCTGTGGCCCCCGAGATCTCCGGATTTGACGTTGCCGGAGTACTTTCTATGGGGTTGCTTGAAAGACAGGGTTTATGCCACACTCTCCAGACATTGGAGGATGTGAAGCACAACAGGAGACTCAAGCTATTGACAACAGTCCTCCAAGGAGAAGCCGGTAACATAGAACGACGTGTTGTGCCTTAGGCATATAGGATGGAGGACATTTTCAACAGTTGCTAAAGAGGTAAATAACCTTACAAAATTTCTCATTAACTCGTTTTGAAACAAATAAATAAATGTGTCAATTCCTCATAAATCGTCCAGTATTTGTAACATTTTCAAGTTTCGGTTAACTTTTCAGATATACCGTACACTCCACTCACTTGATTTATGCATTGTTCAAGTGAAATAGTTCGATAACGTCTCTCCCTGTGCAGGGAGCTCTGATTTTTGACGTATTAGTTGTAAGTACAGAGGTACTTTTTGGACGTGGCGAATGGCCGATAGCTGCGCAGTGGTTTATGGTCAAGTTCAGTTTTGTATTTATAAGGCCAAGTTCCTTCTGACTTCCGTGCAGCAAACATCGGGAACAGTGTGTGATTCGCTACAGTGCTCACTTGCAGTATCAACAGTCTCTTGTTTATTTCATGGAAGCAAACAGAGACGTCACCTCCATCAATTCGCTCGATCTCGCGCAGATGCTAGCAAGGTCATTTGCCACGTCTAAAGTATTTCAGCACTGGAACTCTGTTGTTGGCTGAGTTCATAGGAACGCCTTAGCTACTCTGACTTATCACTTATTGTTAGTTTTCCTCAACAAGGAACTTGGTCAATGACTCTTATTTTGTAACAAAAATGCTATTCCTGCATCTTATATTCTGCGTTAATATTATTACATAAGAATTTTTTCCGGGAAAAATGTGATTTGGGAAATTGAATGTCGTGTCGGCACGTTCGCCATAATAGCTTAGTAGTTAGAACAGCCAGACGGAGACCGAAAAATCCATGGTTCAAATATCGGCTATAGCATTGAATTTTTCAGTCTCATTCTACCCCTTTCCAACTTTGTCCTGAACATGGCTAGTGTGGATGAACAATTAATTTATCTATTTATTGTAATTATTTGTCTAGTTCCCTATCATTTCTTTGTACAGTTATTAAACTTAACAGTCAATACGTCGGATACTCAGATTATTTGTGAAAAATGAGACACTAATACGCAGGTAGTGCACAAGCATCATGTTTTATCCTAATCTCCCTCCGAAACACTACACAATACCTAATTATATTAACATTAATGCACATTATGTATTCTGGGTAGAGATAACAGGCGTCTAGCTGCATGTGACGCTTAAGATCTTAGGAAACAAAGAGGGGAAATAGTCCTCTCCTCGCGTATTATCGCATAGTAGTGAGATAGCTTTCCACCTCTATGTTCTAATGCCTGTTCATAAGACCATATGGTTAATTATATTACCTGCAATGTGTAACGTATAAAATAATCCACAATGGACTGAAGAGAACCTGCAAATTCCAAGTAATATTGCTAATGTTACAAGCGTCTCTTTCAAAATCACTATTAATTAATGCGAAGTTCTGTTACTTTTTTCTTTCTGTGCTATGTAAAGTAGAACAAGTATTGTATTCCACCCCGAAATTCTATTCGAGACAATATATTTTGAGGCACCCTAAAACTTAAAAAAAGAATTTAGTCTGTGTGTGTGCCTGTGTGTGTGTGTGTCTGTGTATGTGTGTCTGGGTGCGTCTGTCAGACTAACTCAAAAACGAAAAGTCGGTTAAAAAGTAAAGTTGGTACTGAAGTGCATCTTCTAAGGATGAGAGACTAAGATTTTGAAGAAAATGCCTCCACCCTAAACTACCCTTTACATGAAAAAGTTTCCGAAAATTGATTTTCCCGAAAATGGTTCGAACGATTTTGATTAATATGTCATCTGTTTGAGATATTTTTATGACAAATGTAATGTTTATTTTGAATTTTTTGGCTATAGCCCATGTAGTCCTGTTTACTCTGGATGACTTTTGCTTAACTGGTAAACTGCAAGAGATAGGCCAAATCTTACTACACAAAAAATGTAGATCTTTCCAAAACACAATTTATGTCCAAATATTTTTTTTCTGTTTTTAACCTTATTACCCTCTCCTTATGTAGAACTTAAAAGCCAGTGCCAAGGGTCAGACGCCTGTCGGGGAGCACAAGAACACAGTGAAGACCTGGAAGCGGGTAGTCAGCCAAGCACCAGGTATGAAGATATGAAATGCAGGGGAAATCAATGATTGGAAAGGTGGTAATGGAGCAGTTGGTGGAATTAGTGGTGGGGGAAACCGGAGAACCCGGAGAAAACCCGCTGACGCCGCTTCGTCCACCACAAATACCTCATATGGGTCCCTGGGATCGAACCTGGTCCGCCTAGGGGGTACGTGAATGCTCTAACCTCTCGGTCACGGCACCCAATATCCATAAATTTACCAAGAAAAAGTAATCTGGTATGGAAAGCTATTTTGAAAACCTTCATGGCCCAACTTTGAAAGTTACATATATATCTTAATGCTTTAACTTAAATACCATACTTAGTACTTTTTAGGTAGACCCAAAGACGTACACAGTTTTCTAAAAGGTCGTTTTGAGGGGGTTGGTATCAAATATTTGGGTGGAAAGCAATATTTGCTCTGCCTCGACATGTGGTAGGGTAGATGGCAGAGTGTAAAAGGGATGAATATCAAGTTGGTACGAAAACAAGCTATGGCACGTTAGTAGGTTTCAATTACCAACACTGTGGGATGATACACATACCTCCCCCAACCCTTACCATACAATACATCGTCGACTGATTGAGCTGTAGGTGAAATGACAAGATGCGTGGCTTGTTCATTGATACGTATTATATTGCATCCTGACGCAAAGCTCACATAACAGCTGCTTTACATGTCTCACAATTGTTGCCAACATTTCCCGCACAAAGGAATTACTAGGGCTGCACAAAACCCTACTTTGTACCAAAGGCGTACAACAAGCGCATGCTGATATATTCTCACTACATACTGCGTACAGAAATCATGCCATTCCAACCAAAAATTAGATACCGACATATCACTGGACATGCACGTTTTGAGCTTCACTAATACTTTTTTTAGATAAGTAAATGAAATCATGTTTAGAAAAATGTCCATGTATATGTACGTGTCTGCCTATGAACAGCAAACTCAAAAACGAAAAATCTGATGTGTTGCAGTCACATGACTTTCTCTACTCTTGTACTAACCATTCTTACAAACTCTTATTCCTATACCTTCTTCGTGTTAATTGAGATAAACATTTGTACAAATTATCTTATTGGTTATTTCCTTGTAGGTGAAAGGCACACTTAACATATAAACAAATAAAAACACATTAATCCATGAGTATGCAAGGACAATGCCAATCGACAAGCATATTGCAAATCTGATGCTGAAATATATACACAATGCTCATACCAGACTCTACAGACGAATATTAATAAGAACAGCACAAACCATGAGAAAACTCCCTCCTGAACAACAAGAAGAAAATCCACCTCTACTAACCCTAATCGAAATTTATGACAAACACCAAGAGCAACAGAAAGAACAAGTAGAGCAATATCTCCAAGCATTAGTAAACATCTAATAGTCATCACCCCCCGAATCAAGACAACAAAACCACAAACAATTTAAAAATGCAAGGCTGAGCTAACAAATAATAAAAAATATGCACCAAACAAAAGGTCTGAGGGCAGAAGCAGAGACGGCGACATATTGTGGGACCCGGGGTTTAACAAACACACTTAACATTGTAAATGTGTAAATATGCAAAATACAAACACAAAAAAACAATAAAAAAAATAATAATATAAAAAAATAATAATAAAAATATATATATAATAATAAAATAAAAAAAAATATACAAAAAAAAACAAACAAACAGAAAAATATATATATAAATAAACAAAAATATCAAGATGCATATTTACACATCAAAATAACAACAATAATCTACCATGCGTACACGCTGAAGGATCTCTCACGTAACAAGACAAAAATAAAAATACTAGGCTGAAGAGGGTAAAACCCTAAACTGCCTGGGTTTTGGTTCTACCAAACCCAAAATCCAATTTTATTATTATTATTATTATTCTATTTCACGAAAGCTTTTAAGTTCTCCGAAGCTCACACACATAACAAGGAATATCTCCGAAATGGCTCACCCTAAAAGAAAATTTATTCGGACGTAAATTGTTTATTTTATCAAGATCTACATTTTATGTATAGTAAGATTTGGTTTATCTCTAACGGTTTACCACTTACGCAAAAGTCGTCGAGAGTAAATACGACTACAGGGGCAATAACCAGAAAATTAAAGATGCCCATTTCATTTGTCATAAAATATATCAAACATATGACATTTTAATCAAAATCGTTAGAGCCATTTTTAAGAAGATCAAAATTTTCGAAAAATTTCCCATGTAAAGGGTAGTTTAGAGTGAGGCTATTTTCTTCAAAATCTTCGTGTCGTATCCTTGAAAGACATCAAACTTAAATACCAAATTTGATTTTGAAACTAGTTTTCGCTTTTGAGGTATGCTGTCCACTGACTAAGACACACAGACACGCGCGCGTACCTTTTTGTAAAAATGGTTTCTTTGGATTCAGGGGGTATTATAACATATATTTCCGGTGAAATCTCGACATAGAATTTTTACCAGCAGAGAAAGTACAAATAGGTAAACACCGAAATCGGTATTTGAATTCAGCGTTTTACAAGTATGCCAGAACATGATTTTCAACAAAATGGCCCCACCCTAAACAAATATTTACATGGACAAATTTTTGAAGCTTTGGATTTTCTTAAAATTTGGATTAAAATACTGTATGTTTAAGGTACTTTCATGAGTAATGAAATGAAATAGTCTATGAGGTCCTCTTCATTCTGGACGAATTCTGTGCAACTGGTCAACCGTAGGAAATAGACAAGGTGTAGATGTAAGATTTAAAGCTTTCACGGCGCACGTTATTAATTAAGGCTTCACGGGAGATCAGCCGTGTGAGGTTTAAAAACATTGAGCTTTCGGCCATTGTAGACTCCTTGGCCTTCATCAGAATGAAATCACACGGCCGATCGCCCGTAAAGCCTTAATTAAAAGGTGTACATGTGTTAAAGCACATAATTTATTTCAAATACACTTTTTAAGAAGACAACCATTGTTGATGTACTCCTAGTTATTGGTTTAAATTTCCAGATACTTTACTTTTCTTTGTTGTCTCCTTAGCGCGGTTGTAGCGTTGCTGTTTACCAAGCGGGGGACCCGGGTTCGATTCCCGGTACCGGCGTGGGGAGTTTCTCCTGCTGGGAAACCTGGTCCGAGGTGTACTCAGCCTCATTAGGTCCCTGAGGGTCTACTTGATCGAGAAGTAACGGCCGAGAAGACCGCATAACCGATCGAGAGGCACGTCCCACATCGAGGTACTTCTTATGTAGCAATTTTTTGGGTATCTCTTACAGTTTATCCGTTATTCAAAAATTATTCAGAATAAACAATTTTTTTTAAATGGCTATAGACAGAATGTAATGCTTTGGAGTGTGATTTAGGCTGTATGACTTACTTGATGATATTCAACTTTACGAACTTCCGCATTTAACAAAAAATGAAATGAAAAAATGTTTACGCCCGGGCTGTTTAGGGAAACCCCTCTTCAGCCTAGTGTGGTATTTGTTACGTTAACGTGTTGGGATTTCCGTCGGCTTAGGTGTGTATTTGTGTTATTGTTGACATTGTGTAGTATGTTGTATCTGAGCTGAACAAGATAACCAAAATACATAAGTAAGGACCGCTCCAGTAGCTCAATTGTCTTCCTTCCTGTATATTCAAGCTCTTATTATGGTCATGAAGATAAATATCATATTGTTTTTGTGTATCAATTAACAAAACAACAAACCTTTCCTAAATAAAACCATTATATTTCTACAACTTTATTATTTAGAAAATGGCACAATTGTTTTATTTATGTTTTACTGAACTGCTTGAGTATACTGATATATTTTATTTGAGAAAAGAAATAAATAACACCGTGCTACCATCTATACTTTAACAAATTGAAATAGTTATGGTTTGTGTATGTAGATGTCACAAGCTTCAATTGTGCTTTTGTTGTGTCGCTTAACACCAGGACTAAACGCTACAACCCTTTTCTGTTACACTCAGAAGACATTCTCTACCCTCTATCGTTTATTATTGGATATTACATATAACTACAGCTTTTTATTCATCTATGTAAGTTTTAATTGTAATAAACGCTTGTAGAAACAATTACATTATACATTTGGTTATATTTTTTTATTATTATTTTGTTGTTTAACGACGCAGTCAATTGCCAGGATACATAGCGTCGCCGGTGTGCCGGAATTTCGTCCCGCAAGAGTTCTTTTACATGCCAGTAAATCTACTGACATGGAGTTGTCCTTTTTAAGCACACTGAAAGGGAATAATGATAGATGCTTAAGCATATTCTAACAAATCGACAAAACCGAGCTCAGATACTTTGTTTTACTTTATTCTCTTCTAACCTAATGTACAACACATTTCTTTTTACTGATGTTAACACTCACAACTGTTTTCTTCTCTTAACCTTTGCTCACTCCTTTCACTGTCTTCACTTTCCCTGTCTGTCTAACAGCTGACTGACGATACAATCACTCAACGCTCATTAACTACTTCGGCATCTTCCGTCAGATGCAACGGTTTTCTCAAATGCAGCTGCAACTCTCGTCTCGCCTCCTTATACAATTAATATGACGTAACACAGATCTTTCTGAACTTCAAGGTCCTCTCCCCTATTCCTAGTGTACCTATAAGGGATTCCGGCGCATCCACCAAACTTAACGTCAAGTGGCATACCCACCAATCAAAAAAGGACTGGAGAGCATATCTTGAAGATAGCGAAGGTTTGCAAAAATAAAGTAGTTAGTTTTTAACAGCAAGTTACAAACTTTTCAGATCCCAAAAAGAAACCGTTAGGCCCTAAATTAATGAATAAAGCCGAAGGTGTCCTGGAAAGGGTAAGAGCCTCCTGAAAAGGGCAAGCTCTTTTAAAAGACTCGCGTGGTGAGCTACTCCGCTTGATTAGCACTGCAGTTCTTGTACACATTGAATTTCACTTACACTTCTACTAATTTAACTTAAAATGTACCTAGCTTAAACGGAGTTACTGTATTCGTGGTCTCATTTCTTAGCAGTTGTCTTTCATAATTTCAAGACAACAATCAAGCATGTCCATTAGTATCATAAATATGTACAGTGCCTTCGTAGGTCGGTGGCACTCGGCGACACCGGACCGGACGAGTACTGGTGACTCATGCGCCAGAGTTACACGTAAACGACCGGCAAGTAATGAGTACGGAACACTAACTACTGCACTAAGTTACACTAAGCTTACCTGAATCACAACATATGTTGAAAACAATGACCTTCTACACGAACAGATTCCCTATGTTCTGATTTACCGAAAATTCCCCCAGAATTATCAGTTTATATTTAATGACACAGCGGTTGATCCACACGTTTATATAAATTCCATGTTAAATAATTATTTCCGCAACAAGAAAATGAAAGTCTGCGTGACTGAGTTTACCCAGGATTCAGTGACAGCTCACACAGCAAAAAATTATATTTATGAATTGGGAAGTGTGTAGGGTGACGAGAATAATTAGTCATACATTTCGTTTAATTAATTGCTAAGATATTAATATTTTATTATGATTTTTAACCTTCACACCAACAATTGGGTGGTGCAACAGACTGTTGGAGTGCCGCAGGGGGACACGTTGAGCCCCCTAATGTTCATATTACCCAGGACAGGGAACTATCTGGTGACGATTGAGGCGCCTCTCTCGATAACTTGATGAACTGGAAGTTCGGATTCTCGTCAAATGTGGTTTATCACAGATTAAGCAGTAAATAATCACAAATTGAAAGGGGAAAAAAACGGAAAAATATATTAAGATAGCGTAGTTCCATTGTGCAAGTAAATCCTTACACCTAGTAGAGAAAAACTTCGAAAGATTTAACGTAATTATTAACGTAGAAACGAGATACTTTACTCATGATATGACTTCTACGGATTAGAGGCAGTTTATGGATTGGAAATATTTACATAAACATCTCTCCCAGTATTGGCCATAATTCCAGACGTAAATATAAAGTATTTATCTCGTATACAAATCAGTTTATGCGCTAACATTTAAGAAGGGCAAAGCTTTCACACGCCCTATATTTCTGTAGAAGCCCAGTAAATTACTTTTAATTATAAACGTGACCAGAATGGTATCCCTTTAGCGCATGATCCCGAAATAATTAAGCAGCCCCCCCCCCCTCCCCATCCCTCGCACAACTGCCAACCTACCCTTTCCTCCGTTCCACTAAATTTAACACCAAAAGCAGTCTCTGTGGCGAATTTTTCATCATCGCACTTCGCTAAGTATTCAGCGTTATTTAAATTTCCTCATTCGGTTTCACATCTGCAAATTAGAAAACTGAGTAAATTATTTCCGCTCCATTCTTTCGCTCCAAAGGGTTGATAAAACAAAACAAGCAGAGCAGAGAAAGAGGGAATGAAACTTCCGACTCCTTCAAGTTGTCTCTATAGAGCCCATTTCGTTTTTCTTGATTTGCTTTTTACCAACTTGTATGGGAAGTTTTACTAAAATATTAAGTCCCTCTCGTGCTGCAGACCAGGTTTTCGTGCGATGCCAGCCAACAGCAAAAGATATGAGAAACATTCCTGTCGAATAAAAAATAGGGCTGACCAAACCGCGGCACATATGTCTTATAGAATAATTAATTTTGAAAAGAAATATTCTGTTCGTTAGATGATATCTAATGCATCTCCCTGTAAATACATTTTCCTTTCTCTACTCTTTGCCTATAATTCATAAAACGTGTTTGTTAATTCTTTATTTATTTGTGGTTTATGTACAAATGTGGCTTTGTCTTTTTTTAAGAATGTAATTATTGTCTTTACAAATTACTACTTACTGTTTTGGTAACCAGAACTACTCTAATACACTTCAAACGGTTTTTTCCCCTCTCTCTCTCTTTTGTTTTTCTCCTCCCACGAGTGTTTTTTATCCACCTCCGATTGACTCGGTCACAGTGGAAAGTTGAATTTCTTGAGTTCATTATTGGTATTCTAAACTATCTGCCTGTTTTGCCTTATATACTCATCATTGCAGAAATGTAGTATAATATTTCATGTAAATGTTTCCGTTTAGGTCTCATCTGGGTCTTTAGTTTATTTTGGTTTGTTAGTTTCACTTACCGAATCGGTGCAAAAATACGCCACACTTTTTATTATCCAATTTCACGCCCGAAAAGTTAGAGCACGGTTTATATCCTGTACCTTATCTTTTTATATATCATTGCTGCAACAAAGGTATGCTCATTTGCAACAATATAGGAATCTGTTACAGAAACTGGTATCAAGACATTTTATTACACAACAATGTAAACTTTTATCGGCGTTAATACTCGATAGGTCTACCAATATTGTTTCGTTAGCTTGTAATTTCATTCCAACTGGATATCCACCACTATGAACATCGGTATCACTCCCAATACATTATTTTATTCGTGGATACTGCTAAGAAAGAGAGATTTAAACTGATATGAACATTCATCAGGAGTGAAATATGTTACCAGTATATTAAATGTTTTATCATACGTTTGAACAAATGTCTTACATATAAACGCTAGTAAATAACTGATAATGTTTCTCCTCTGAATTAGTGTACGGCTTATTTTCACGCAAAATATCTTCCTCCAAATTTAGGAGCGCAGCTTATATGCGATAGCGGCTTATTTTCAGGAGAATACTGCTTATTTTATGCAGAGCTAATTTTGAGCTGAAAGTCATAGATTTTTAATGGTCAATCATCGGGCGTAAATAATCGATGGCAATCTATATGCATATTAGTGACATTATTACTGCAAGTACCATATTTAACAGATGTTAGCGTTTACTTCATTTTCGCTTAAAGGTTATTCTATGTTTCGCTATTTTAAAAACTTGATTTGCAAGACAGATAAATGCATTGAAGAAACGGTAGTTTGGCTTGACATTCAACAATTTTTTCTTTTTTGAGCTGTACTGTTAAGAGACGCACGTGCGCGCGCACATACACAGGTCTGTTATTCATGAAATCTCAATTGGCTGAAACCCATATGGATCATAAAACCACTTCATAATAGAACTCCCCAGAAGTTGTCAACCGTTTACAAAATTCTTACTGCCTTAAAAGGAAAGATAAGTTAGCACTAAGTAAAGCTAATGATTAACTTGAAAGAGCTGTACTGCTTGCCAATAAAGTGAATATACTATTATTGCCACTACGTATCCATTTTAAATGGGGTTAGCACAATGATATCTGAAAATGTCTTTGTACAATAATTTAGCATATTAGAACGTGCTGATTAGTAGGAGTAAATTGCCGTGTTTTAGGGACCCGTATGAATTAGTCTCCTTGCATTTGTCACAATCACTACTAAGTTCCTGGACAAAAATTTAGATTTACTTATGCCTAGACAGTTTTGAAGTAAGGACATTGTAAACAGGCTATTGAGAGGAAGATTTCAATACGGAAGGACATACACGGCCTACAGGATTTGCTAAACTACTGGGTGGAAGCATCAAAATAAAAATGTTTTGTTTGTTAAGGGGGTGACAGTAGAAATTTATATTTCCAAAAAATTTTAAAGCTACATACGTCAGTTTTGTACACATATTTGGAATATTATGTGAAACTATTTGACGACGTTTAATTTTTGTATGTAAATTAGTTTTGAATTACAGAAGTCAGACATTTGATTTACAAAATCCGAAACTCATTTTGGAATATCTTAGGCGTAAGCGGAACTTAAATTAAGGAACTTCATAGTAAAAGTCTTACAATTGTTGCAGTCACTATACGCTTTTCATTTTCAATTGACAAAGTAGTAAGTTAATCCTAAATCTATGCGTCAGTTTTTTATCTTGCTGTATAGAATATATATTTTAGCCTTCTATTACGTAAGTTATGGATTTAATTTGGTTTTGAATGAATAAATGTGTAGCAAAAGTTAAAGTATAGAAAAATGAGTGATAGTTTGCGTTTATTTCGAGCACTTGTCCAGCTTTGTAAGTAGCTTATAGTGTAGTATTTACACGAAAATACTTAGGATGTAATTGTTTCTAATTAGGTTAAGTACTCGTAAAAAGTATCTGAAAATACTTTATAACACATATGTGGTCACTATAAACAAATACACAAAGAGAAACCAAGCTAAGATTACTTCCCATCTTCCTTATAGTCTGGAAGTATAAATGGAAGTGTGAATTGAATGTCATCAAGTTAATCCAAAGTAATAAAAACTTAAAGTTCAAAAACCACCGTTAAGGGACTGAACACCATTGCTGTTGAGTAATTGTTCCAAAAGATTGAAAGTCACAGATATGGTCTTCGAAGTTTAAAGGCTTCATATAAATGGAACAACAACAAAATATTAAAAGGGTAATTAAAGTTTACTTCATTAAAAGGAACTGACAAGACTGAGGTTTTGTAAAACTAATTTGTAAAATTAAATTAAATTATTTTGCTGTTTAACGACGCTGTCAAGTGCCAGGATCACATCAGCGTCGCCGGTGTGCCGGAATTTTGTCCCGCAGGAGTTCTTTTACATGTCAGTAAATCTACTGACATGGAGCTGTCGTTTTTAAGCACACTTAAAAACCATCGGCCTGGGCCGGGATTGAACCCGCGACCTTGGGATCAGTAGGCCAGCGTCTAACCAACTGAGCCACCCAGACCGACAACTAATTTGTAGATGCCTTGGATAGAGCTCATGTGAATGTATGGACAGCTGATTAAATTTCGATGCCATTAAACCCTCATATATCTTCCGGTTAAAAATCTAACCTGCCGATAGCTCTAATTATTCACAGATTTCATAAAAAAGCGGTTGATAGGTTGCAGTTGGACATCCCTACTTAGATCTGAAAGAGAAGAGAGAACAGATGGAAAGGAAAGAGAAAGAAGAGAAATGTTTACCCGTCTGGTTCACTCCGCTCTTTCCTACTTCTGTTTTTCTTTATTTTTTTCCATCCCTCTTCCCACTCCTTTTGTTTCTGTCCCTCCTCTCTGTGCAAGATTAGAGAGATCATTAAGATCCCAACAAAATAACCCTCGTCTAGGGTGTGTGCAAGTAGTGCCAGATATCGCAAGAATCGATCCCCTGAATCCCAGCATTGGAGACGGGGAGCAACCCTTTCTATGAATAGTGGCACGACTTGAGATTCCAGAGAATTTGGGTAAGACAGCTTTGTTAACTTCTTAGTGTTGTATTTTGGGTGCAAAACTAACCCTTGCGCGAATTATTCTGCTACCTAAGCCACTCTTTCTTTAATTTTTAAACCGCTTTTCAACGCCAAATACCGGAGTTCGGGTCAACGCAGTCAAATGTTCTTGTGATAAAGGATGGGAAGGGCCCATGGATAATAAATGGCGTGATGAAACACGCGGAAGATGGCGGGTTACATTTGGCTACAGTTGCATAGGTATTGCCTTTTGTTACAAAACAGACTAATATTGACATAAGTATATTTATGAAATAACATTGTACATGGCATAGACGTTATTGTTAAAGTCTACCATAATATGAAAATAAAAGAATTCAAATACTCTTAAAATACCCTCTTAGTATGTTTCCCTTTTGAATATCAGCAAAGTAGCACATTTAAAAATATCTCGGCTATCCGGTTTTTGCCGCGTCAAGTTGGATAAAATAGACGTTTCGTCCATCTTGTCGTGAACGTCTTCAAAGGCAAATTTCAGTTCGACCACGACAAGATGGTCGAAACGTCGGTATGGACATAGGCCAGGCCTAGGTGAGCGGCCTAAGGGGCTGGAAGCCATGCTTTGCCACGACCTGACTGTTTCATGTAAATACGTATTAACTTATAATACAAGTTGGTTTCAGGCTTAGGAGCTAGACACACCAGTGGTTTTAATTCGAAACCACTCCGGAATTACTTTTCCTCCTTACTGCCTGGGCAACCGTTCTGAGCAAATCCATTTGGAATGACACAGTGAAGTACTACGTTTATACCACGTGTTTTGAAACTTCCAAGATTTACTTTTACAGATATGTTGTTTTCTGCTTTTTGGGAAGATTTGTTTTGGTGTGCTAGCACTGTGTGCTATGCTCCTTTGAAAAGACAGAAATCTATTCTGGATGTACAGCACAATTGCTATAATTTATTAACAGAGAACACAAAACCACTCTATGCATGCCGTACCACCAATTATTTAATCTGGGTTCACCCCATCCTAATAAAGCAACGCGGTTGAAATAATCATCCCAATTTGGAATTGCAACGCATGGTAGCATATATAGAAATAACTGTTCCTGGAAATCCGTTACATACATAAGATCCTTAGTAGGTTATGATTAATACACGAACTGCAACAAACACCGCCACAGTTCATGTTTACTACTGCAGTATTACAACCGCCACTGTTGGCAGGCTGAGAGTAGCCCGAGGTGTGCCACAGGTGTAGCTGCCCTTTTAGAGCTTAACCACTTTCATGACAGAATGTGGGGTTTAGCAAAGTGGTGAGTGAAAATGAGGTTGGCTTCTAGGGGGTATCAACTTAAGCTCCACAACGGTTGCTATCCAAGCATTCTTGGAAGGACTGTATGGGAGCTCAGCTTTTGCTGCTGGTGGATTAGCTCCGCCGTTACTGGATGTACCCGCAAGTCATTCGGGGAAGTCAGTGACGCACAAGTGTGCGTTTTCTCTGCTTATAGGCCCCAGAAGACGTAACCAGGGCGCTCCGATGTTGTAGCAACGAGTCTTAACATTTTCAAAATATGATTTGAAACGGTTAGGTATTATTAAAATTATATGGGGGTCTTTCAAAGTAAGCTTGAACATTAACTGCTATAAATATTATAATATTCGCGATAGGAAAAAAGGAAAGTAAGGGTACCGGGAAAATAATAGGGTTTAGTTTTTATTTGTTTCTTCTTACATTTGCAGTAGCAGAGATTGACATACCTAACAATGATTACCAGTTATGCAGCTCACATAGTTTTGAGAGCCCTATGTTCAACAAATACCTTTCTGGAATAATCCCCAACAATATCTTAGATTTTAGTTAATTCCAGCTCCAATGTGGCGATGTAGAGTATAGCACCTTGCTCTGCTGTGCGGTAGTATTTTCCTTTCTTCCATGTTGGTAGTCCGGGTTTTTTCTTTTCTTTTTTCTTTCTTTCTTTTTTTTTCCATTTTGGCAGTTCTGTTTTCAACATCTGCTGTGGGTGAATCTCTTATTTGTTTGAATTTCAGTACGACCCACAGGTATTAGGATATGGACAAAGATCGGGCCTAGGTGAGCGGCGAAAAGGAGGAGTAGGACAAATTCTACCACGGTGACTGCAAAAGAAGTTTCGCTATGACTGTACACAACAAATTGTGCACCGGCTGTTAAAGGTTTTTTGTCAAAGGTATGGTACTCAGAATATTTGCCTATAAACAAAGGTTGGTTTAAGACTCCGGTGCGAGGCCAGGAAGAGCGTAAGACAAATACAAGGTGGAGTATTTCCTTACTAAGATTAAGCATATTATGTAATTGTTCCAAGTAGATCTGTTTTAGGAATCATAAAACAATGTGCATTAAAAATTAGTTTGCCCTCACGTATATCGTAAAGCAGAATATGGAATATCATCAGGTAGGCTTCAACCTGTTTAACCTTTTGAAACCTTTCAAAGGTCCGCTGGGCACGCTGTCATACAATCAATTATTAGCAAACAATGCCTCAAACCGTAATGTCAATACCCAATTGTAAAGCTGGCTTGCCTTCATTGGAAACCTCTTAACTAATAACAGGCAATTGGATCTCCCCATTAACCTTTCAAAGGCTCGACTGTTCCCCAATTCATTTTCTGATGCTTCAGCAATATTTGAAAATAGCTGCAAAACATGTAATTTTTGCTTCGTCGGCACTTCTGTTGTTTTGCTTGTCACAACACATTAACGGGATATTTGTTGTTTTATCCACTCAACTGTCACCACCTTGGTTTTTTGATAAAGGTGGTTGACCGAGAGGTAATTATACTGATTTTGGACAATTCCACTATTACCAACGTTGAAGAAACTTACTTCTGTGTCTATTAAGACAATTTCGAGTTTCTGGTAGGTATACCAGGTGAAAGGGAACTTATTACGAGTACATTCATTGTAATATGTGTTTCATATAAACATTACAAACAGAAAAATGTAATGTCATTTTGCTCTTTAATCAGCCAATTTCGAAAAACTAAATGATTTTTGTTTAAAAGAGGATGCGTAATTCCACAAGAACGTGCAAAGATTACAGTTTGTTACTTGTAAAATGCATAAAGCAACATATTTCTGATGCAGTTTCGGTAGTAATTATGGGACATCACAGAGCATTTCAAAATAATGAATCATTTATAATTAGAGGAATATTCCGAGCAGCTTTTTCAGCGTTGCGTTGAGGTTGGTCATGGATCTGAACCGGGTTCTGGATGTACACACGTTGGCCGTATGGCGGTGGGTGGAATTCTGATGACCTACACTCGCAAAATCTATCTTCTGTAGATGAAACCTGTTGCACTGTATGACCATATACATTTTCAGTGTCTCAAAAACAAAAGTTGTGTAACATACCTTAATACGATTTCTTTCTTATGATTACAGATCTCAAACGTGCCACACTTCTAGAAGGCTTACCACATAAACATACTATACTATGCGAAAAATCTCTTAATGAACAAATCAAATTACGAAATGCTTATTTCAGATGTATAAAATCACGTGCCAGTGTTTTAGAGGATAAACTAGTAATATCTTCATTCTTGAGTTAAAAACTCAGTTCACTTCACATAGATTGTGAACTTTTAGATCTACAAATAGATCTAGTGAGAAAATATAAGCGCAGAGATTTAGCTGGCACAGACGTGTTGAAACAATTGTGTAAGGTAATATTTTATAATCCACCACTGTCATGAGTTTAAGAAGAGAAGTTCCTCTCCTCCAACCAGCAAAAATGTTATGCGGGTTGCTGCACAATGGATTCGGAGCAGACATTATTCAACCCACTCCTGGCACAACACATTCACATGTTCTTCTGCTTATCCTTCCACATATAATTCATACTATTACGTTCACACGCTGTACTCTACTCGCTTTCTTTTACAAAACACAACCACTTTCTTTTTCCACTCTTACTTCTACAAACAATACATAACATTTCCTCCGTTTCAAATAGAAACATATCATATTACAGTAATACGATTTTGCTCTTCTTTCACTCTTCTATTGTGTAACACATTCATACGTTCTTCTCTACTGGCTCATTATCATACCATTTATACAATTTTTATGACAAATACAAATGTAACGTCTTATATTCACATGTTTTTCTTAACTCACTTTAATTTTACGTGACACATGCACATGTATTTCTCTTTTCAGTCTTCTAGTAACAATTCATACGCGATGAAATAGAAATGCAACATACTAAATTCACATGGGTTTCTCTACTCACTTTTCTTCCTGTGGTATTTGTGGTTGTTCAACATTGCTTTTGGGGGGTAGTAAGGGGTAGTGATGCGCCTCCTATAGCCTCTCCTACCCAATTCCCATCCTCATCCTGCCCGTGGTGCACCCTGCTTTTAACAGATGAGGCTCTGGGGACCGAATCACAGCGGTATAACTGTTTCATCTAAAATGGAGGAAATGTCATTTACATATGTGCTGCCCTATCACAGCACAACAGCGTCCCTCAGAGGCACATGCGGGGAAGGTCGGTGGATCTAAATACCACCTATTTAGTCCTCCCGGCTAGGTCCGATGGACCCGTTGACCAACGATAGGTGTGGTCCCCCTTGCAAAATGGGGGTTTAAGTCGGGTGATGTAACTGCCACATTGTAAAACTGGTGCCCGTTAAGAAAACAGTTACATGAAAGCCACATACATGAATATGAGTCCTAAAGATAAACATTCCGGAGTTAAAACTGTCCCCCAATCGGATCTCCGGGTGGGGACATCTTTAGGCAAATTTCATCACAATTCCAATACTTTTAGAATTCTACAATGGAATGCAGGAGGCATGTCCCAGCCTAAAAAACAAGAGCTAATGAAAATATTAAAAGACCAAGATATAGATGTCTTCACAGTACAAGAAGCCAATATATCACAAGAACAGGAAATATACTTTGAAATGGATCAGTACACTACACATATACTTCCAAAGGCTCGTCAAATAGCAAGTGGTATTCTTACAGGAATTAAAAGAAATATGAAAGCTACTATCCAAATCCAAAAAACAATGGAAGAACAAGATAAATCAGAAATAGTTAAAATTGAAGTATGGAAAAGTAACTACCACTATAGAATTTACAGTATCTACAATCCTCCAGACAATACACTAGATCTAAATTCTATTCCCATAGAACCCAAAAGTATTTTAATAGGTGATTTTAATGCACACTCCCCTAGGTGGGGCTACAGAGATATAAATTCTGCAGGAAGAGTCATAGAAGACCTATTAAACTCGTCAACAATGGAATTAATATTTAATCCAAATGATCCACCCACTTACCTTCATTATAATGGTTCGGGTACAAATCCTGACCTTCTGATGGTGTCATCTGACATAATTGACAATACAAAAAAAGAAATAATACAAGACCCAGGTTCAGGCCACAGAATCACCATAAACTGCATAAGAGGTCTAATAAATAAAAGTAACAAACCAATAGTTAAAACTTCTTGGAATTTTAAAAAAGCAGATTGGTCCAGTTTCCAAAATGAGATAGAAGGGAAGTCTAATATACTGTTAGAATCAGAGTTCAAGTCAACAGATGAAATGAATAAAAAATTTGTGAAATATTATTGACAGCAGCCAAAACACATATCCCCAAAGGAAAGTTAAAGAAATATAGCTATTTTTGGTCTCCATCTTTATCTAAGTTAAAACACGAAAGAAATATAGCAAGAGTCAAAGCCGAAAGAACCAAGTGTCCAGAAGATGTACAAAACTGGAGAAGAAAAGCAGCCATTTTTAAGAAAGAATTAATTACAGCAAAAAGGGCCAGTTTCACAAATTTTGTAGAACATATGGACTATAGGAAAGATGGAAATAAAATATACAAATTCCTTAATAAAACAAAATTATCAAAAAATACAACTGAACCATTAAAATATAATAACAAAAGCTTAACTACAGATAGGGAAATAGCAGAATCCCTTAACAAGTTTTATGCTCAGTCACAAAGAATACCCCAAGCGTATAAAAAACAAGATAAAGCTATCCAAAAAACTATCAGAGAAACTAGTAAGCCAAAAGGAATACGAAATGATATTTTTATTCAGGATTTTAATGAAACAGAACTGTATATAGCAATAGAACAATTACAGAACAAAAAATCTCCTGGACCTGACAACATCCACCCAGAGTTTATTAAACACCTTGGCAGGAAAGGAAAAGAAATCCTACTTAAACTGTATAACACGTGTTGGAGAATGACTGTACCCTCCGACTGGAAAAAAGCCATTATCATCCCGATTTTAAAGAAAAACAAACCCTCAAACAATATTAATAGTTTCAGACCAATATCTTTGACCAGTGTTATTGCAAAAGTGATGGAAAGAATGGTGGCATCTAGACTTAACTGGTTCCTAGAATATTACAACTTAATTAATAGTTCACAGACCGGCTTCAGACAGAATCATAGTACAAGTGAAAATGTACTCCTACTAAGCCAAGACATCAAGGAAGCTTTCAATAGAAAGGAGGATACCCTGGCAGTATTCATTGATTTTAAATCAGCATATGACTCAGTCTGGAGAAATAAATTAGTTGAGAAGTTGCAATCAATAGGTGTGAAAAGTAACATGCTTAAGTGGATAACTCAGTTTATTTCACAAAGATTTTGTGCCACAAAATATAATACATACATTTCCAAATATAAACAAACACACCGAGGACTTCCACAAGGTGCTGTTCTGAGCACAACACTCTTTAACATATATATAAATGACCTTCCATCAATAATAAAAACTTTAGAAACCAAAATTGCTTTATTTGCTGACGATGTAGTCATTTGGACTTCAGGCTCTTCAAAAAAACCTGAATTAATTAAAGACAGAATAGAAACAGCCCTAAACAAAGTACATGAATGGAGCTCCAAAAACCTCATGACTATCAATGTGGAAAAAACAAATTATGAATTATTCACACTAAAATACAAACCAGTTAATATTAACATAAATTATAATGGTAAACCACTCAAAGCAGTTGATGATGCCAAATACTTAGGCATCACTTTCGACAGAAAGCTAAGTTGGAAAAAACATATAACAAACATCTCAGAAAAGGTTGAAAAGAAATTGCAAATCCTGAAAAGGTTAGCTGGTGCTAAATGGGGCTGCTCAAGGAGAGTCCTTAACACAACATACAAAATGTATATTAAACCAAACCTCTTGTACTGTTCTGAAGCTTTAATAACAGCAGCAAATGCTAACATCAATAAACTTGAACAAATACAAAATCAGGCTCTTCGCCTAATCACTGGAGCAGTTAAATCCACACCTATTGATGCCATGCTTGCCTTAACACGGACCCCATCAATAATAACACAAATAGAAGAACAAGCATTGCTCCAACACGAGAAAATTTTACGACTGCCAAACTCTAAATGGACAGAAGAGAACCTCCCCCCTTCAATCCTTAAAACTCATAGTAGTTTCCTAGAAAAGGTAACACAGATTAAATCCAAATTGAACATTCCTAACACCAGAGAAAATCTACTTATAAGAGAGAATCCATTGGAATTATTGCAACCTACCTTCAATTTGGAATTAATAGAGGAAATAAGTAAATCAGACACACCACAAGAAATGCAAAAACTTCTAGCTCTGGAAACAATCAATACTAGGTATCCCACAGAAGAATGGCTGCACATATATACTGATGGATCCTCCAAGGAAAACCTTACTGGAGCTGGAGTTACATGTTCACATTTTTCCTTTTATCATTCTGTTGGCAGAGACACAACAAATTATGATGGAGAAATAGAGGCTATATACATTGCTCTCCGACAATTATTAAATCTTCCCTTAAATAAATTTAACAAGGCAGTAATTCTTCAGATTCTAAAGCTGCAATTCAGGGAATATGTTCAAATACTACAAGGAAGTCAACAAAAATTAGAGAATGCTACAAAATGTTAACACAACTCCAAAAAGTTAATAAGACTGTTCAGCTCCAATGGATTCCAGCACACTGTGGAGTCATGGGGAACGAAGCTGCAGACTCACTTGCAAAGAAAGGCACAATAATAAAACAAAAGTCTAAATTCAATTTCTCATATTGCTCAATAAAACGCTTGATCATTAAAAATTTTTCTCATTCATACCTACAAGAAATAGAAACAAATGCCAAAGATAAAAAATGGATTACACTACTTTCCAACCCAGATATAATCCCCCAGAGACCAAGGAAAACAGCGGTTGCAGCCTTCCGACTATTGACAAATCATGACTGCTTAGCAAGTCATCTCTACAGAATAGGTATCTCAGCCTCACCAATATGTGTCCTGTGTAACGATCCAGCAGAAATGAATGAAGACCACTTGAAGACCTGTGAAGCATTAAGATCAGAAGAAACTACAGTTCAAAAGTATTGGAAAGCACGAATGCTAATGGCTTCATTGCCAGATGCAAGGCACTAGAAAACAACAACAACAACATTGCTTTTGGAATGTATCTTTCGTGTATTTTTATTTATTTAATTATTTCATCCTTTATAGCATCCTAAGAGCTTTAATTAAACATTAGATTAAATATATAGCATTTTAAACGTCTCTAAAGAAACAACTATCGGGCAAGTGCAATTTAACCCCAAAAGTTGTAGGAATAAATCGTCAAGTTATGGGCAACGCCGGGTATTTCAGATAGTGGTCTATAAAAGCTATATGCGTGGGCAGATTATGTTCTTTGTATTTCTTTATCGATTGAGTAATCGTGAAATCACGGTCCATAGTGGATCGCCCTTTCATAAAACCATTTTTATATTGTTCCTGTAGCAAACAAATTTTATAACCCCATTTTAAGTATCCCCGTGTTTCAGTACATCAAAATACCACCTAATACCTATGACGTCACTCACCACAATGGCAACTACCAGGTGGTTGCTTTATGACTAAATTCACTAATCTCCTTGGGAACAAGCGCTTCTTATGCTTCACCTACTTTAGCATTTGTGTCAAGTTAACAGTGTTGCCTTATAAGTGTTTCACCATGCGTCGTTAGGTTCCGCAGCGTGAACCCAGCCCATAAGAAGTACGTAAAACCCTGAGGGTTTACTCACAACGAATGATAGGCTTTGCCTGCGTAACGACCAAACATAAGCCGCGGTTTTTCTGCACTCGAATGAAGGAGCTACAAAGCATTATTTTAAAGAGTGTGACGCATACGTCACTGTCCGCAACATGCTCCAAGGGAGCACAATAGCCATTAAAAATATACGCCACAGCGATAAAAATACGAGACACTAATGAGAAAAAGGCACATTTTTCTTGCACCCCCCCCCCCCACCCTCTCTCCCTTCGCACAAACGGAGATTCAGAGATGAAAGACGCTCCCTCCCTCTCTAATTCTTTATGGAACTGTGTTTGCTGGAGAAGTTTGAGAAGACTTGAAGATGTACTGAAGCAGATTTAATGAGATGACTTTAAATATTAATATTTATTCTACAAATAGCTAGGAGAATAATTAGATGAACCGGTGTAGGATGTCTGGGGCGTCTATGTTGAACGATTCAAGAACTCACGCCAAACAAGTAAATACACCAAAACTCTCCTTAAAACACATAAGTTATGTCCAAATGCCTTTTTATTTTGTGGAGTGAACCATTTCAAAGATATTTCATGCTTTTGTGTGGGATTTGCAATACTTATCTGAAAAGGAGGTAGTTATTCACTTTTTTTCTCTTGGTCGTGCAAAGAACGGAATTTCAAAGCGTTCCTTGCGATAATTTCTTTTTACCTTGTTATGTGACATGATTCAACCACTGACACGAGGTAGAAAGCAACGGGGGCGTGGCGTGGTAGCTTATGATCGTGAAGGAGAGTGGACGGGGTTAAAATTACGATATAGGGGAAGTGACATAATGAGTCAGTTCTCCCCATCTATGGACTAAAAAATACTTATGATATATTACATTCAGTGGCATAGCGTGGTATTGTGGAGCTGGGTATGGACTTCGAACTCCTGTTAAGGGTACACAAGGTGAAATTTCTAAATATTATTAGCGGAGTTTGTTCAAACTCATATCAGGCATAACACGTAAGGAATAATGCAGATTTTCATTGTAATATCTTCAATATCTTTAAATGTGTATTTTTGTAGCTATAGTTTTGGCAGCGTACCTAAAATGCTTCACACAATGAACATTTCCAAATTTTGATAATTTTAAGTATCAAGAGTACTTTCAAAAATATTGGAAATCAAAAATTTTATAATGCTTTGGTTTATTAAATAAAGGTTTTTAACTTTGAAAAATAATTGTTTCACAATTTTTATAGATTTTATAGATGTTTACAATTCACCAACTGGTAAACATTTAAGTTACAGAACAATCACTCCCATAATTCATTCTGCATTCTTAGTTAGTTGATTATGATCACTTTTATTCCGTATTCGGAGCAGTTGGTTCCCAGGAAATACAGCGTTCTCTTTACAACACGTGTTTTCGTCGTACTGAACCACGCGGATGCACATGAGCAGTGTGCATACCCTGGCTTCGGTTTCCTGGCGTATTTTTCTATTACACGTTCACACACATTACTGTTCAAAATGCAGCTTATGGTACTCTGATACATACAGAAGAAGTTAAAAATGTGAAATTAACCTTCACTGCCAAACAAAATGCTGAAAAAGTTAGTTTTAAACCTTTAAAGTTACCAAGCGAGATGCACTTTTCGGCGTCGCATCCACACAGTTTGGCGTACTGGCGTGAGGCAAGCCGCCTGCTTCAATTCTTGGCGTGATACACTAACAATACTAATTCAGTTTAGATTGTTGTTCGAAACATTCTCTTCAACAAACATTATGCCAATAGCATAATTATTTACCTCTTATCACTCTTTATTTATTTATTTATTTCACTTACATGCGCCAAAACTGACTTCAAACAACGAGTAACACAAACACAATTTAATTTTACACATTTAACTCGAACAAAAATGCTTGACAACGTGAAACAGCCATAGAATCATAAAACTAACTACAACTCTCTCTCCAAGCTTTCAGCAGTCCCCGTTACACGGTGCTCTAACATTGCCTCTACTTTCAGCAGTTGATAAATAGGGAGCGAACCTTCATATAGAAAACAAAACTTGCTGACTTTAGACCACAGGAAGTGGGAGGGGGTCAGTCTGTAACAATCACTGCACGGAGGAGACTAGGTACATTCAGCCCACGAAAATTGTAGATAAAGTTGTGTAACTTATTTCCAATGCTGTCCCCATTTGCAGTAAAATCCAGGAATACGTGAATATTTTGATTTTCATGCTGCAGGCATTACTATAATTATTACCAGAGACCGGAAGTTTAGGAATTATAAATCACTAAAATAGGCAGGCAAAAAGACATTATAAATACTAAAATAAGGAATAAAGAAAAGCCAATTTATTTAATAGATTACACTATTGAATAACTTAATCGTCATATTTTAAAGAACTTTGAAGTTTTAAACAAAATACTAGCGTTGTAATCGACACAAAAAAGAAATATTTTTAAAAAGGCCTGTGTATTGCAATGCCTCATTCGTTGCTCATGCTTTTTTTAGTTCTCTGGGGTCATGTTGAGTCTCCTACCAGATAAATTGTTCATATGACAAAATGACCCTTCAACATCGACCGAGGTTATTGGAGCGAATCTAAAACATAACATCATTGTAGCATCCATTTCAACTGCAACAGAATTGTCACCTTGTAGAAGTTTATCCAGATAAATAATGAAATAAGAGGCAACAAAAGGCATTTATTTCGGAAAATAGGCATTTATATTTAAAAAGGCAGAAAAGGGCAACATAAAACAGTGGCATTTCAATCACAAAGGTATAATTCGTACAGATTCACTTTCAGGTAGATTTGACACATTTAAAAAGACATTGTGCCAAAGTTCCGGTCTCTGGTTATTATTATAGTTATTATTCTTACTGCTGTTATTATATTATTGTTAGTTTGCTCTTTTGCTATATGTGCAACTGTGGAAATGTAAACTTTATATTACATAGATCTATAAAAAGAATATGATAAACAGTTGCCAATACTTCATTATTTTAGCATGGAGCTTGTAACGGGAAATTGCGTGACTTATTTCTGTTTAATTTAAAATATAGGTTTAATCTCCTTTCTTCGTACTGGATTAAAATTTAATATATATTAATATTATACACAGAGGAAATTTATTTGTTTTATAGGGTGATCTCAAACACCACTCACGATTTGCATAATATTTTTTCCCGTTGAAAGAGTCGATTCCTTCAAATGGATATAAACTATATAATATTTCCAAAAGATTTAACCTTTTAGTTTATATATCCTGATGAGTCAATTTTAATATTGGCTTGTTCCCGATACCAGAGTACATCTTTTTGGCCATACAACACACGCACCCCCCCCCCCCCCCCCACACACACACACACAGAGAAGGAGTCCCCGAGTCGGCCCTCGTGTCCAGATATAGGAGGAACAGCTTATGGCAGTTCCCAAGAATTCCATATGGCCTATATTACACTACATTACCTTGCAACGTGTACATGCAGACGACATTACGCCAGAAGGAAGTACTGCCAACGTACATAATAAAGGCATTATTTCTAACCTCAACATATTACTTCAACAGCGTTGAAGTAATATGTTACAACACTCGACAATCACGTATGTGACGATATTAAAGTAAACATAAAATTTAATTGCAAAATGATATACCTACACTTGTTATCAGTGCCAAGTTAGTTAATTACCATTTAACGCAGGTGCCAATTTTAAGTAAACCTCCAAAAAGCAATGTGCACTCATCCTTGCCAAAATAATGCAGCACTTACTTAAACAAGGTAAACTCAAATTAATCCTAACTTAAAAAATGAAACTGTGTACGTCATCTTACCTTGTGTCTTCCTTTGTCATTTAGACACATTTTGTAGCGCACTATATGAAACACCATGCATGTCCTCTTACCTGTGAAACAGAGAGAGAAAAAAATGTTAAATTCGATAAGATTGAGAAGTTGTATTAAGAGCATTTCAAACTTTTCCTCTGCAATATGATGCACAGAAGCACGACAAAAATATTTAAGGAACTTATATTGGTTACGCTCTAAGAAGCAGACTTTTGTATCACTCCGCGCAACATATGCACGGCATATGGAATTATGTATGATAGTTGGTTTTTGTTTATAAATATTAGAGAAAATACAGCATATTGTAACAAAATCACTAAATGTAGCCATTAGATATGTTTAAAGTAATAGCACAAATAAAAGATGGGACCTATTTATTTATTTCTAGACAGTATAGTGGTCAGGTGACATTCATTGCAGCCCCGTAGTTGAAGATAATTCTCGCATTTGTTTACCTTAAGTGTGTTTTTTATTGGGAGGAGTATGAGTCTTTTATAGCAGCGTGGCTTAATGGATAAACCACCTCTCAGCGAGGCAGCGTGGATTTCATCCCAAGGGACGGCATTTAGGATATATGGTGCACAAAGCATATACAGTTATATATACAATATTCGTCTATACATTGTTAATCAGCGGAGATCTGATGGATAACGACAATGTATAACGACGTGACAGTAAATTCATACCCTACACCCAACCATCAATCCCAACACTTTTAGCAAAGATTTATTTTGTTACACTTTTGAGAACAAGTAATGTTTTCGAAATGGTTACGTCCACAGGAAAACAGTTGACATAACCTGTGTGCTTTTTGCTTTTTTGTGTAATGAGATTTATCTCTTTCCGTTTACGAGTTATGGAAAAGCCATTCAAGCATATCTTAAAGCATATAATAATTTTATCACAATCAATAGAGCCAATTTCGAAAAAATAAAGATTTTTGAAAAAGTTTCTACGTAAAGGGTTGTGTCGCATCCTTGGAAGACACTTAGGTTAAATGTTAAGTTTAGTACTCATTCGACTTTTCGTTGAAGTTGTACTGACAAGCAGATAGACGTAGAGAGAGAAAGAGAGAGAGAGAGAGAGAGAGACAGACAGACAGACAGACCATTTTTGGATACGCTTTGTTTCAGAGTCTTAAAAATGTGTATTCGTGTCGGTATTGAATTTTTAGACGAAGTCTAATAATTCCTCTACTCTAAGTACAAGGCAGAGAAAGCTAAAAGATAATTAAGCAATTTTCTGAACATTACAGTTTAATCAGCCTAGTGTTAGCACGCGTCCATTTAAAGTAATAAAAAATGCTGCAAAAATATTTTGAAGAAAGCGGAATTGAAATTGCATTGTGCATTACAGCTCTTCAACTGTCCTCTAAAGAATTTCACCCTTTTCAAAAGTTGCACCGCCTTACGTATGACATTACTACAGATGTATTTTAACCTCTTCATGGTTCGCTATTTTAAACGACGCTATATTAAACTCCTCTGCAGCAACGCAACGCATTCATTTCTATTTGCCCTGTTCTGCGAATACCTTGCGTGGAATAGGGGTTGTATCTCACAGTGTTAATTTGTTTAAAGTTTAGTTCATACAACTGCGGTGGGGAGCAAATTAACGTTACGACCATTGCTAACCAGGCAATTCCACCACCTTGGAACCCTTCTGAATTATTAGCAAGAGTTTGCAGCAGCCCTAACACGCAAACAAGTGATAAGGGAATCAATCAAACCCTGTGGCCACATCGGAGAATATGTCATTCGCAGTACCCGTTTTGTTGTGGTTTTGTGGTAACATACGGTCAAATTGAATAACAGTTACTTTGATGCAAAGTACATCATGTTTTTGTGTTCCAAATCGAGTGCTGTGCGAGAGATAGAAAGTTTGTGTTATGCCACCGCCACCTAGACACATCCCATGGTTTTAGTACGTTTCAAACAAACCGAACACCTCTTCAAACAATGTGGTTAGCGCCACCCAAAACGTATTCGGAAATTAAGGGATAGCAACTGATTTTACCGATGGCTCAGGCGCTAAGTCCATGACCCACATTCGAGAACCAATCTGAAACGTTTTCTCGTAGTTTCCCTCAATCGCCAAATTAAATACTGGACTGAATATTTAATAGCAGCTGCACTGTAAGTCTAAAAAATAGTATAAATAAAAATAAATGGTAATAAAGAATGTTGTGACATCTATCCACAGATAATGTAGATGCACTGGGCACACTAATGCCATCTGTCCGTCAAAAGACGCATTGATCCCTCTGTGGACTCGTAAAGAACCAAGGATATACAGGCAGACTGACACCCTAAGGCCATTTGCCCGGCAGAGAGGCTGAGGTACAGTTGCCCTGCACTGCTTCCTCTGTGTTCTCGTGACAAAAGAAAGGAGATAATGATATAGATAGGGATGAGACCTTGGAGGCGGTCTACCACACACCAGTCTACGAGTATCTCCCAACAAATCCCTTGCGATATAACTACGTAAAAGAGATGCAGAAAAAACAAAACTGATTTTAGGGGACAAAAGCAATTCTATATCAACTAAAGACGACATACATACCTTATCTAGAGTAGAAGGAATATATAAGCAGCTACAGTTCAAATCACTTACCCCGGACCAAAGGAAAACTGTTTTATTTGAATTATGGGAAGTGAATTAAACTAAAAGAAAGGGTATGTCATAGAAGTGAAACCTTTGTATTACCGGGAAATAATTTAATTATCCATCAATTACCTTTGAATACCATAGATTGTGTTTATCATTCATTTATTTACATAAAATTATATACATGTGTGTCACTCTGCATGATCTTCGTTCTTAAGAAGAGAAATTATCGGTTTATGATAACTAAAGTAAGTAATAGGCATATTCGCAACTAAGTTGTACACTTTAATGATTAAACGTGTTTCAACGGATGCCCTGTTGGCAACCAAGAGCTGTACTCAGTGATCGCCACGCCGCCTGAACGCAGTACACACAACCACGGACAACCAGAATGAAAGAAAGCGAGAAAAGCGTATGTCGCACTCTTCTCCGATACCCGAAGGCAAGCAAGACACTGCTCCCCCTCTACCCGACACAGTGTTTACCACTTTTCGTCACACAAAAACGTTGCGGATCAGAATTTCAAAGCTGAAGTTTCACTTTAATAAACTTAATAATTACTTTAAGTATTTCATTTATCAAATTTATTTTATCTGAAGTCACTTGTGCATCACATTGTCCTTTAACAACGAGTAGAGGATATAATGCCGTTTCATGTGAACACAACATATAAAACAACCTTCTTACCTCAAAGTTTGTTGAAGTTCAACCAAAATGAATTCCTTAAGGGGTCCTGAAACTGAAAATTGAATTTTCTATATTTTTATAGGTATGAAATAAATACTTTGCACGCTTAAGGGTGTTTATATTAAAAATTAGCTACCAAAATACCATGTCTTATAGTTTTGTGGGAATTTATTACTTAATTTATTCATAATGCGAGAAAACCTTAAAATTCAAAATACTCAATAGTATCAAAAACTAAAATATCACAACAGTTTATTATGTTATAAACTCAAAGCACCATTAAACTCTGGCAAGAAGAAAAAATTATGCACATTGAAAAACATTCTTTAAGCTTTCTTGCGTGTTTAATTTTTTTAAGGTACACAAAATTTCAGATTTTGAAACCAAACACTGAATTTGAAGTCACACCAATGGAGCACATGTTGGACAAATTCTAGGAGAATAGTATACAATTTAATGTGCGTGGAGCAGATGGTGTATTTAAGAATGTAAAGACGAAAAAAATTCAACGGAAATTTATCATCACGAGTCAGATTACCTGTTTTCACAGCTTCCTTCTTTTAACTAATTTTTTCCATTCAATTTAGTTGTTCTTGAGCTCTTCTTGGCCCGTAGTATGTTCAAATACTGCCAAAAGTTTAAGCAGAAAAAGGGTGCTAAATTTGGCGCACATGGCACTTAAAGCCAGCGCTGAGGTTTGAAAATGATCAAATCTAAGAAATTTCACTGTCAACTGTTGACTGAAGGTTTGGGAACATTTATATATATGAACCTAAAAATCATCAGCTTGATAACTTGTCGGTCATTTTTCAGCCCCACGATTACACAGTAAATTAATTGTTGAAGACATCGGTAATAATGCTTAGAATTTATCATTATAAAACATTAGTAAACATGCGCTGTTTCAAGTTTTGTATGTTTCCGGAACATTTTAACGTTTGCCTGTGGTGGTCCATGTGTCATAGTTTGGGAAACGCACACAAAGAGAGGTATTTACTCTGAACGCACTCGAGCTGCTATAACCTATGTTTGCTATCTCACTACGTCGAATGTTTAATAAAAACGGCTCATATTTTCCCGGATCTGGTCAATAGGATGCAAAATTATTCATACACACGTAGCATTTCAAAACAGCGGGAGAAAAAAAAATGGATACTTTAAAGGTAGTGACAGTGGCCGCGAGAGAGAAGTGCATGTGTTTCGCTCTTTTGTTTTGTTCCCATACGCTACTGTCAGCTGAAACAAAACACAGTGTACAGTGTAATCTCCCAATGGTATTGCTTAAGGGATGATTTTTACCATATGCCCAACCTAGCGTGGTGCAATTTCTGTAAATAAATAAAAAGAAGACTCCATATACCTTAGTATTCTTCGCGAGAAACGCGCTAATCTCGAGATTCGCTGGATGGATTTGTTTGCTGCTTTCATGCACTTTATAGGGGGTTTCTCAAGAAACGTAGAATTAGACGTATACAATTTTCGACTTACTCCTGCCTGCTTAGGTAACAGGCACCAGATGTCTTGGTGTGAGGAAAACAGCATTTGGTATTGTCTAATCCTCTCCTCTTCACTGAATAGAACGGCCCCAATCTAACGGTTGTGGAATGTGTACAGAACATAAAACTTTCCTAGATATAGTTATCAAATAGTAAATGCGGGGATACATCAGGAGTAATATTTTCTGCAAACTTATTAGCAGGAAGTGTTTTTTTTTTTCTTAATACTTTCGGAAAGGTATACAGCTGTTTTAAAATAATTTTCCACAATTTTGCAACTATTAGCTTTCTATGGTTTCAATATAGAAGTTCGGATATTTTTCAAATTATACATTCTTAGAAATGTTCTACTCTTTAAAACGAGGTGCTTGAGGTGGCGTAAATAAAATTATGGTTACCTTCCATGGGAGATTGCATTATTGAAGGCGAAAAAGTTGGCGAATAATTGTACAGCAGTCGTTGAATTCTGGTCACTTGTGCGCTTTGTTAAAAGCTGAATTACTCTTATGTGCTAATTAATGAATAGCAGCACGAATAGATTTAAAAATTGCTTTATTATTCCGTACTGCTTCACTTTATTTAATCCAACAAATATTATTTTCAAAGGAAGCCTTTCTAAGTATGTTCACAGACTCGTTTGAAGCTAAACTAATGACATCTACATATATTATTAATAAGCTTTTAAGTAAGTTAAAAGTAAATTAGGATATACATTTGGAATAATTGTAAGAACAAGGATATGCAGCTAATAATAATAATAATAATAATAATAATAATAATAATAATAATAATAATAATAATAATAATAATAATAATAATAATAATAATAATAATAATAATAATAATAATAATAATAATAATAATAATAATAATAATAATAATAATAATAATAATAATAATAATAATAATAATAATAATAATAATAATAATAATAATAATAATAATAATAATAATAATAATAATAATAATAATAATAATAATAATAATGCGCATAGATTTATGCCTATACAATAAACACACATCTTTACCAAGAATATGTTTGAAATGATGTCCTTATGCTGCCAGGAATCTCTACAGCAAGAACATTTCCATTAATACGCATTAACTCTTCTTCTGAAATTGCAGTAATTTCTGTTCCGATATTCTCTTTCAGTTTTCAGGCGTATGTGGGTTGTTCCGATACACATTAGCACATTACTTTTTAAGTAGCCTCATAAATAAAGGTTTTTAGAAGCTGTATCAAAGTAGACTATGGGTACGGGAAGTTATATCATATTTCTATGCAACATGCATATTAATTTACAGCACAGCTGGATTCACAGTTCTTGGCCCGTGACCTTGAGTGGAAGTCCTGTAGGCGAATCTATAGTTTCTGTCTCTCTCGTCATCTCATATAATTCTGGGAATGAAACCATGCACAACAACTGGGGTGGGGAGGGGGAAGGTAGTGATGTCTGCATTTCAACAGTCCCTGCTAATTCACAATTCATTTTTTGTGCAGCGTGCGGTAATTTTATTAAAGACATATTAAGATGTTTGCGATAAGTATGCTGCCATTGCGTTCTAAATTAGGATCCAAAACATTACACAATCAGAGTAGCGAAATTGTTTCAAATGTATGGGCATGCATGAAGAAAAGAGCTAAAAGCAAAGAACTGCTTACATCACAAGAGTTTTTCAAAAAAAATTAAAAAAGTTCAAAAACGCGTATTAGATGCCACAGGAGCGTCAGAAATAACAGTGAAAAGAATTGTTCAAGAACGCGAACAACATGAAAATCAGAACGTCTTTTGGAACTCCAGGCAAAAGAAGTTCCGAAATGAGTAACGGATCTAGATGACTTCGATAAATGTGTCGTTAGAACAACGATTTATAATTCTTATGTTTAGGAAAAGTGTTCCTTTATTTTTTTAAATTTTTTTTTTAAGTTAATGTCCTCCAAGGTAATGTCATATCGACGGTGAATGAATGAAATGGGTGAAATGATGCATAAATGAGCCCGAGGTCCATGGAGCTTTAAGTTACCGACATTCGTCTTCTCACAATAAGCGGAAACCTCGGAAAAAAAAAAACCCTTACCTTTATAACTAACCCTAAGCGAGATTCGAACTCGCGACCTCTTGAACGTGAGGCATCCGCTACCGAGGCGGGTAAAAATGAAGTGCTCCTACAATAGCCAAATTACTTAGAATTTTAAGAGAAGGCATTAACTTCCAGGGCAGCAAGTCATCCTTAAACAGAATAGTGAGAGAACTGGGTTTTAAACGGAAAAACATCAAGTTTACAATATCTGCAGTGATGTATGTATTAATACGAGCACATTTGCACAGCTAATTAAGCTAGGCACATTGTATAGACATTTTTTTCTGCATGGACTGTACATACTACTTTACGAAGTAGAACGTTATGTGAGTAGCATATGACGCTTACGCACCAATTCGCTTGCTGTCAGCAGTCACCTGGCTTGGTAGGTAACTCGCTTTCAAGCTTTACATTTATTTCCTTCAGGGGCCAAGAACGCTGAATCCAGCAACCAATAAATATTTTAATGAATAATTATATATAGAATTGGTATGCAAATACGTGGTAAGAGTATAGAAAGTTAGGTTCATGTTATTTATAACCTTTTTATGCTGCATATTAGATGAAATGAGGTGAAGCGTGTTAATAAAACACAAAAAAGAGGTGTTACTCCATAAATTATGACAATCCTTGACCCTCTGGTACAGGGATTATGGGTGAACATTGTGAGTAGAGCACGAATGGTTGTGGTCCCAACCTACACCACATCTTCGCGGCCAAGTTTGCAAGAGAGCGCGCCAAAAGACTGACCATGATAGCCAGTAATTTATTTCCTTCCCCTGCCAGCAGGCATCCCGCAGAGCACCACTGCATGTTGAACCTACTTTTCCTGGCAACTGCTCCTCTCCTTTTGCTACGAGAAACTCGCAGACCTGCGATGGCAGATAACATTTTATTCTAGGCCCTCGTATATACGTAAACTGCGAAAGAATGGTTCATTCATTTTATTTTATGCTTTGGCTTTCAATTACAATTGACTGCAATTTTCAACGCGGTATTAAATGGCTTAACGATGGAAAAGATCCGATGTGTTGCACTCACATGACTTTCTCTACTCTTGTACTCTTGCTAGTTGAGAAAAAACTGCAGAAATTATCTTATTGCTTATTTCCTAGTACGTGCAAGGGGAATATGAGAACGCAGTAGGCCTTGAGCGATAGTCAAATCTTTTAAAGCTTTGAAATTCCGTTATCTTTGCACGCTTAACATATAAAAAATGAATATCGATGTTACATTTGACAGAAGTATTAAGTTCTCCAAAACTCACGCAAATACCATGGCATATCTCCGAAATGGTTCACTCTACAAAAAAATTTATTTAGACATAAATTGTGTATGTTCGCAAGATCTAAATTTCGTGTAGTAAGATTTTGTCTATCTCTTACGGTGTAACAGTTATGCAAAGGCCATCAAGAGTAAATAGGACTACAGGACTTATAGCTAGAAAATTCAAGATATACATTTCATTTGTCATTAAAATAGCTTAAACATGTGTAATTTTAATCAAAATCACTTGAGCCAGTATCAAGAAAATTAAAATGTTCCAAAAATGTTCTACGTAAGGGCTAGTTTAGGGAGAAGCAATTTTCTTCAAAATCTTCGTGTCGCATCCTTGGAAGACATTAAACTTAAATACCAGCGTTGGTCTTTAACCGGCTTTTCGTTTTTGAGTTATGCTGTCCACAGACTGACACACACACACACACACACACACACACACACACACACACACACACACACACACACACACACACACGGACCTTTTTCTAAAAATGCGCTTTCTTTGATTCAGGGGACCCCAAAAGATAGTTTCGGTGAAACCTCGACATCGAATTTTTGGGTGGAAAACAATACCTCCTCTACTTCATGTAATAGAGAAATTAATACTATTCTCACAACAATTGTTAATTGTTAATTTCAATGAACACTTCACTGAAATGCATTCACTTAAGCAATGTCTAAGCCTGTATGCATAGGAAATATCAACCCAGGAATAGGTAATACGTGATGATGTATTCGGAAGGTCTTGGCTTCGCTTCTTATTCTGACCTTACTTTTTGGTCTCTCTTTGGTCAGTTATTTGATGTTAGAATAACGCAAAGTATTTCACACTGAACTCCATCTCTAGTAACCTAATATCTGAACGTTCGCATGTAAACAATACTAACGATTTAACCTCGTTCACATAACCTGAATTTAACTGCTCTTTGTTAATACATCAACCATTTTATTATTGAAGACTGAGAGCCATTGTTATTGTAGTAATCACATATCGTATTGTAAGAAAAATTCTTAGATCTCAGCTAATATAATACATACTGCATTCTTTGGAATGCATTCCGCTCTAACTGGATTGTAAGAGGCATTGTCCTTTATCACGCTTTACCAGATCGTTTATAGCCAGGGTAGGATATTTCTCCGAGAACATTTTGAGTTCATTCCATATAACTTTTACACCGTTGCTTAATGACTTTCCTCGCAGATGTTAAAGAACAAACACTTGTACCTCGTCTTGCTTCTATTTCCTACGTTTCTGAATGAATCTTTCACTAGAAATTGTTGTTACTGAAGTATAGATGCCAAATTCTGGTGCGTCAATATGTTAAAAATAACTGTTTCCGTAATAATAACGCGAGCGCGTGTTTTAGGCGCTACAACTGCCTAAAACACTTTTGTAAGGCTGAAAAACACGAAAGAAAAGGGGCAACAAATTAGAAATACGTGTTCTTTTATCAACTTGAATTGCCCCTACTTTGTTATCCCCTCCAAAGTTCCCAGGATTTCTTTAGGTACTGGACGCCAGCGGGTATTCCAACTGGATACCAGCTAAAAGTTTATACAATTTATTTTTTCCTATTGAAGTTGCTTATTCTTATTATTTACCATTATATTTAACATTTTGTTTACTAAATGTGTATCGCAATATGAAGTTGGTAAGTGATTTCTACTCGACGAGGCGCAATGGAGTCTTTTCTATGTCCGAGAATTAGTAAAAACACTTCATACAAGTATTGCATGCAATTTTCTGGGAGATGATTCGTAATTTAATATACCGTATGAAGGAGATGTGAAATACCAACCGTGATAGAAGTTAGCCGCTATGATTACTATGAGAAACTATTGATTTCAGCACGGCCTACTCTGTTTATCTCGCGGAACGTGTATTAAGACTCATTTACTCTGCATATCTTCCATCGTCGTTACGATAGTTCGGCTGATTCCAATGCTTTTCTCTTTTAAATTATTACGTATGCATAAGTGGACAATTACTGAGGTTGAGGTGGCAAATATCAACAAACTGGTTTGATTGTATTTTAAATTTGCGTTAATTAAAACATTGTTAAGTTTAATGGTGTGAAAATGCTAGTGAAATGCTCCGAGTGAAGTCTGTGCATCCAAATTTGCAAATTAATACTTCACATGTTTTTTGTGAGCAAGAATAGAAACTGTCAACTGTTAACAGCGCGTATTCTTTGTTTCAGTGTTGTCACTGTGGCGAGTAACTCGACATTACAAGTCAAATGAGGCAACATTTGTACCCTGTAAGGGACTGTACTGTGTACTTGTTAATCATAGGAGTAAATAAATAACGGGGCAAGCCTTCCTGTCATGCACATTCAGGGCCTGAATTACTGTCAAGTATGAAACAAATGACGTGCTTGTCGTTCCGTTGCCTCTTGACGCATGCGCATCAATGTTTCGTTGTGTTCGACACCTGAAAGGGATGAGCTTTGGATATATCCGCTTCAATTTATCCTGAAGATAAATCTGTCTCAAGGAAACCTGCATAATTTATTTTCAACTCTGACTTGATTACACAAAACGGTTTTAGAATCTCTAAAAGATAAAACAAGGGAGAGTGAGTGCAATGAATAACAACAGCGATTTCCCAGCACAGTAGCAACGTACACAAAATAAACCGGCAAATATGCAAAAATATGTAAAACACCCATTCTTCTTCTGTACCACAAAATTAAACGAAATAAACACATCAAAAGTTCTTTTTATTGTATGTCACAATGGTCTCATTTAGTGTCTCAGGTATAATTTGTTTTAGCTCATTTAGTCATGTATACATTTACATTTCATTCTCTGCTAAATGTATTCATTTTTTCTTTGTTGTTGTAATGCACAATTAATATTTGAAAAATCTGATGCTCACATTCGCCTGAATTGTGCTATCTTCTATTGTTTATTTTTATACCGCTACTACAATCTATTTTAAATGTTCTATATTTTTAGCTTCTCTACTGGTAAATAGGGAAAGCATTTTTAGAAAAAGGTCCGTGTGTGTGTGAGTGTGTGTGTGTGTGTGTGTGTGTGTGTGTGTGTGTATGTGTGTGTGTGTGTGTGTGTGTGTGTGTGTGTGTGTGTGTGTGTGTGTGTGTGTGTGTGTCTGTGGACAGCATAACTCGAAAACGAAAAGTCGGTTAAAAACCAAAGTTGGTATTTAAGTTTAATACCTTTCAAGGATGCGACACGAAGATTTTGAACAGTATAACCCCACCCTAAACTACCCTTTACATGGAAAATTTTTCGAAAAGTTTGATTTTCCTGAAAATGGCTCTACGATTTTGAATAAAATGTCATGTTTAAGATATTTGTATGACAAATGAAATGTATATTTTGAACTTTATGACTATTGCCTATGTAGTCTTGTTTACTCTGGGTGACTTCTGAATAACTCGTAAACCGTAAGAGATAGACAAATTCTTAATATACAAAAACTGTAGATCTCGCTAAAACACACAGTTTTTGTGAATAAATTTTTGTTGTACAGTGAACCATTTCGAAGATATTCCTTGTTATGTGTGTCAGTTTCGAAAAACTAACTTTGGTGAAATGGAACATCGTTATGATTATGATAGCTTATTTTTCTATGTACTTAATGTTAAAGTAAATATTCGCTGAAGCAGTTTCATTAAGCATTTAGTTGTAAGTAAAAGTGGGTTCAAAGATATTTCTTAGGATTCTTTCAGAACCCAAGCTTCACAGACGACTGGCTTTCCTATGGTCCGATATAATCTTAATTTCGCTTATTATATTATTAGTAGTTTACTTTTAATTAGGCTTTGGTTGACAAAATAGGGTCTGTTACCACTGGAAATTTATTCTTTGATTTCATCTATGGAGGTTTTGTGATTTAGTGTTGTTCCTAAATATTTATATTTATGAACTTGTTTAATATGCATGTCATTGACTCATATTTTTACATACAAGATATAGATTGAATTTTAGCAACTCTATACCAATCATACTTTTGAATATAACATATAAAATATTTGCTATAATATGAAACAAAAGGCTGACAGCAATAGCTCAACGAAAATTAGATGAATATCAAATAACAAATGGGTTTGCGAGCAAATAGACAATATATTGATAATATATTTATAGTAAAGCAATTTTTTTAAAAAAGCCAGGAACATAAAATTGACCTGCATAATATTTTCGTGGATTATATTAGAGCATTTGATTCGATTTCTATAAAAAAATAGGAACAGTTAGTCCTTATGTTGGTGTAAACAGAATGAATAAACATAGAAACACACGCACACACACACACACACACAGGAACACGCACGCACGCACACACACACAGACTGTGTGAAACGTTTTTTTGCGTTTGACTTCTAACAGTCGATCACCATATCAAAATAAACACTGTTCCAGTTTGGCAAAAAGTATTTATTTGAGCACTGAATTACTCACTTGTTTGTAAATTTGGTCTCCCCTGTGCTATTAAACGCAATGGAATCCTGATGCTTTCTAATCATAGCCACCGTAGCTTACTTCAAGAGTAAGTGCCAATATTTGTGACATTAATGAACAAATAAACGTACAAAATGAGAATGGGTAGGCATTAACGTGCGTTAAAACTCTTGGGTGCCGCTAAATGAAAACGCGTAAGAGATAACACTGGGTTAAGCACCTTGTGGCAGTACTGCAAACGTTCCCCACACAAATTGCCAAGATTGTTGCCCTATATACGCATTAACGCACCCTAGAATTACCCATTTTGTTAACTGGAGTAGATAGAACATGTAACTCTTCTTGGATATAAATGGAAGTATCGTAAAATAAAAGAATGTGTAACCGCTGCAATGCACTTTTGTTTCAAAGAGTCATGTATGGTTATCTATAGCGCCTTTGGAATATTCGTTTACTCACACATTTTATGAAACTAAACTTATTTCCTTATAGGTGCAAGGGAAATATGGGAATATACACTTTGACCGAGAGTGAAGTCTTTTAAAGCTTTCAAATTCCGTTCTCTTTGCACGCCTAAGATATCAAAAATGAATAGCGATGTTCCGTTTGAGAGAGGTATGCTTTCCAAAACTCAGGAGTATTTTCGAAATAGTTCACTCTACAAAAAATGTATTTGGACATAAACTGTGTGTTTTAGCAAGATCTAAATTTTTTGTATAGTAAGATTTGCCTTATGTTATTCACCAGTTAGTCATACAGAGTAAATAGGACTACATGGGCTATAGCCAGAAAATTTAAGATACACATTTCATTTGTCATAAAAATATCTCAAACATATGACATTTTAATCAAAATTGTTAGCCATTTTTAATAAAATCAAAATGTTCGAAACATTTTCCATGTAAAGGGTAGTTTAGGAGGAGCAATTTTCTTCAAAATCTTCGTATCACATTTTTGAACGACATTAACCTTAAATAGAATTTGATTTTTAACCGACTTTTCGTTTTTGGGGGGCCCTAATGCCTCGTTGTCGACGGGTCCTTAAATTTAAAACTCCACTCCACTAGTTTTGGGGTTATGCTGTCCACAGACACACACACATACGAACTTTTGGGTCAAATACAATACCTATTTACTGTACGTAGTAGATAAAATAAAAATTATGATTATTGCTGTAATGGTTTAGGTGATGTTCACAATACAATAGTGACGTACTTTTCATTTGTAGATCGGTCTAAGTGAGGAAGATGTGGTAGGTATGTTCTCTGCGCCCTACTTAATATTTTTGCAGTGGATGACGCCCTTGCTCCGGACCACCACAAAACCACTGCCAGATGAAACTCGGTGCTGGAGTTATGCGGTTTTTAATGGACTCTCTGTGGTTCAGAAATGAACAAAGGGATTTTCTGCCAGCCTCTTATTCTACTCAGGCAGAGCGTGTAAGTATGGAGAAGCCTTGTGTAACACAAGCGAAACTTGAAATTTTGAAGAAAGAGCGTCTGCATAGCTCTCCGGTGGTCTATTCATTCTATATCTGCATGGTGAAAAGACTAATCCCAAAATTTACCTGCAGAGATTTTTGAACGCGAGTACATCTACTGTCTGAAATACCCCAACTGTTAATTGTCTGACGTCAGAAGAAGCAAAAGCGCTTCGTAGCCCATTTATTTTTCAAAAATAAGAATGTATGTTTTATTCATATGATTTTCTCTGCACCACTATTGTTTATTTTAATATACCCAGCAAAAAAATCGAAATATTCACATAGAAATTGGGAGTAAATACTTTACCACAAATGATGACAGCAGAGAACATTATCTACAAGTGTCCACTGTACGTTGCCTCCTGTGTTGTGATCATGTGACAGACTGACCTCTTCTACTGCACACAGTTCAAACTCCGCAACCTTTTGTTTCATGTATGAAAGTTCGATCCCTATTGATAACCTAGATTCCTATCATAACCTTTTATAAAAATAAATACCAGCTGAATGACATGCAAATTAGTCTCACGGTAGATGCCCAAGGTGCAATTCAAACGTCCAACCACCAATATAAAGAAAATTGTTAATGTAACAACGTAAACGGTCACACTTATTTGGACCTTAAAACTGGAAATAAGATATTTTTGTTTCATGATCTGTATTTAAGAATTTAAATTATACCGGGTGGAAGGTAAATCATTACATTAATTTATACCAGTGATAGATATCGGTATTTGGAAAACATTTTGTATCTTACGTTTTTGTCTCTGACCATTTCCTATGGAGACATGTTAATTTTGTCAAAAACAAGCTGGCAACACTGCACATTGTGTGGGCTGTCACTTTCCCTAGTTCAGTACATAAACAGCGTAACGGTGAGTCTTGAAAACAAAATCATACGCTGCCTTGTGCTTTCGTGTTTACTGTGCGAGTGTAGGCCAATCACAAGCGTCAGTTCCCAAAACATTGAAAGAAAGCCAAAGTGCCCGACCTGTTTACAGTAAAAAACTAGATCAATTCCCTGACCAACCTCAACGCAACGTTGTCGACTTAAATAACGCGTGAGAGAGCAGCTTGGAGTATTCCTTCACGTCTTTTGGGCCACCCTGTAGATGTCGCATAATGCGATGTCAGAAATAAGTTACCCTACGCAACTTACAAGTAACAAACTATTATCTTCGTACATTCTTGTGGAATTACGCATCCAATTTGAGTCAAAAACTATTTAATTGTTTCAGAATCGGCTGATCAAAGAACAAAACTCCATTTGACTTTTTTGTTTCTAATGCTTCTATGAAACACATATTAGAAGGAATGCAATGACTTCCCTTCCACCCTGTATAATATACAGCATACGAAGAATAAAACAGTGCAAATAATTGTAATCAATGTTACATCAGAGGAATCGAAGTGCCCGGAGGATTACGCAGGGACCTGCATGTTGACACATTGTCTTCTTGTACTAGGGGAAAAGTCCATCTACTGTCCGAGACCGGAACGTGTTCTTTCCAATTGAATCAATCGATTTCTGAGAGAACTTCAAGCGTGACGTCGAGAGAAGCAATAGAAATCAGACTTGGAAAAGTGGTGTGAAGAAATGTTCGAACCGCGGGAATTTCTAGCTATATATGATGTGCTGCTGTGTGGAAATGGAAAAACTAAATAAGCGTGTTCCACAGAAAAGTTTCAGATAGTATTAGATGCAATCTCCACGGCGAGAGTTTTTTGCGATGTTTAACGCCTGCTTTTACTACATGCGACACCGCAGACGGTGACACTGATGATATATGGAAGGCATTTCCACAACTGCCAGTCATCTGGAATAGAGAAGACAACTCCGCGCGAATTTGTACCGAGATGGGTGGCAAATATTTACTAGTGCGTGAAGTTGTTAAGTAACGCCTTTTAGTAAAGGCACTAGAACTATCATTCTGAAAATAGAAATTCCGTACTCAACAATAACTGAGCACCCGAGCCTACACATAACCTTAACGAGACACTAATAAAGCTCGGAAATTCAAAGCGCTTGCAAACTCATAATTTGTCCGTTAGAGGAAAACCTCTAAAATATCTCAAACATCTGGTATGTTAATCAAAATCATTAATCATTGTCAAAAAATAAAATTTTTCTAAACGTTTTCCATGTAAAAGACGGTTTAGGTGGAGCAATTTTATTCAGTCTTTGTGTCGCATGCTTGAAAGACAAGCTTGAATACCAACCGTGGTTTTAACCGACTTTTCGTTTTTACTTTCTCTACTGGTAAGTAGGGGAAGTATTGTATTCCACCCAAAAATTCGATGTCGAGATTTCACCGGAAATACATGTTTTGAGGCCCCCTGAATCCAAAAAAAAGCATTTTTAGAAAAAGGTCCGTGTGTGTGTGTGTGTGTCTGTGTGTCAGTCTGTCGACAGCATAACTCAAAAACGGAAAGTCGGTTAAAAACTAAAGTCGGTATTTGAGTTTAATATCTTTCAAGGATGTGACACGAAGATTTTGAAGAAAACAGCCCCACCCTAAACTACTCTTTACATGGAAAAATTTTCGAAAAGTTTTATTTTCTTGAAAATGGCTCGAACGATTTTTATTAAAATGTCATATGTTTGAGATATTTTGATGACAAATGAAATGTATATCTTGAATTTTCTGGCTATAGCCCCTGTAGTCGTATTTACTCTGGACGACTTTTGCATAACTGGTAAACCGTTAGAGATAGACCAAATCATACTATACAAAAAATGTAGATCTTGTTAAAATACACAATTAATGTCTCAATAAATTTTCTTGTAGGGTGTACCATTTCGGAGATATTCCTTCTTATGTGTGTGACTTTCGGAAAACTTAGAACTTTCGTGAAATGGATCATCGCTGTTCATTTTTTTTATGTATCAAGTGTGGAAAGACAACAGAATCTCAAACATTTGACTATCGCACAAAGCCTACTATATTCTAACATTCCCTTTGCACCTACAACGAAATAAGCAATAAGATAATTTGTACAAATGTTTGTCTCAACTAACAAGAAAGAAGATATAGGAATAAGAGTTTGTAAGAATAGTTAGTACAAGAGTAGAGAAAGTCATGTGAATGCAACACATGAGATTTTTGAGTTATGTTGTCCACAGACTGAGAGACATACACGGACTTTTTTCTAAAAATGTATTTTCCCTTTTTTTTCAGGGGGCCTCAAAACGTATATTTCCAGTGAAATCTCGACATCGAACTTTTAGGTGGAACACAATACTTCCTCTACTTAGTCTACGTAGTAGAGAAAGTAAACAAAGTAGCAAAACAAAGGGTTACCAGAACATTCGAGAAGTTTCCAGCAGCCGACTTCTTTGTAGGTGTTCGAGAAAGGTCTGGTTACGTCATCGTCAGTGTAAACTCTTGCGGAGCGTGTGGAAGTAGGCAGTTTCGAGTCTGTCAGTGTGCCTGTGATTGTGTAAAAGATACCTCGCGTCGAACTGAAGAAGTTTTAACCAGTGTCGAGTTACTGTACAGTCGGAGTTAGTGTTTGAGAGACAGAGAAAGTGAAGAGAGACAGTGAATAGAGTGAATCGGGGCAACGAGAAGAAAACAGTTGTGAGTTATAATATAACTTTTTGTGTAAAAGTTCAGAAGACAAAGTGAGATAAAATAAATTGGACTGGACTGTCGTACTTCTTTTATTCTGCTTGAATAAAGCTACCAACATTGTCCCACTGTAATCTTATAGAGGAAGGCACCTCACATCGGCTTGCCGAATACCCTTTGCATATATGATCCAAGCTTCCACCTCATATTGGCTTTTTCATCTTTGATGTGGCATCAGTTAAGACATCATGAGCCAAAGGCAGTGGTTCAGGGCTGAATTTTGTCTTAGCAGTACTGCATACCATAATGTGGGGGGGGGGATGTCACTAGGGGTATCCCAATGAGCTGTTTTCTCTATATTTTATCAGTGTTTAATAATTTAATTGGGAAGAATGTGTCTAATGACTTGGAACAGAAGCTCCTCTGCTTGAGTTTAATTTTCCCTCCTCTGGTAAATCTCTCCGGGGATTACTGTTGGCAGTCTCATGTAGGTGAATGTTGTACAAAATGGACGAGGGGATTGTGTTGACATACAAACACGACTATAGCACAGTAATACAACCGTGGAAACGTACAGGAGATTTTGTCCATATGCGTAAACAGAGATCCCGGTTTCACCCAATTGCGCTTGGAGGTAGAAAAGGTATCAGAGCAAGATGGAGGCCAATTCCCCCGCCGGTGGCCATTAAAGCCGTCTCATCGTGCTGCAGCTTGACGGCTAGGGAGCTACAGAGGATGCTAGCACCATTTCGTGGTAAGACTGGATCTTACTCTGGAGAAATGTGTCGCACACAAACACCCCTTTTTTTCTGTCGACCTTACAGTGGCGGCTCTCACATTTATTAAAAACTGTCACTTCCTCTTTGCGTAATTTGTTTCCGCAATGGACTCCGAGCAGTCCGTTTTTATGAAGTACAAGAAAGACAATGACCAGAACCAGTGTTGCGACATCATTGTCATTATTAAAGAGAAACAGCGGAGACATAAGCTTCAGTAAGTAAAGCAAAACATGTTCTGTAATGTCACAACGAATCTGTTTTCACATCTTTTCATTTTCATTTCAAAGTACTTTCCATGGAAAATTTGCCTGGTTGGTCGTGAAATAAATATGTAACGGCCAACGAATTTAGTAGTATGATCTTACGGGGTCTTAAAGGAACTGATAAACAGTTACTATACGGCGCTGGAAGCATGGCTCTGTAATGAAAACAAGGAACTGTGGGGGAGGGGGAAGGGTGGATACAGCTGACCTGTTAGTTAAAACATATTTTAATTTTATTTAGATTTATCTCCTAACTTTTAATGTCTGTTATGGAAAAGGTTGTAAATATTGCTTGAAGTAAGCAGCTTTTATTCTATTAAACGATTCTATGTTATAAGAAAGACTAACTTTGTCCTTAAAATCACAAAAATATGTAAAGCTTTACAGTAAATTGGAGAGGATAAAGAGAGGGGTAACGACTTACTAAGGGGGATGAGGGGTGACAGGGATGCCATCGAGTATTTACCTTCTCCACTTACTGATACAATCTGAAGGTCTAACCGGGTCTCTGAAGTACAGAGACAATAGCGGGAGGCGTGGCCGTGGCCTGGTAGCTAATCGCTTCGAGTCTGTGATGGGAGTTAAGGTACGATGTAGGGGAAGTGACTCATTGAGTCAATTCTCCCCATCTGTGGTGTAATTAAAGCGACAAAAAATAGAGAAGAACATTTACAAAATTTGAGTACTACATGCACACACCCTCTAATATAGTTTATTTTCGTATGTCTTAATTAAATGAAAGAAGCTATTTACAAAGGTAATCAATATGGTTGCAAAAGGTGCATTGCTGGCAGCTGATCGTTTTGTTTTCCTAATCCCTTTACAAGGGTCATACTGAAAATTGTGAACAACGATTTCTAAAAATCTTTATCTTCATATTTTAGACGCACCAACCGAATTTTCTGTCACTTTTTAACATAGTCTCAATATTTTTCAGCCATTTCTATGTTCTATTGCATATGCATAGTAGGTAGAGAAAGTACTGCGTTCCAATCATAAATTCCATACCACGTTTTCTCTATAAATACACGTTGTGAGGTCCCCTGTTAAACGTAAAACGTTACCTTCACCGAAACGATGACATAATTAAAGTTATTGTAATGAACCCTGAAACGAAATCACGCTATTTCTTTCGGAAGTATTCGGAGGTGTACGTTTTTCTAGCTTTCATTTGTAGGGTTCAGTAATGAACATTTAAAGGAATGGTTGTAGTTGCAGGTGCCTGGGGAAGCAAGTAGTGTCGGGTGCAAGCATTGCCAATGCAGAGATGCTTTTGGTCTTACCTTAGTCAAATGCTGAAGTCAAAAGTCAATTGTCGGACTTAAGCGTGTGTAAAAGTGCTCTCATAATTATGTCATAAGAGGAAATGTTTTGATGAAACTTGGCAGAATAACTGCGTGCCGAGGAGTAGAACAACCCAACACTGCAGAAGAGGTAGATGACGATGTGGATAAATTATTTTAACCAACACTATGAGTAAATAAATTTAAGTTTATTTGTTATTGTTACGATAAGATATGAAGTAGTTGTGTTTTCTTTTTTTTTTTTTTTTTTTTTTTTTTTTTTTTTTTTTTTTTCCCCTATTTTACAGAACTTGGCTGATTTTTAAATGTTTGAGTTAAAACATCAACATTCTAATTTTTGGAAGAAAATACGGAATTTGACAGATGTTTGGGTGTTGGTCTAGCTGAAAAATGATCATGTGTTGGTAACACTGTTCATTTGATACAGTTTGATACAGTCCTGTACTAGACATAATAGTTGTAGGTGATTAATGGATCGCCGTAATTTCCCACGTTATTCATGCGCACTTAACCGCACTTGGCCGCTCGGTTAAACGCACCGTTATTCAAGCGGTTAAACGTGCTGGCTTCTGATTGGACGTAGAATTGATGACGTTAGGGTAAGTTTAACGCAGATTTCTGATCAGCGTGCGAAAAATCTCTATTGAGAAGCCTAAGCTGCCATGAATCGCTAAAATGTTCGGCGGCAAATCGGCTTAGAATACCGCCAAGTATGCACTGACCCGAGCGCGGTCTTTAGGTGCTACGGATTGCCAATAATCCATCACATTAAAGACATTAAGAATGTAAGACTAACATACAAAACACAAACTTTTAGAAATATCAACATAATTCTTTTCAGCGGAACACCCTCATACTTAATGACTACGTTACCAACATTCCTACATTGAAACTGGTAAGTTGCGAAACTCCAAGAGTTGCTCTTCCTTTCTAATTTTCAAAACTTTGCATACGCAATTATCATACACTTCTGATTTCTGCACGTACCGAGTTCTAGTTCCTCGAACCTTAATTTCTTGTTGACCAAGTTTATCAGAACGCCTAATTGCCTTAGCTTTACTAACTTAAAAGGATATGCTTTTTCCGCAACACGTAAGCTGGTAAATGACTTCTTATTCTTTAACAAAATTACAACTCTTGTTTCTTACAATATGCACTGACTGGAGTACCTGGGAATTACTTACTGCAATTACTCGTATTTATCTATGTGTCCATCCATTGCTTTTTAACGTTATTAGTAGAAAACATATTGGAGTGATTTAATCCCTGATTTCAATTTACTGATGCCGGGAAGAATCCCCTGGGTGGGTAAAGAAATACAACCTGAAAGTGAACAATGCTTTATATTCCAAAGAGTCATGCAATTCAAATTGCAAAATCCCTAATTTCAGTGGAACCTTTAGGTAGTTTAAAGTTGATAAAGAATAACTTTCGTTGCTTATCCTATACCATAACCTCCTTAGAAACATCTGTGTTATACTTGCCCAAGGCTATAATCATAGTGGAAGAGGTCTTCTTCTTCTTCTTCTTCTTCTTCTTCTTCTTCTTCTTCTTCTTCTTCTTCACTTCATGGATTAGGCTCTCGCCTGTTCCGTCTTCACAGTGTCTCCTTACATCTCTTCCTCGGCCTCCCTACGTCCCTCTTTCCTTTAGGACTATATTGGAAAACTACTTTTGGCAGCCTTGCATCATCCATTCTTCCAACATGTTCAAACCATCTTCTTCTGTACCTATCCATTCTTGAGGCGATAGCTTCCACTTGTAATTCATTTCTTATATTTTCATTTCTAATTCCATCTTCTCTTGTACATCCTTTTGTTCTTCTCAAGAATCTCATTTCGCAACTTTGTATTCTGCTGATGGTTCTTTGTGTAGGTACCCAGTTTTCGCATCCATAAAGTAACGTTGGGACCGCCATGGTATTATAAAATGTTATTCTTGTTTCAGATCTTGTTTTATTCTTTAGGGCTTTGTGAATTGTTCCACAGATTGTTTGAAATGTCATTAATTTTTTGTTCGTAGCTTTATCTTTCTCATTGCTGATTTCACACCCTAAATAATTGAAGGATACTTGTTGCAATACTTTATCATTAACGACTATTTTCGATCTTATTGGTATTTTACCCCAGTTTGCCATTATTTTTTACTTTTCTATTGATATTTCAATATTAAAACTTTTGCATATTTGGTTAAGGTGGTGTATTGAACGTTGTAGATCATCTTCTGTTTCTTGTATAATTATTACGTCATCTGCATATAATAAAATATTAAAAATTTTTCTTTGGGCTACTTTTATGCCTGCGTCAATTTTCTGTCTCCAATTTAGACAGGTGTGGAAGAGGTATGTGTACAAATTAAGGAAATCAAGGCCGGAGAAACTAGGATAAACGTAAGCAATAAACTCCAGCAAGTGTTAGGGGAAATAAAACGTGTCAGACGTCTTGCTTTATGAAGTAACTGGGCCCTCCAGATCAAAACGTGTAAGAAATATAATTCGCATGCACCTATCACCCCTTGCGATGTCGAAAATAGTTTCCCCACTATATAGCTTTTAAGTGAGGCAGAGAAAGTTCACGATCGACAACCTCCGCACTTGTTTTGTCCAACTCAGTTAACAGACTATGTAGTAATCGTTTACATATACGTAAAGCGTAGCGCCTATAACGAAATTAGCACATCAACATTCGCAATGTGCACCATATTATACGCATTCTTTTGATATAACCTGCACGAACACTGCAGACATACGCCTATTGTTTACATCTGGACTCGCCCTCTCTCCTTCAACATAAAGGTAAACCGGTGACGCTGATCCTCCCCTGGGTTATGAATACTGCAACACAATAATTGCAGAGTAAATACATACTTGGACAGAAGGAATGGCGTGTATTCACTCTGTGCACGCCACTGGGTTGCCAGTGCACGCATTAGATTCCCCGCTAATGCCAGCCACTTGGCCCCACAGTGGGAAGGAGGTGCTACATCACCGGCAGTTGACAAGTCGGAAGAGGAGGGAAAAGGAGAGAATTTTCAAGACAAGCACGTCGATTTATGTGCTCCGAAATGCTCACGTATTTCATTAACTGCTTTATTGGACCGGCGTCCTCTCATCACTTCATTTATACACGTCTTAGAGACAATAAGCAATCAAAAGCAAGTGATAGCAGCTTATTTCTCTTTAAGTGAGGCTACTTTTTCCAACACAGCTCTTCCAGCTTTCCCAACCATTACCATCGGCTTGCCTGTCTGTTCGCAGAAAGAATATCACAAACCATTTCACATCTGCAAATAGACTTGGGTACACAGAGCGAGTTTAGTAAGATACAGGAGTATTTACCAAGGCCTTGGTACGTTCCCCTTCTTTCCCTATCCTTACCCCTCTCCAATGACGGCACCGGCTGGACATAGCGTAAGTGTGAAACGAAAGTATTGATTATTTCTGATGCTTCACTAAATCGTTACTCAATCTGCAACTGTGGCTTGTTTCGCACCATGCCGTGTACATTGCAAAAACATAACGTCTCTTAGCAACCATATTACGTCATATATTACATCTCGTACGTTATAATTTTTCCAGTTAGCAAATTTATTAATTATTGTTGTGTATTTTAGTGCTACAATAGCATAAAGCGTTGTATGAACACGAGTATAATTTCTTCATTGTGACACCTGCTCACGCGCTAAACATATAATCGTGTCACATTCAGTCAGATCTTACACTAGTTACATAAATAACTATGAAGTGACAAGAAACTACTTTAATATGCGGACCAACAATGTAGTCTGCTTTGATGAATGAGCTCAATGATATGAAGAAATTGGGCACTGTTATAATTAGCAACAAAGGTAAGGTTACAAGTGGTGGAGTGCAATGCTACTTGCAAGGTTACTAATTAGCAACATGAGTAGCTTGTTTGCTTGAATTACCGAAGCGTGTAATAGGTCTGGTAAATCAAATCAATGTACAATTAAAGCGGAAAGCTAATTAGGTAGCTTTAAAATGCTGCAATGTTGATCTCAAACCATCTTGGTATAAAATGAAAAACGCAGCCTGTTACTTTTCCCCTACTTGTGTTACACCCGCGAGCCGCTGCTGAAAGAATTACAGTGTTTGGAAATAAAATACAGGTTATCGGCAGGTCTGCGCTGTGCAGTCGGAACCAATAAGCACTATCGCTAGATGAGTAGTACCTTCTAGATGTTTCGACATATCGAATGACCTGGAAAGTTCCTACGCCTATATAAGCGAGTCAGTCTGGTGACGAAGTCAGCGAGTGGGTTCGAGAGTCAGGCTTGTGGTGTTCGAGAGCGAGTTCAGCGTGTGACATCACCACGCTGTAAATAGTTTGAAGCATGCAGGATGCAGCAATATAGGGAAGAGATGAAAAATATCTGGTGCTAATAACAAAATTAAATTTTTGGATGTAATAACGTATTAAGGCTGACTTTTAATTACACTATTGGTCACAGATTATTTTCAAATTCCGATCTCATTTGACAGAAGTATTTCTCCAGAACTCACACACATAACAAGGTATATCTCCGAAATGGTTTACTCTACAAAAAATATATTTGGATATAAATTGTTTATTTTAGCAAGATCTATGTTTTTGTATAATAAGATTTCGTGTATCTTTCACGGTTTACGAAAATGCAAAAGTCATCCAAAGTAAATACTACTACAGGGCTTATAGCCACAACATTCAAGATATATATTTAATTTTCCATAAAAATATCTCAAACATATGGAATTTTAATCAAAATCGTTAGACATTTTCAAGAAAATCAAAATTTTGGAAAAAGTTTCCATATAAATGGTAGTCTAGGGTGGAGGAATTTTCTTCAAAATCTTCGTGTCACATCTGTGAAAGACATTAACCTTAAATATCAACTTTGGCTTTTAGTCGTATTTTCATTTTGAGTCATGCTGTCCACAGTCTGACAGACACACACAGTGACCTTTTTCTAAAGATAGTTCTTTTTTATTCAGGGGGCCTCAAAACATATATTTCCGGTGAAATCTCGACGTTGAATTTTTGGGTGGAATACAATACTTCCTCTACCTTACTATACATAGTAGAGAAAGTAAAAATAGAAAAAGAACATGTTGCAATTTTCTGTGCAAATTAGATGGGAGCCATACATCACACAATTACGTGAATACTATCCTAGACATTCAGTTGGGCTTAGCTTATTTCATAACAGAAACAGACAAAACACTCACTGTTACTTGTACTGGCCATGTTGTTTTCATCGAGAACAGTATCGTGCTGACAGCGCCGTTTATCTCACCAATAGTATTACACGGCTCTCGCCTGATGTCGCGCGAACTGATAGACTTGCTCTTCGCTCCAATACGTCACACTGCTTGCGAGTTAGACAAGAGAATCGGAGACGTATTGTGAGTGAAGTGAATGGGTTTACTACGTCACGGTAGAAAGTGAACTGACACTGAACTGTGAAGCTAGTTCAAAGTAGTGAAGTGTCAAAGAGAACTATGCAAAAGTTGAACAAAGTAGTGACAGTTCTGAAAATTATACCGAAGTCATATGTACATGAATATACCTCAATCGTTAGAATTTCAGCGTGCGGTTTGAATTCCACTTAGCTTGTAGTGTCAAACGGCGCTGGACTGGGGAAGGGAGGGCTATTTAGATGACATTCAGGAGAACAAAGAAGCGGTCCTGTGTGCCTACCACCGGGCGGGCGCCTGGAAAGGCAACAAATAAACAGAGCACACAGGGGTGAACATATGTTCAGTTTGTGATGATGGGGAAACATTGAGTCATATTCTTGGCAGAATGCAGAGAAACAGGATTATTAAGAAACCAATATGTTTTGAGGCCCTCTGAATCCAAAAAAGCATTTTTAGAAAAAGGCCCGCGCGCGTGTGTTTGTCCCTGAACAGTGTAACTCAAAAACAAAAAGTCGTTTAAAAACCGAAGTTTGTCTTTAAGTTAAATATCTTTTGAAGAAAATTCCTCCATCGTAAACTACCCTTTACATGGAAAATTTGTCAAAAATTTTGATTTTGTCAAAATGTCTAACGATTTGAATTAGAATACCACAAGTTTAACACATTCTTATGACAAATAAAATGTATACTTTGAATTTCCTGGATATAGGCTATGTAGTCATGGTTTACTTATGATGAATTTTGCGTAACTGGTAAACCGTAACAGGTAGAGCAAATCTTAATATACCAAAAATGTAGATCCTGTTAAAACATACAAGTTATGCGTAAATGCATTTTTATTTTTTTTTTTATTTTTTGGAATGAACCATTTTTTGGAGTGCAGCTATAAGAAAATCAGCAGTAAGATAAATTCTAAAAATATTTTTTTCGACTAAGATGAGGAAGATAAAGGAATAAGAGTTAGTACGAATATTTAATACAAGAGTAGAGAAAATTATGCGAATGCAACACATCAGATTGTTAGAAAAAGATCCGTGTGTGTGTGTGTGTGTGTGTGTGTGTGTGTGTGTGTGTGTGTGTGTGTGTGTGTGTGCGTGTCAGTCTATCCCAAGAACCAAAAGTTGTTAAATATCAAATTTGGTATTTACGTTCATCATTTTCTATGGACAATGAAGCTCTCCTAAGTAATCTTCATATCCCAAACTATCCTGTATGTAGAAACTCTTCCAAAAATGATTATTTTCCCCAAAATTACTCTAACGATTTTGATTAAATTACAATCTTTTAAAACTATTATGACAAATTAAATGTATATCTTGAATTGTATGGGAATGTGCTTCATTCTAAAATACTTTTGCATAAACTGTAACCCGTAGGAGGTAAACAAAATTCCTATTGCATCAAAATTTAGATGTTGTTAAATTATGCAATGTATTCAAATAATTTTTTTACTTTGTCGCGGTAGAATTTTTGTACACCCGGGCCTTTTTCCTCGCCCCACGTTGCTGCGTCATTTGCGGTGGAAGCTCTTATTTGTTCCCCTCAAGTGAAGGAGCCAATATATTTTAACTCATGTTTGCCCTAAAATATATAGAAATCCAAACTTTGCCGTAATTTGCCGGTCAGTTAGTCAGCCGGGTCTCATCCCAGGGTTTTACACGTGCGCAGGAATTATTCGGAACACTCCAACAAGAATCCAATTATAACGAATATCTTTTAATAACGTCGCCCACTAGTAATACACTCCTTGTATATTGAAAAAATTTAAAAAGTTATTGTAAACGAGGCAAACAAATGAAGTTCTCTCTCTTGTTGCTTCTGTTTCAGTGGTTTGAAGGTAAATATTTTAGAGGGCTCGGACAAGAGATAGCTTCAACTTTTTTCCATTGGTACGTCTCAATTCGCTTATTCCGGTTATGCAAAAGTTTGTAATTTCAGCGATTACGCAACGATTTTAAAAGAATCTTGGAAGCCTTTAGCGTACTACATGCTTATATATAATAAATGTTTATTTCGAATAAATAGTAGTTGTAAGAATACGATTTTGTAAGAATGATCCGAATCCAAGGAAGGAAGGTCACGTGACCGCTAGTTCACGGTAGTACATGGTAATGCCATTTGGCAACAAAGATGTCTAATTGAGGTTTTAGAATATTGCATAAGTGCTGCTTAGTTTCTTATTATATTTGAATTCGATGGCAAATAAAGTGTATTTGTAGCTATTTATGGCATAAATGTATCACTTTATTTCAATATAATTGTAGTGCTTTTTCATTTTTATCTAGGAAAGCAAAATTCGTAATGTAATCCCATCATTGTCCACGCGTGCCATCTCACTGTTTATATTACGTGGGTCCTTCCCATCCATGCCATTCAGCTGCAGTCGCTGGGATGAACTCTCGAGGTTAGGATCCGAAGGAATACATTTTCTCTCACAATCATTACCCTTCGAATTACTTCCTTTAAGGGGCATGTAACAGAGATACTAAACCGGTTCAACCGTTAGAATAATAGTGGCATGTTTAGCAAAATAGTTGATGCAATAGAGCGTTAATACTAATTTTCAGATTCAAACCGTTTCCTCAGGACTATCTGGATCAATCATGTTTAGGACTATGTCGAACTGTACCTGATAAGGTGCAGCTACGTGTATTATGAATGCCAATTTATATTGATGCAGCGAAAGGGTGAAATTATACTCCCCTTCTGCTACGTAGGTACGGAGAATAAAAGGGATGTAAAATCATTGTCACATTCGCACCGGATTTTGCGTCTCTCAACTAAATTGGACGCATTACCAATTCTCTGGCCACTAGTGACACATCACCTGCCTTCTGATCAGCTCGGAATTGGGGAAACGGAGAGAGACGAGTTTTCTGAATATATTTCCCAGTTATTTGTTGGATTTACAGAACCTTGATGGCTGTAGATGGGCATCTGTCAGCAGTGCTAATTCCTTCACTAATACTACACACAGTTCTATTGACAGACACTTTTTGGTGTTAAATTCGTTGCTCTGACTATAACATTTGTTATTTCAGATGAATTTATGTGCGAGATAAAAAATACATCGTAGATATTTTAAAAACAAACGCGTGAACGGCAGAATTGTGATCCGTCTTTCCTGTATCCGACACCGATATACTGTCTTTGACGAATCTGCTGCCGTCTGCTACGGTGGTGAACTACAATAAATATACTTTTGCCGGCCTTACTTTAAACTGCAATGTAAACAAAGTGCAAAATTGTATTCCTCCGCGTGCATTTCGTATCGCTGGTAATGATAATGTAGTTGCATATTAATATATTCTATTTATTGTTGCTATAAGATTTTCTAACTGTTTTTGCAAATAATTATTGTAGTTATTTTAAATTTAATGTTATTTAACGAACTATATTTTTATTCGCGCCTAGCGACCTGGAAGTGGTGCGGTTCGATCAACCGATGAAGTGTTACTCACACATGTGCTGTTGTTTACATTGCAGTTTAAAGTAAGGGCGGCGAAGGTATAACACATATTAAGGAACCAAAATATCTGCACTTAAGCCATTAACAACAAATGTAGAAAGTGGGCTGGCCCCGTAGCTCAGTCGATTTAGCAGCTACCTGCTGTGTGAGGAATTCCGAGATCGATTCCCAGCTGGAAATGGGAATTTTGCTCTATTCTTGATTATGTCTTATCTTCCCCAGAGTCTGGAAGTATGAAGTACGACTGTGATCTAATGAACCAAAGGCCCAGACCCTCTTTGCAGGAGTTATCACTAGGGCTCGGAAGTTCATGCCCCAAAAAACACTGAAATATGCATGCAAATATGCTCTTAAAATCTTCAAAATATGCCAAGAAATATGCACTATTTTATTAGAACAGTTCATATCCCTTTGCAGTAGACGAGTTAGTGTAAATAATAAAGTTACCTTATTCCTTAGAGGTTGAAGCAGAAGTGGTCCCTTTGCTAGCATTAACTGCTAAATTGAAGTTCACAACCAACAGTACACAAATTTTCAACAGTAAAACGTCGTCTATTGTCTGACAAAACACTTTTGTAACGTGAAAAACTTCTCTACACGTCCCAAGATGTTATCGGGGCATATTTAAATGATGTTAACTGCTTTACAGAGAGAGTCAAGTCTCTTGGTGTGACAGATGGTTTTCTTTCCAGGATGGCTCGAATATCGCGCATCTGTTTATAACAAGAATTTTTTGAAATTACATAATTCACTTTGTCTTTCACTTTTTATCCTATGCTACCAGGAACCGAACTTAGATCACATATTGATTTTTCAAGCAGAGTAAGTGAGTCATGCAAAGGAGATCCTACACCTTCCAATGCCGTTATGGCTGTTGGTAAGAAAGAAAAATGGGCAGGTATGAAACCAAGACCCTTCTTCAATCCAGTGCCTGACAGTTTGTATTGATGAAGCATCGTTCGAGTCCAATGAATTAACAACCTCTTCGATTATTTCTATGTGCTCAGCATAATATACAACTCCATCGACCCATGTTCCCCATCGAGTTAACACCGGTGCAGGAGGAAGTCGGATATTAGGTGCTGTTGATCTAAACAACTTAACTCTTTTAGGAGATTTAACAAAAATTATCTTTGTACTGGACACAACTCTATCTACCAGTGGGAAAGAGTCGCGTTTTGTCTCAGAAATTCGATGAAGAGCGTGTGCCTAACAAGTTATATGAATTAAACCAGGAGAAATACCTTTCAGAGTTTTTCCTGATTTTACCATATAAGGTAACCAATAAAAGCAACCAGTTGTATTCGATTCCACATGGCCATAGTAATTTCAAAGAGTCCATCACAAACTGTGTCACAGTTACATTGTCAGTGGCCGACAATTCGCACATATTAAGGAGATAAGCTGTAGTCTTTTGTTCATTATTTAAGGCACCCCCGATTATATTAGCAATAGAACGGCATTTAGAATCAGAGGTTTCATCAACAGGCAACCACACAAACTGATCCACTAAATTTTGTATATTTGACAATACGTTATTGTAACAATGCCCTACATAAGTCTTAAGCAGTGTACTTTCTTCAGGCACACGTTGTTGAGTACTCTTGGCAAGAAAGTTTTTAAATATCGGATTATTAATTTTGAACAAGGGAATATCAGCAGCTAAAAATACTTGGCACAAGTCATAGGAAAATTCAGTAACCCTACTTCCTAAACACTCTAGTAATTGCTTTAGAACAGGTTATTTGTTTGCGAGTTTTCTGATTAAATTCTCCTTATGTTTTGCTGTGTTTATGTGCTGAACTATTTGAAATGTTTTCTCACTCCCTATATTTTTGTCACATGTTCCACAAAACAGAGCCCTAGTATCTGTAGATATTAAATCACCCGAAAACCCTTTCTGTAAATTAATTAATCTAGCACTCTAAGTTGGTTTTATTTTCGGCATTTGAAGAGCTTTTTAACATTTTATACGCCTAATTTAATTTGGAGGGAACCAGTTCACAACACTGTTACGTTTGAAGACCACGCAGAGGCAAGCGTTGCTATAATCGTGCTGCTCAAAACGTTGACCTGCACTTTAACTTTGCTACTATAAACCTCTCAGATAAGGCACTGATTATTCTCTACCCACATACATATAATGAAAGGATGGAAACAGGGGATTCACTACATAACAACATGACTGAGCATTGCTTCTCACCACCTCGCGAGTTACATCATCATATGCTACACTGCCAATATGAAAAATATTATCCAGGTGGGGAAAAAAAACCACAAAAATCATTAAAATATGCTATATAGAGGCTATCAAAATCAAGAAAATATGCAGTTATATGCACCATAAAATCACGTCCAAATAACTTAAAATTCCATAATTCGTGCACATAATGTAAAAGCATACATTTTTAACCCCTATGAAAAAATATGCAAATGCATGAACTTCCTAGCCCTAGTTATCACCATTGTCAATAGGCACCATATTCCAAAGGAGAGTCTGCTGATATGAGCATTGAAATTAAAGGCCGGGCATATATGGAACAAAAAAGTGTTTAAGTTATTGATAAATAAATAAGGAAGTACGGACAGGCTAACTTTTAAATGCTAAAATTCAAATTCAAATAAGTTTGTTTATACTTCTGTTCCGAAATGTGAAGTGTCATAAGGTTACTATACGACCTGTTAGGGATATTAGTACGCAGATTTCGCGTAGGAGTAGATTCAAATATTACGAATAAAGAAGACAAATTCATCTATCGCTAGAGGTAACCGAGAAAGCGAATATTATTGAAAACATTATCTGCACGGTCTGGCAACAGTAGAACTGAACAGGTGAATGTTCTGTTTACTAATGCGTCTTCTGATATCAAACATGCGTTCACCTATGGCGAATGGAATTCTAAAACAGGTAAGCCCTATGAACTGGTTTTGCCATGTGTATGTGTGTTTGTTATCACCTGGTGCAAGCAGGCAAGCAAACATTGCACAAATTTTATTGTTATTTATACAACTATATAATATACAGGGAGACGGCAATGAAGTAATGCTAAAGCTTAACATAAAAAAGCCGCTGTTAATTTATACCTCAATCATACTCCTAATACCTTGTAGAACATGCACGTGTATGTGCAGTAAAGGAGGGAAAACACGCAGGTAGATTTTTTTTAACACTACATACAGGGAATACAGCTTTTCACTATAAAAGCATGAACAGGAAAAGTATAAAAATAGTCGAAGAAACATGTTTACATTGTAATCACTATGCGCTTTGTAACGTGATTCTGCGTTGAGCCGTTATATGGCTCTCGATTTAAAGCATCTAGAATCATCTTGATTTCTCCATTAAACCTGAAGATGAACATAGTGTGCTGTTACCTCGAGGTGGTGAGCATAAATGGAGCTCGCATAGTTACCCTGCGATTAACTGCTCTCCCACGGCAACTGGCCGAACCATCACTCATGCGTATCGCCCGAAATTCATCCTCAATGGAACCAGGCCTGCAACAGAGACAGCGTGCTTTCTTCTGGGTTGCGATCTCAAAGAAGCAGGACGTTCGACGCAGCTTACTTAAATAGCGTGACCGGTCGGGGTTGCATAATGTTTAGCACACGCCATTAGGTTTTTCTAAATTCATCTTCAGGGTTGCTTCGGCTATGCACACTTTAATATTTTGGGCTTAGGGCGAGTTGTACGGATTAGGTCTTTCCGAGGTTTTCCCTTGTCCTGAGAAGTCGAATGTCGGGTAACTTAAAACTCTATACAGCTCGTGCTCATTTGAGCAACATTTTATCCATTTCAGTCATTCAGCGTCCGAAATAACTATGTTGCAGAAAACGAAAGAAGTAACGCTTTTCCACGGGTACTGCAGCTGCAGCTAATTACACTGCCTTTTGTGAAAACTGCAACACCAAGAAGGAACGCATGAATGCAATGAATTAAATACCATAGATTACGGACATGACAAGTAACAAATTATTAACTTTTCAAACCTATACATGACCTTAGAGCCCTAATATTTAGTATTTGGCGTGGCCTTCATGCGCTGCAATTAGAGCTGCTATACGCCGTGGCATTGAACAAGAAAAGTTCAGAGTAAGTTCCTGTGGGATTTTCCTCCACGCGGTTTGTATTCGAGCCCACAAATCCGTGACACTGGTAACTGGAGGACCATGACGCACCAGGTGCCAACCAACCATATCGCAGACACGTTCATGGGCGACTTGCCAGGGAAGCAATGGTGCCCGTCGCTCTTCGAAGAAGGCTTGCTCAATTCGTAGCAAGCGAGATCGGTTGTTGTAACCAATGGCGCTCCAAACCATCACACCTGTGTTTGTCCACTATGCCGCTGAACAATGCAGCCCTCTAGGTTGCGCTCACCACGGTACCGCCGGCCATGTATGCGGCCATCACAGTAGGACACGTTGAAGCGCATACATTTTGCCACTCCGCACTCCAGTGATGTCCACGTGCCTACTGCAGTCGGAAGAGCTTGTGGTTTCTCGACAATAGGAGCCGACGTAATGGCATGCATGCAACCAGTCCAACCTGCAGCAAGCGGAAACGAACCGTTGGTGCAAACGAGTTCACACCTGTTGCAGTGCTCCAGCGTCGAGCCAACACTATGGAGGAAGCTGTACAGTCCGTTATGGCCATGATGACAAGACGTTTGAACTTACATGCTGAAATGACTCCCTTTGACGTCGACTAGGCATGTTAGCACTCATTTTATTGTTTCATCTGTTAGCTGTGCACTGACTACACTGCGTGCAACATAGGCCATGTCGAACCGACACGACAGACTCTGCTCGGCCTTCGTGTACCCCTCTCTGCAAACCTAATTAGTTATTACTTGCACACTCTACATTTCCACCAGGCTTGGAGTTATTCGAAAAATACTTTCTTCTTAGTGTTGCAATTTTCACAAATGGCAGTGTGTATTTATACTATTTGATTTATTACCATAAAATCAGACACGTCTAAGTAGGTTAAAATGAAACTTTCAATAACTAATGGTACAGCAGCTGTGGAATATTTATCCCCGAGTAGTCCAAGCTTAGCTTTCAACATGTAACAGCCGCTTTATTTGGAGAGATGCGAAGTATTTCTTGTGGGAATTCTCAGTTCTATCCAATAATAAGAAGGCACACTCGCCATTTAAGTACAGATGCTAGAACTATGGAACTTCGCCAGAGATTGCGTATCTTTCCTTCCTGTGGCCGTTTGGCGTATATTTCAGACAACAGTTTCCATTCCAACGTCTTCTGTGGTTTCAAGTTAAACTCAGAAGTAATGAGGTTCTGGTTAAAACGTTGCTTTTTGTGCAGACAAAATCCCAAGGCGAATCAGCTGCTGGAAAGCGAGGGCTCATAGGTTTGTTTACTTTCATTGCTAAATTTACATTTTTGGATGAATATCCGTTGTAAAAATAAACGCAGTCCTACGTGAAAATGAAACCGTTTAAATATTTGCTCTTCACAAATGTAAGTCCCTACAAGTTTCATATACCTCCCTCGTAAATATCTCAATAAAACCACGTAACTAAATACACACTGTTGGTAGTAATATTTGCGGACACTCCAACTGATGAAGAAATGACACGATGTGGATTCACTGGACGGACTCAATTTTAACAATCATACCATTGTTTACCCAATATTGGTAGAAATTCTTAAAACTGCTAACATTATTATAGACGAAAATGCATGCAGAAGTGATTTCAATTACATTACATACTAGGGACGGATTAAGCTGTCCCTAAGAAATGCGGTCTGTGAAAAAAATAAATAAATCATCATTGACACGGATCAGACCTTTTGCGTGTCCCAACTTCAGGTATTTATTGCTGAATTTACAAAACATGCAGTAAAATATACATAAAATAACATTGGCAATGTTAACACCAAATATAATTGGGATCCAAATTGTTAAAACTGTTCTCTCCATCGCTTAAATTGTCGTCCTCTGTCTCTTCCAGCATCACTCGTGCTAGACGGTCCTGGCACATTCTACATCAGGCATGGGCACAAGAGAAGGGGTAGCGAATGAACTTGTTCTACTCACTTCACATACAAGCGCAGTGGTGACTTTGTTCCACTGTAATAATATATACGCTGTTAATAACCCTTTTGTTTACATTAAACATATTTTGCGTACAATAATTCTTACAGCGGTTAGGTAAATTACTTAATCTTCAAGTATATAACTTTTCTCTGTCTTATGCACGTAATATTCTTACGCTGGCTTATGATAAACATACTAAATTGTTTCTCTTTGACAATAAATAAGTCTTAAGTCTCAACCCCTCCTTTTGTCGTTCAGTTCCGTGCATCAGAACTCCACCATTCTGAGTGTGTTCAGCAGAGATCTGAAAAATTGCTCGTGTGATGTGTTTAATAGTCAATGCCTTAAACAACTCGCTCACGAAAAGTGTTACTATCTGATTTAGTTGAACAATTCGGACGCGATATACTACTTCAAGAAGGCGTTTATGTGCCGTGTATTACTTCACATTATTGCAAACTTCGAAGTACTATTTTGATAGACGTGTAATAGTGATTCACAAAACAAAAATCAGATGCTTTGCACTCACATGACTTTCCCTACTCTTGTGCTAACCATTCTTAAAAACTCTTATTTCTCTATCTTCGTGTTAGTTGAGATAAACATTTGCAGAAATATCTTATCTTCTAGTAGGTACAAGGAGAATATGGGAATGCAGTAGAATGAACAATAGTCAAATCTTTTAAAGCTTTCAAATTCCGCTCTCTTTGCACGGTTTACACATACAGAAATGAATAACGATGTTCCATTTGACAAAAGTATAAGTTCTGCAAAACACACAATTGTGCCTTAGAGAGATCTACATTTTTGTACAGTAAGATTTTGTCTACCTCTTACGGCTTACCAGTTATTCAAGTCATCCAGAGTAAACAGGACTACATAGGCTATAGCCAGAATATTCAAAATATACATTTCATTTGTCATAAAAACATGTTAAACATATGACATTTTAATCAAAATCGATAGAGCCATTTTCAACAAAACCATGTCAAGGGTAGCTTAGGGTAGAGCAATTTTCTTCAGAATCTTCGAAAGACATTAAACTTAAATATCTACTTTGGTTTTTAACCAACTTTTCGTTTTTGAGCTATCCCGTCCACAGTAAGACACACACACACACACACACACACACACACACACACACACACACACACACACATACACACACACAGACACTTTTTTATACAATTTGTTTTTCTTTTTTTTTTTTTTCTTTTTTCTTTTTTTTTCTAACATATTTCTGGTAAAACTTCGACATCGAATTTTTGTGTAGAATACAATATTTCCTCTACTTTACTAAACGTAGTAGAGAAAGTAAGAATGTCACCCTCAGGTTTGCTACGAACCTATCTTTTAATGTTGGAACTCTTATTTCTTCTGGAAGTTCAACCTGAAAATGAAGTTGAAAGAACTTGAAATATTTAGTTAGCAGAGAAGTTCTTATACTTAATTTCCAATGCATACAAATCGACATGTAGACACATCACAAGTTTCATAAAAGTGACTACACGAACACCGTTCGAGACAAAATCAATTTGATAGTGGAACGAAAGCACCGCCCAGCAGCAAAATGAAATGTCACCTTTAATCTCGTCACTGAGTTCGTGTGCTGAACTACGCTGTGCAATACTCGCTCGTGTTTGTTCTCTACTGCATAAGCAGTCATGTGTTTCAGACATTAAAACATTCGATTTCTTCTGCAGCGATTTATTTATCAGGAATTTACAATTCCTAAAGTGTTCGTGAGGAGGTGATCAGAAAAAGAAGGGAGCGAACTAAGTAGAAATTCTGTAACTCTGTTTTTGAGGTTTAAATTGAGTAACTAATATTCCTATGCCATTTATGGGAGCCCAGAACTAAAATGGTATTAGAAATAAAGTATTAGAACAAGTAAGAACTTTTAAATACCCGGGCTGTAATGTAAGTTGGGTGGAAAATCGTGATATTGAAAATAAAACTCATTTACTAGCTGACCCGACAGACTCAATCAAAAGCAATTGGACTCTGACAGTTCCTCAAATTTATCTTTTCAGGTCAAGTTCTGGTGATGACGTCAGCATGGTCACCAGAACAGAAATATACAGTCACAAATGTGTAACTGAATATAAACGTATTTCAGATTGATTACTTTATTTACTATCAAATAATTAGCGTTATATCAACAATATGAACATTATGCGTTCATAGTTACAAAGTTACTAATTAAATTTCAAAGTTTTTTCTTTATATTGTAGTTTTCTACTCTTTTGTTTTATTTAAATAAAACAAAACAGTAGGTAAATGAATCGAAAGTCGATTTTAGATTGTTTAATATCGATTCAATTAATCGATTTATTGCTCAAATCGATCTTTGAGACCCAAAAAATCGATTCTTCGACTAATCTATATCAGATCACCATCCCTAGAGTTTACAGCTAGGAACAGTTTGAATGGGAAAAGAATAATGTGGTTTACGTTTTTCAGTGCATTATATAAAAGAAATTGTGTGTGTTAATATACAAGTTCCTTCCCAAAGAAGAACACCTCACAGGCTTTTACCAAAACATTCAAAGGCATTTATTTGCACTGTAATACCCTAAATATATTGCACTGCTATCAAAAATATTAATGCCATTTGTCAGAAAAACCAAAATTTCGACAAATCCTCAATGTTTGGGATGGGAAATATTGTTGAAGATCTTCGGTTGCATTTATGAATGATACTGACAAATGTTTAAGTGTGATATTTAGCGAGCCTTTTGTTCTTCAGTTATGCACTTCACGCAAGCAAATAAAAAAAAAAAAAAAAAAAAAAAAAAAAAAAAAAAAAAAAAAAATACACACACACACACACACACATGGAACGTTTTGCTAAAAAGCTTGTTTTCAGATTAAGGTGCCACAAAATATTGTTACGCCGACTGTGGCCGCCCGCCTCATTTACTTATATCAAGCTACCTCACACCACTGCGCGGCGAGTAAACGATGACAACGGGGTGAGTGAGTGAGTGGTTAGGGTTTAAGGGCCCGTCGACAGCTAGGTCATTAGAGCCCCACGATGACAACGGAGAGGTCAGAATAAGGACTATGAGTGCGGCAGAACAAAGCGTATCCAGCTTGTTGGCATGTTTATGAGAAGTGCCAATAAAATATAGATTTCCGGAAAAATGTCCGCTACATCATTCTGGTCCATATAAGCGAGTCAAAGCGGCGACAGAAGTGAGTTCTTCGAAGCCGTTAAGTGTTGAATGAGATAGTTGTGTGTGTGCAGTCTGAGTGTATTTATCAGCTGTTTGAAGGGGACACAGACAGCATTAGAACTGAAAGACACAAAAGTGCGTCAAGGTTAGGAGAAAACAAAACTGAGTTAAAAATCAAGAAAAGCTATAGATTGGGTGAAAGATAATTGAACACGTTGTTTGTGTACTTCAGTTTAAGAGGAGCAATGAAGTGACAAGAAAGGCAACTGCAAGTTGTCACACTGGTGTCAGAGGTGGGATTTGTCACAGTGCCATCTTGAAGCAATATGTATTTCTCGTGAAATATGGATATCGAATTTTTATGTGGAATACAATATTTCTCTACGTACTGTAACTATGCAGTATGTAAAAATATAGTTATACAATTATAACACTAATGATACGTTTAAAGCTCAAAACAGTTTTACAACAGCTTCCTCATAGTTTATGTCACAGCTCCTAGTCCGGAAATGCTTATTAATTCATTTCTCTGCATGGATAAGCTAATGTTATTAATATCCGATTTTTGTATAGCTTTTGTGGTGTTCTGCTAGGACATTGGCAGTAATGTATGCTAATATATCCAACATTCCCATGCTGACATACGCAACAAACATGTTCTGCATGAAAACAATTTTTTCTATTTATGAATATACATTAACTTCATTTACATTAACGGAGTAGTTTATTTCTGACAAAATGAAGGTCAACAAGCGACGCTGCATAAATGAAGGAATCCCAACCGTTTGTTTCAAATAGTACATATGCTGTAATGAATTGCGTGTGTTTTACTTTTTCTATTACTTATCTATAGCAAGTGTAGGACATATTGAATTGGATCCTAGCATTCAGTACGAACATTGCACCGGAAATAGACATTAGAGAGTCCCCAAATTGAAAAGAAGCATTTTTAGTAAAAACGTCCGTCCGTGGGTGAGGTTTTGAGATATGTGAGAGTGAATGAGAGAGTGAATAAGGGAGAGGAAGAGTGAGGAAGAGTGAAGGAGAATGAGGGAGAGTGAGGTAGAGTGAAGGAGAGTGAGGGAGAGTGAGGTAGAGTGAAGGAGAGTGAGGGAGAGTGAAGGAGAGTAAAGGATAGGGAGAATGAATGCGAGGGAGAGTGAAGGAGAGGTAAAGTGAAGGAGAGGTAGAGTCAAGGAGAGGGAGGGAGAGTGAGGTAGAGTGAAGGAGAGTAAAGGATAGGGAGAATGAATGCGAGGGAGAGTGAAGGAGAGGGAGGGAGAGTGAAGGAGAGGTAGAGAGAAGGAGAGGGAGAGTGAAGGAGAGGTAAAGTGAAGGAGAGGTAGAGTGACGGAGAGTGAGGGAGAGTGAAGGAAAGGTAAAGTGGAGGGGTAGAGTCAAGGAGAGGTAGAATGAAGGAGAGGTAGAGTGAAGGAGAGGGAGGGAGAGTGAAGGAGAGTAAAGGATAGGGAGAATGAATGCGAGGGAGAGTGAAGGAGAGGTAAAGTGAAGGAGAGGTAGAGTGAAGGAGAGGGAGGGAGAGTGAGGTAGAGTGAAGGAGAGTGAGGGAGAGTGAAGGAGAGTAAAGGATAGGGAGAATGAATGCGAGGGAGAGTGAAGGAGAGGGAGGGAGAGTGAAGGAGAGGTAGAGAGAAGGAGAGGGAGAGTGAAGGAGAGGTAAAGTGAAGGAGAGGTAGAGTGACGGAGAGTGAGGGAGAGTGAAGGAAAGGTAAAGTGGAGGGGTAGAGTCAAGGAGAGGTAGAATGAAGGAGAGGTAGAGTGAAGGAGAGGGAGGGAGAGTGAAGGAGAGGTAGAGAGAAGGAGAGGGAGAGTGAAGGAGTGGTAAAGTGAAGGAGAGTGAGGGAGAGTGAAGGAGAGGGTAAGGGTGACTGGGTGACAGTGAGTAAGGTAGAGTGAGAGTAAAGGAGATAGCAAGATTAAATCGGCGAGAGTGGATTAGAGTAAAGAAGGGCGAGAGAATGAGAAAGATTGAGTGAGAGTGCGTGAGAGGAAGAATGATAGAATGATAGAACGAGAGAGAGGGACAGAGAGAGTTCTTGATGTCTCATTACCTCATTATTTTCTGGCACTGGTGCCACAAATGGACTAATTTCACATGATTTATGTCGTCATAATAAGCCGTTTTAATACTAGGGCTGCATAAAAGACTGCTTTTGTATTGTGGAACAAAATAGTTACAGATACCTCCAACATACATTGTTTTTATACCGAAAATCACTGAACTTGTCACGGTTTTGAGACTTTACTATTCATTTTAACTGTATCTTTTATGCACTAATCAAGGGAAAAGCGAGTTGTATGGGAATCCAGTGTAATCCTATATGTGGCAAATTCAAAAGCAATATATTTTGTACTGCGAGCGAGTCTGGTTTGCAAAGGCTGAGCTGGCAGGTTTCTATGCTCGCTTTGATTGATGCAAAAGGTCAAAGGGTCCGCGAATTTCTGACATGACGTCATAAACACACAACAGTTGCTTTATCGTGCAAGGAAACGCATATTAAGTCCAACAAGATTGATGGCTTGATATGTTTATCAGAGCAAAAAGCGATTGACTAGGCGGCAGGCTTTTGAAATCACTGTCACATCAGCGGTTCTATTTGAGTCGAGTTCTTTCATCTTCACAAATCATTACTCAAGTACCTCGTATGTGGAGATGTTATCCAAAAATTTAGTATCCAAATTTCAACACGAATACATGTTTTAAGGCTTCTTGAACTAAATAGTACAATTCTCATTGAAAAAAGATCTGTTTGTACACAAAACGAATTGCACAGTTTCTGAAATTTGTCGAACTGTATTACCAGCTTGTCACATGTAAGTTTAACGTAAGTAAAATAGGAGATAAAGAAAGGAGTAACATATCCCCATTTGAAAAAAAAAAAAAAAAAAAGTTTAAGTATTGGCAAATTCAAAGAAATGAGAAAGAATATCTCGGAAATACTTCAGAGGGAAAACAAAGTATTTGACAAATTGTATTTTTTAACAAGGTACGCATTTTTATTTATTAAACTTTTGTTTGTCTCTTACTGCTTATCATTTATTAAAAAATGATCAGATATGAAGAGGTCTTCAGAGAGGACATTCTTAGAAAATGCAAGGTATGACCTAGAAACTGCCATGGAATCGCCTGTTTGTGTCCGTCACTGGATACTGACTGACTGTCCCTCCGACTGGAGTGATTACAGCCACTCAATACGCAAGATTCTCCAAAGAGAGAAGGTTGGACATCCCTGATGCAGACGATTATTACTTATTATATAATAAACGCTGGCGTCAGGATCAAATAAAGTATGACAATCAGATGTTAAAATATTAGAACTGAATTTTCATTGCTTTTTTTATTCGTTTCCTTAATCTCTTATGATCCGTTACTGCATGCAGACATTATTAATTCCTTCGCAGCGGTTATTGCTGGCGTTTCTGCTATGCATTGTGTAAACACGTGTATGGTGGCGCCAATAGAATTGTCTTCTGTTTGAAACGCCATTCATGATTAAGGATGCGTATACTTTAGTTATAAGGAAGGTAGTGTAAAGTTTTAGCCGAGCCTGAATAACTCTTTTCATGTGTTATTCGTATCTAGGGCGTGGTACGGGTCAGCAATTAATTAAAATGATAATTCTATAGATCCACGTTAAATGTTTGTTTTTATTTCAATATATAAGCACACAAATTACACAGTTTCATGAATTGGCGTCCTTCTTACATCACACTACGGGGTTCACACTTCCACAAACACGGACTATATGTTGTTGTACAATATATAGGTTCATATTGTTCTTTCTATTTCATGCCGCTTCACTGATTATACACTTGTTCTATGCGTCGTTATTTTGCGTTCTTTCATCACCAAAAGTTCGTCTAAAATAACGCTTTACACAAACAAATTATTCAATTTATGCGAACTTTGTCTTTTCGTATGATGGCTACCCAAGCCATGGGAAGAAGACAATTGAATCTATACTTTACCAACTATAATTACCATCCGTAAGTTTAGGAGGCCTTTCCGCTGCCTCTATAATTTTGTATTGAACTATTTTAGAGTGCTTACACAGATATAGCGCCGGTTTAAGGTCGCCACCCTGGAACCATAGTATTCCTTAGTTAATACTATCGGGAAGTAACTGCTGGACTAGTTATTTGTTGTATATATCCTGCTCAGTAACGGAAACGTACCAGAAAAGCTTATCCAAGAGTTCATACATGAACTACTAAAAATTACGTCACGGAATGAACCCTTATCTTCACTCGGGTGGTACACCTTGGAACCCACCCTTTTGAAAAGCGTTTTGCCCCGGGCATCGATCCGCCGTCCCATGCTCGCCTATGATTTATAACGCTCGGTTGATTCCACGCTGAATGCAAAGAGTTGTGGCAGAATTATCACAGCTCCATTCCGCATGAAAAACTGCTACATATTTTAAGGAGCATGTGGTTCCGAAACTGCATGTGGTATCAAACTGTTACCGGGCACTAGTATTAACTTTGGCTCAACTCTCAAACAGTGACGGCTAACAGCTGACAGCTATCGCTTGCTATTCCTGTCTAGCAAGGGAACAATGGCCATGGTGGTGCTGCTGGTCAGTGATGGATCACTCCAAATGAATCAGTAATTACGGAACCTTCAGCTTCAACTCAAATTAAGATTATTCAATGCAAATATTGCAACTGTAATAGACAGCAGACGTAACAGAGAAAGACAGCTTCCCACTTTGATATCAGGGCATTGATTCTAATGGGATTATGAAATTATCTGTTAGGAAAAGGTAACCAATGACATTTATTGGACCTCAAGCAGTAAGAGTGAAGTTCATTTCAGACACCAAAATAGAGGAAGAAGTTAATTTTAAATGTTTCGACTGCTCAATAACACGATACATCCGGGTTAAGTGCAAATATTGGTATTGCTAATTCAAGACAGCGTAATTAACAGTACTACATTAAAATTTGTTTATTAAGGGTAGTATGCTTTCACGTTGATTAGTATCTCCAAGTTCTGAAGGTCAGTGACTGCACACTACCTAGGCCAGCAGGTAACACTTTGAAGTATGAACACATTGAAGCTATGGATAAGCTATTCTGATAAGTGTTGTTCATCTCATGGCTGAGTTATGACCATGGAGCACGCAAGACGAAAGAAAAAAGAACTAACAAACCAAAGTAGACGCATACTGTGACAAAACTACAAATCTGGTCCAGGTAATTTTCTATTCCTTTATTTTTCTTACAAAATTTTGCACAAAAACACTTATCTTCTACTGATGTTGACACAGTCTACAGTTTTTCTGATATTACAACTCACTCTTGTTTTCTTCTCATGGCCTTGACTCAGTCCTTTTGCTGTCTTTCTTCTCGTGCATTAACTCCGACGGTACAATCATTATATGTACTTCAATTAGACGCGACGTATGTTTCAAAACGAGTGTACCCCAGACAGCTGCCTTGTACTTACACACTCACTGACCCATGTCTGTAACTCTCACTCTCCTTATCGTTCCTGGCCTCCTTATATAACCAGGATGACGTAACATTAACGTTTCTCAACTTCTACAAACACGCCGGCCACCGGATGCCTCTCGAAGGTTCTTTCTGTTGCCGCTTGATTGTTATTAGTCAGATGTTTGCCACCTGAGCGGAGTGGGGAAGCTTGACTGTGAGCGCCTTGTCTTCGCCTGGGGTGGTGTGAAGTAGCTTGGTCCGACCGTCCTTTGTTATGCGCCGCGCCTGACGTCACAAGATCTAAAGTGATCAGAACATAAGAAAAACAGAGGAGGTGGTCATTAAAATTTAGAGGTGGTGATAGCGAAATTTTAAAACTTTTGCGAATGAAAGCGGTCATTGGTTTTAATTTGAAATTGTTACGACCATGATCTGTTGATTTCGACTGTCGTTTACGAGTGGAATTATCATTAATTTTACTATTGTAATTTATCACAATCCCTACTGCGTTACTAAAAGAAAAGAAAGATCATTCAATCTAGAATGCCTCATAATTTATCATAAAACTGCTTGAATATATTTATAAACCATAATGTAAAGAATAAATAAATAAAAAAATGTATGTAAAGAAAGAACTAAAGCCGCAAGCCCATTTTTTATCAATCCAGCAACGAAATAAAAAAGAAACCAGTATTGGATATCGGGAAATAGTTGTATCGTTGTGTCCCTAATTAAAACCAAAATAAATTAAAATACGGCTCAGGATAAAACAGAAAAGAGGTTAAAAGAGAGCCCTACCTCAAGGCACCCTTCCTTTGCATACAAAATTATGCAATACCTGACTTTGCCGCAGTAGAAATTAGCTTTGCTAATCCCTGTGTTAAAAAGGGGAAATCTAAAGATTGCGTACATTTTCCAAGGATGTATAATGTCTCCCCTAGCTTATAAAAAGTGTGACTCGTGTAGTACCAACATTCATTGAAGACATATGAATTTAAGGTGGCCTTTCCGCTGGACAGGGATTGAAGAAATTGTGTCCAGGATCAAAATACAGGAACTGTGTCAAGATGCAATATTGGACACAGACTATGAGTAGCACAGGTGATGTCTTATATCATATACAGTTTCTACTTTCAACTGAAAGGTTTTCTTGTATGACATTAAATTTTAATTACATTTTTGTGAATTTCCACAGCTTCTGAAATTTGTCAAATTCTGTTACTAGCTTGCCATAGACCAATAATCGGGCTACGTGTAGCTTCTGATGTGTACAACATGCTGTGAAGCATTCAATAGCTGAGCAACGATTTAGTGAGGCGTCAGAAATAATCAATAGTTTACTTTCATGTAGACGTGTTATAGGCGGGTAGTCTGAATACTGTTGCTATTGGATACGAGTAAGGAGAGGAAAAAAAGGTGAATCTACGAAGTCCTCGCTAAATAATCATGATACCTTTGCATTTTACTAAATTCACATTCTGTAAATGTTGAAATTCAAAATCCGTTTAACTGAAGCACAGGCAAACGTGTTCTACTTTTGAAGCTCTGCAACTCTTAGAAGATCTCGAGATCTGAAATTTGATTGTCACAAATTAAACCGTAATCATGATGCAGTTAATTGTTTTTCTTTGTGAAATAAATACCTAGGTTGCTGAAAGGAAGAGAGGAGGTGGATATAGGGAAAAAAAGTTATATTATGTAGTGATTGTTTTTTTTTTTTTTTTTTTTTTAATCCCCTCCACTTGAGTAATATGCATGCACAGTGGTCGTTCAATATGCGTGTAATAAGTAATATATTTATTCTGACAGTTCTAGTTATACAAATACACCCTCAGTCTAGTGCAATAATAGAATAAAACAAATTTAATTAATAACCATATTTCCCACAATATAGAATTTATTCCTACCTCTTGGAGTTGGTTATATTTATTATTTCACCTTTATGTTCAACATTTTTTAAAGTAATAAATTTATTCTACCAATTCTAATTATACAAATCCACACCCTTAACCTAATACAATAATAGAATAAAACAAAAATAATTAATTATAACCATGTTATTTATCCAAGTATATTTTGCACAAAAATGTGGACTCATTAAAAGACACAATTTATGTCAAATACATTTTTGTGAAGTGAATCACTTCCGAGTTGTTCGTCCTTATTTGTTTGAGTGTTCCAGTAGTTACTCTTTCCTAAAGTGAGAATTCCTTACTCTTTTTTTGTGTTCCGGACATGCAAAGAGAATGGAATGTCAAAGTCACCGCATTTGACTATGGTTTTACTCATTAAAAACAGCATATTTTGAGGTTGATTAGCACCTCCAACTAGGCATAGCACAGAAGATGTGGTGCAGAGTGGGCGGGATCACGGTGTTTATCGAAACCGGTTTGAATACGTGCCTCAAGGCCAGTAATCTGCACTGCCTAGGCTGCTAGGTCATGCACTGAGGTGTGAAGCAAAACGAATGGTCTATGCTGAAAGGCGTTGTTCATGCCACAGTTAGGACCATGCAAAACATACATCTGGTGATTGGTTTGTAGGAAAACTGCTAATACGACGACAAAAATAACTAACACACCAAAACGGATATAAGTAACGGATAAACTTACCATTTGTAAGTATACTTGCACTTAACACCCTGTATAAATAACACAAAAAGTGAAAAGCCCCAGAATGAACTTCAGTTTGAAGGAGGCAATCTTCCATTCCTGAGATTTTCAATACGTTTTTGCTGCCTTCAAATGCATTCTCTTGTACCAACACTGGCGTTTGCTAACCTTAGGGCTACTTGTTCAGCACGAGGGTAAAAGCAGAATGGTTCCTCTGAACACACCGGAAACCTCGCAGATTACCCCTGAACCCTTGGAGAAGGCTGAAATTTACGAGCATAGGTTTTTAGTTAACCACGCTATTGGGGCTGAATTGGAAATTGTTCTTTGCTATCTGATAATTGATTTTTCCTATCTGATTCACCTTGGAGCCCTTGGCTGCCCGCGGCTTGTGTGAAAAGACAATTCCACAGTCCACTAGCCATGGGCCAGATGATGTGGGGTTTTTCAGCACCTAATTTGTCTGGTATTTGGCCTTAAGTGAATTTATATTTCTGAAGAAAAAGTTAATATCCTTTTGGTACATTAGCTTCTTATATGAGAACTTATTTACTGCAAACCTAGATGTACGATATTTTTTAATTTTATGAATTCAGTAACTCAATACTGTTGTCATGCGCTCAGCAACTGTTCATAATATAGCAAATTATACAGTAAGCGAATAATCTTGATAATGATATCCATGAATCGCTGTCATTCGTGTAATAATTTTCATGACTACCCCAGTAAGATTATTCACGAGCTGGATCCCTTTTGTGCAATCTCAACATTATATATTGTAAGAAATTAGTCATGAAATAATTCAGTGTCCACAGCTGACATAAGAGAGACTGTTTTCATTTGTTAGTGGATTCTAGCCCTTCTCCCTGGATTTTGTTCTGGTTTTTGTTACCTGGCGTGTTGAACAGATGAGTATCTCGCCTGTATTGCCTTCCTGGGAAAGCAAGCAGGTGTTGCAGACTTTAGTGTAGCCTATTATCAACACAGTATGACAAGCAGTTATAAATTCGTATCTTAATTATCACGTATAGGCCTACTTGCACATAATATCGCTGACGGGAGATCTGATTTAGTCTAAGGTCAGAAAATGGACTGAGAACAATACAGAATCGCATTGTATAAACATCTGATTAGTTGTACTCACATGACTTTCTCTACTCTTGTGCTAACCATTCTTTCAAACCCTTATTCTTCTTCGTGTTAGTTGAGATAAACGTGCTGAAATTCTGTTATTGCTCGTTTTCTTGCAAGTGCAATGGGAATATGGGAATACAGTAGGCTTTGAGCGATAGTCAAATATTTTTAAAGCTTTGAAACTCCGTTCTCTTTGCACGGTTAACATATAAACACACACACACACACAGACACAGACACACACACACACACACACACACACACACACACACACACACACACACACATATATATATATATATATATATATATATATATATATATATAACGCAAATAACGAGGAATGTCTTCGAAATGGTTCACTCTACGAAATATTTGTTCAGACATAAATTGCGCGTTATAACAAAATCTACATTTTTTGTAGGTATAGTAACATTTCGTCTATCTCTTACGGTTTACCAGTTATACTAAAGTCATCCAGATTAAATAGGACTTCGTGGGCTATAGCCAGAAAATTCAAGATATACATTTTATTTATCATAAACATATCTCACACATTTTAATCAAAATCGTTAACATCTTTGAATGCTTGTATTATGTTATTTCGCAAGCACATGTATGATAAAACACCTCCCCAACAAGCTAGCTTGGAAACTACTAAGGTTTAACACATAATGAAGCAACCAAGTTCAGCATTATTTGCTGCTGGATTACATGGGAAGTTTTCAATCGATTGGAGTAACGACACACTAACCTAGCAATGCACATTCCAGAGGGCACGTTCTATAGGTTAGTAGCTGAGCCAAAATGCGGCATGTGCGTGTTCGCTTCCTTCCAACGTCAGATATACGAGCGAGCGAGGCAATTTGGCACACCAAATTTGTGATTGGTATGCTGCCGCCTTTTAGGGGATTTAGCGCTCTCCCTAATGGCACATTTCTGTCCCAGCTCAAATCTAGTTAGTCATTCACCGGCTACGGAAGGTAACATAGTACGTTCTAGTTCAAAATGTTGACTTTACACAGAAAGATGAATTCTAACCTATTTTATTCAATATATTTTTCTAAGGCTTATACCTACAATTATTAGCAAGCTTACATTTGTACAGTAAAACCTCATTTATCCGGCGCTGTAAAGTACTACATATTGAGTTTAAGAAATATTTATCAGTGTGTCACACGGTGCTGGCGCGGTAGGTCTCACCAGCTGTAAATAGTGCCGGAAGAAAGCGTTGACCTTGATTCCTACACTTCCTTCAATCTCCTCATTTTTCCTACTCTTCTTAGACGGCACGCGCCTAACTTTATGGTGTTTATTTCAACCGGATTGGTTTTGTGTCTTATCAAAGTGTTTGGGAGTGTAATTCAGTGTATACGTTTAAAATAACATCAAAGTGAAAGAAGATCGTGGTTTCAATGGATACAAAGTTGGATGATACTAATCGAACTGATAAAGGAGAAACATTGAAGAAAATAGTTGCTGCGCACCAGCTGACAAACATTATGCGTACTTGGAGCATTAGCCCGACACCACTCCAGATGAACTATTAGTAATAAAGCATTTGTATGACCGTACTTCGTTCAAACGCCACACTTGTTTAAAACAGAAGACTGTGGACCAATTCATTGTTAAGAAATGAACTGATTTTATGTGATTAAGAACTTTATATTTTTTAAATTCTCGTAAACAACACGTACTATATACTGTACATAATTTCATTACAAGACAGTTTTTATCGTCATAAACGGCAACTCTGGATATTTAAGGACTCCTTTGCTTGTTACCCTTATAACCCGGATTATCCTCATTTTCGATTTTCCGGATTGCCTTTGGTCCCAGTTAGTCCGGATAAACTTAGTTTTACTGTATCTACTTCACATTAATCAAAATAATCCTTTGCAGAAATAGTTTCATTACATATTTCGTTGAAGATGAAAGGGGGTAGAACAAACCGTCTCGATACTCAGATACTACATGCTGATTGCTGTATGCAGGCTTATAAGTTCCATATTTTCAGTCCAGGTAGTGGAAGTAGAACCTGAAAAGAGGACCTTTAAAACAAAATGAAGATACGTTTATTAAACAGTGTGTACCCTTAACTAAACGCACGCTGCAGTTAAACCCACTGGTCCACACATGAAGAATATGTATTTTAATGTCAACATCACCTATACCATTACAGCTATAATCATTATTTTTGCACCAACACTGCACGGTACTTGGGGTGGAATATTGTATATGAAAATCAAGTTTGTAGGTTCAAAACAAGGCATGTGGCATACATGTAAATTAATATTAATATATGTGTTACACTCACGTGACTTTCTCTACTCTTGTACTAACCATTCTTGCAAACTCTTACTCCTATATCTTCTTCGTGTTAGTTGAGATAAACATTTGCAGAAATTATCTTATTACTTATTTCCTTGTAGGTGCAAGGGGAATATGGAAATACTTTGAGCGATAGTCAAATCTTTTAAAGTTTAAGATTCCGTTCTCTTTGCATAACATATAAAAACTGAATAACGATGTTAAATTTGAGAGAAGTGTTTTCCAAAACTCACACAGATAACAGAGAATATCTCCGAAAAGGTTCACCCTAAAAAAAATTATTCAGCCATAAATTGTGAGTTTTAGCAAGATCCACATTTTTTGTATAGTAAGATTTGGTCTATCTCCTACGGTTTACCAGTTATGCCAACGTCATCCAGAGTATATAGGACTTCATAGACTATAGCCAGAAAATTCACGATATACATTTCATCTGTCATAAAAATATCAAACATTTTGATCAAAATAGTTAGAGCCATTTTCCAGAAAATCAAAATTTTCGAAAAATTTTCGGTAGTTTAGGGTAGAGGAATTTTCTTCAAAACCTTCATGTCGCATCTTTGAAAGACATTAAACTAAAATTTGGTTTTTAACCGACTTTTCGTTTTTGAGTTACGCTGTTTTCTTTTGATTCTGGGGCATCAAAACATATTTCCTATGAAAGCTTGTCATCCAAATTTTGGGTGGAATACAACACTTCCTCTACTTTACGATACGTGGTAGAGAAAGTAAAAATACAGGTGTTATAATTATATTCCCTTAAGCTATCATATTTAACGTGATTTAACTATTTTTTCTACCTCAGTAGAGCGCTAGCAGAAATAGACGAACTGAATTAAGGAATTTAAATCGCTTATTTGAGGCAATTCACATTCTATATTGCCTGTACACCTGCGACTTGCTGTGTCAGAAACTACGACAGAGGAATGGAACCTGTTGTACCATGGAGGAAAACAAGTCAGCATTAGCTTTAAATGGGAAACTTGCAGCAGCGTCTCTGCAGACTGTAGAAACTGTGTCTATAAGGAAAGAAAATGCGTTAAAATGAACATTTTACCATATTTTCGTGCAACTTCTGAATATGGCTTGATTATATTGTCATTTTCCAGAAGAGGCTGTCTAAAGCTGAAAATTTAATACTCTGAGGATATGACAAGCTGCTTTCTGTTAAAGAGGGGGAAAATGAAGGTAAATACGATGTTGAAGTCTCTATTACAAGCTAGGAATAAAGATTTATACTCAAAGAGGGAAAAGCAGATAAAAATGGAAGTTTACTTTGTTCGAATTAGCATACAAGGCTGCGTAAAAGAAACTGCAAAGGAATGCGGAAATTAGATGAAAAGATGTACATAGACTGAAGGAAAGGAGACGAGTGTGCAACATAATAAAGATATTTGAGTGGCGTAGGCGCCTGCAAAATAAATAAAAGGAACGTTATTAAGAAAGGCAAGAGGATTTGAGACGTCAAGAGCCTTCAAGTAGCTGGGGAAGATCTACTTCGGCGGCAAGTGCTGGCATCTACAGAGTAAGCATACGGCCATTAGTCTTACGTCGGCAATGTGTGGACCGCGAACCTTGGATGCAAATGGAAAACATTAATGGAGCTCTGGGATAACATAGAAACAAAATGTGTTACACTCACATGAATTTCTCTACTCTTGTACTAACCATTCTTACAAACTCTTATTCCTATATCTTCTTCGTGTTAGTTGAAATGAGCATTTGTACAATTATCTTATTGTTTATTTCCTTGTTGGTGCAAGGGGAATATTAGAATACAGTAGGCTTTCTGTGATAGTCAAATGTTTTAAAACTTTGAGATCCCATCCTCTTTGCACGCTTAACATATAAAGAAATGAACAACGATATTCCATTTCACAAAGGGTTTGTTTTCCGAAACTGACACAAATAACATGAAATATCTCCGAAATGGTCCACTCCACCAAAAAAAAAAAAAAAAAAAAAAAAAAAAAAAAAAAAAAAAAAGACCATAAATTTTTGTAGAGTAAGAGTTTGTCTATCTCTTACGGTTTACGGGTTATTCAAAAGTCATTCAGAGTAAACAGGACTACATAAGCTGTAGCCAGAAAGTTCAAAATATACATTTTATTTGTCATAGAAATATCTTAAACATTTGACATTTTAATCAAAATTGGCAACATTTGCATGTGGAAGGAAGCTAAGGAACGCTGTTGTAAACACTAGCAACCTGAATACTGCTAGAAAAGCTTTTAAAAAATCGTATGTGTGGCACTCACATAACTCTCTGTACTGTAGTACTAAATACTCTTACAAACTCTTATTCCTATATGTTCTTCGCGTTAGTTGAGATAAACATTTGCGGAAACTGTCTTATTGCTTATTATCCTGTAGGTGCAAGGGTAATTTGAGTGATAGTCAAATCTTTTAAAGCTTTGAGGTTCCGTTCTCTTTGCTCGGCTAAGATATGAGAAAATGAATAACGATCTTCCATTTGACGAAAGTTGAAGTATTTCTAAACTCACACGAATAACAAGGAATATTTCCGAAATGTTTCATTCTAAAAAACAATTAGGTGGGCATAAATTGTGTGCTTTGGCAAGATCTACATTTTTGTATAGTAAGATTTAGTCTATTTCTTACCGTTTACCAGTTATGCAAAATTCATTAAAAGTAAGCAGGACTACACAGGCTATAGCTAGAATATTGAAGATATGCATTTCATTTATCATGAAAAGGGTTGTTTATCGCGCAGGACGTTTGTTCAAACCTTCGTGTCGCATCTTTAAGGTATAATAAACTTAAATACCAACTTTGGTTTCGAAACGACTTTTCGCTATTGAGTTGCACACACACACACAGATATTTTTCTTGAAGTGCTTTCTTCTCAATTTAGGGAGGGGGGCCTCAAAACATATTTCCGATGAAATGAAAGCGTTATTTGCAGTAGCTAATAGCAAACAGGCATGTGGAGAAACTATGTGATCAAACCTAAGCTTCAGAATCAGTTTACTAGTAAATGTCTAGTTTTTTAATGACGCTTTCAGTGGTCAGAGTCATATCGGAACCTCTGGTTTGCTGGTATTTCATTTACGTATCATATATCTACTGCACTTACCTGTCACTAAATCTACTGATACAGAATACCCTTAAAAACGGCCGGTCTAAACCGCATTTTAAACCACATCCTGGTGATCAGCAGGCAAGAGCCTGGACAATTGAGTTACCTAGACCAAGGAAATTAGGTTATGTGAATATGGTAGAAGAATAACTATAAAAATGAGTTTTAATAATTTCATAACTCCTATTTTACTACTTTGTGCCAAATCTCTTCTATATTCGCAATTAACTGTATCACAATACATTTATCTTACAGGAATTCAAAAATTTTGAAACACAACTTTAAAAGCTCATAACTATCTTAAATTGTATTGGGTAACACAACACGCTCCAGTGATGAAATAATCAGAATTGCTTTATAAAATACTTTCTGGGACCACCCTCAACGAATTCACATACACATACGCGCAGATACAGATTTTAAAATGAGGATTTTGGCTTCGGGGTAGCCCATTACAAATGGAAATTCACCGAGAATCGAAAATTACCATAAACATTTCGGATATAGTTGATTATAATACATATTTTAACATAATTACGTCAATGATTTTAATTACATAATTTCGTTCCTGGATGACACAAAAATTTCCTGTGTGCATTTAGACCAGAGAAATGCCGTGCTCAATAGGTATAATTTTGAAGATAGTTCACAATACTAATTCTAACTTACGCTATTGAAGAGTTAGTGTTGTGTGTGAGAGACAGAGAGAGAAAGGTGTGTGTGTGTGTGTGTGTGTGTGTGTGTGTGTGTGTGTGTTTGTGTGTGTATGTGTGTGTGTGTGTGGCACTCAGGTTCACGAAATCTTTTCAATAGCATTTGTAGAAATTCATTGGAAGGAGGTTTTATAGAAAGCGAAATCTATACATAGGCTATCTGAAATACCTGGTTTTTCCCTTGGTTAACTTACGATAGGTACTATAAAGAACCCAAAATAAAAAAATAAAGACACCAGGAAACAGTATTGAATAGTCGCAAATGCCACAGGAAGATAAGGAAGTAGAGAAAGCTATGCGAATTTAAGACGCTGCATTTCTATGTCGGTCATTTAGAAAATTGTATGAATTATTATTAGTAGAAGAGATCGTGTGAATGTAACGCGATGTATCTATTGCAATGATAAATAATTGTATAAATTGCACGTTGAAGGGGAGTAGATTAATTATTTTCAGTGTTTTATATTATACTAAGATAATCTGCATATATGTAGTAATACAGTAAGTTTTGTGTTTCAATCTAATTGTATTTTTTCTACATTGTGTTCTTATGGCATCGTCAAAATATATGCTAAAAAGAGTCGGTGCTAAAATGCCCCTATCTTACACTGTCTTTACTAAAACAGGTTTACTAATAAAATTATTTTCTTTTCATACTATTTCTGTATGCTTATATGTATAATTTTAACAGTATTTATTAGTTGTTTCGGTAATCCCATGTTGTCCATGACATTCTATAATTTTTCTTGCGTTATCCTACCAGAAGCTTCTTCAATATCAATAAATACTATAAAAGTTGGTAAACTATATTCTCTTTGTTTTTTAGTTATGAATACAACAATGCAAAAATCGTATTTCTGTCTCATGTTGCTGAGAAATACCGTTTCAAAGTGTGTATCCATCAATTTGGGACAAGTGCTGTCAATTTCAGTTATTAAATTAGGCATGTAAATTAATTTTGTGAAATTGAAATTAAACTCACCTGGCATGGAAAAAGTATTACGTTTTAAGACTTCAATACCAATGTATATAGAAGACTTGGTTAGTGAATATCACTAATTTTACGCCCTTTTAGCTGTACCTTTCCCACATTTTAAAACGTAGCGGACCAAATGTTAAAAGTGTTTCTGAAGTGAACTCACTTTTAGCGAGCCAGATGTAAAATTTGTTAACGTAGTAATTGAGTTAACCTCCGAGGGCTTTCTATGCTAGGTTGAAAATGAGAGGAGTTCAGTCTACTCCCACACTAGTGAATACGCAAACGCAGTGCTCCACTTCTTTGTGTCAAATTGGATTTTCCATTTCACATGGAATTAAAATCCAACTGATTGATATTTCCACATCCAGTGTTGCTTGTTTTCAAACCGCAGGCTGCCTCAGAAACATCATTGGATCTCTGTCCTTCCCCTTTTCAAAATGAAATTGTGAGCTAATTAAAGGAAGATTAAATTCCATTTTCATACGGCGTGTTCCGTATTTTTATCACGCAACATAAAACGAATTATAAAATTGCAGCCCGGGGACAGAAGTAATTCGGTAAAAACCTCAGAAGCGCTTCACATAAACGGATTTCTAGCTCGCCTCGCTTCTGAAAACGTCCGCAAAGGGAGCGAGCGTATGTGTGTGTGGGCCCTTGTTCAATCATGTTCTATTGTTTAACCTGGTGTGAAGGTTGAAAGGGTCTGAATATACACGTGAAAGAGGGTGAATATGCCGAGAACCACACAAGGGTAGCGCTCGAAATGACTTCATTATACCGACATTGACCTTTAAAAGGGTTAGTCTTCCAGTTACGGGATAATCCCCCATCATTTCTAAGCATAGAACTAGGGGATTCACCAATTTGTATGCGGTCTCGTTCGTTCATGGCTTTAAATCAATGTAATACATACACCACCTCGGACATATATGTGACGACAAATAATGAGGAAAAATATAGCTGCCTATTTCTAATAGGGACACGCACCCGTATTCATATCTGTGTGCAAAAAATGTATAGATCCTATACAGGATGGAAGATACTGCTTCGGCCAGAATAACCTAGCTAATAGATGCAGGTGTAACAAATATAAAATATTAGGTATCGTTTTGGTAGGTTTGATCGTTTCACTTTTTCGGCAATGTTGAGATGTGTGAACAAAACACTAGTCCAGTGCATTTACCGTACCGCTGAAGGGGACCACTGTATTCTCTCAGTACTAGAGTTGTAAAACAACCGTAGACTATCATAAATAAATGTATACTATGGTAGTTTTCAGTTACCAACTTGACGGATTTTCTATCAAAATTAACGGACTTTTTATGGATGTTACAAGAAACAATTGAGGGACTCCGGGATAGAATTTTTAATTTTCTCTATTTTTATAAGTATGAAATTAATACTTTGCACGCTTAAGGCTGTTTTGTGTTATAAACTACCACACAAAATTCCAACACACTGTGTTTAATAATTCTGAGGAAATAAATTATATAAGTTATTCCTCATGCAAAAACACCCTAATATTCAAAATACTTCATACGAATTAAAAACTAAAAGTTTCATTATTTTATAAACTCCAATTGCCCTACAAGCACCATCAATCTATTTGATCAATTTCTTTATTCTTTTAACTTTTTGTGTATACCCGCACAATGATGTGTGCTACCCTTGTGAAGGTAACTTGTAATCACCTCATTTGGCGATAGCTGTATGAAGGTTCGAACCCTAGTCATAACATTTCTTAATTTGTTGTATTTTTATTGTGAGTTGGGCTACTTTGCATCACGTGACGTACTGGCGAGCGCGTCTCACGCGACTGCTGTGTGCCCGTGCCATTAACAATAGGCGGTAGGAACAAAAGGGACTTTTCTAGCGCATTATAGAGACTTCTTGCTACATAATTTCCGATCTATACGTGGAGTCGAGAAAGGATACTGTGACGTCACCCCAGTATAAAGGGATACGTGACATTAGCAGGGTCGGTCAGTTAGTTTAGTTTTGGATTTAAGTTATAGACACCAGTAGGTCAGAGTATCAGAGAGAACAAGACAACTGTGCCTCGTAAGATAAACAAGCGTCGAGTACGTCATAGTTATAGTGTATGACAGACAGTGAACGCGAAGACACTAAAAGGACTGAGCAAGGTTACGAGAAGCCAAAGTTATGAATTACGATAGCACGGAAATTTGTAAACTGTTCACAACGAGAGGAAAAGTGAATCCGTGATAACATTTTAGGAAACAATAAGGTAACAAAGGTAATGGAACTGCATTTTTGGTCGTTTATTATAGTATTATAGTTTGCTCCTATTTACTACGTCACTTGTGTACTCTACTCATGTGATGGCAGATGTGGAGAATGCAGTGGCCGGGCGGTAGACCTTGTAAAGGGCTGTTGCTCCGTGGGGCTAGTTATTGTTTTCTGCTGTTGATATCTCGTCTTAAAAAATTCACGTCGCCCTGCATTAAAGTTAACGATTTCCTTGTGAATAGCCTTTTATACATATTTTTTTCTTTATTTAGGTTACATAATTTTATATTGGCTATGTCCTTTTGATTACTGAAGCTAGAAAGGATGCGAGGGAAGGACTAGAAAATGCTAGACAATAGCTACAGCAGCGAATTTAAAATTTCGGTTAATTCCAGAGGCAGGGAGTTTAAATTCGCACTGTTTCTTGGATTACGTGACACGAATGCTGCAACATTCAACCAGCAAACCAACCGCAAAGCCTAGCTTCGGTCCCCGGCCGAGATAAATTCCCTTGGGTTAAGCTTCTTGCACAGTTCGCCTTGTCTTTCCTGTAATTTTAAGCTTCAGAGAACTGCGAATTCATCGCTGTTTCGTTTAACTTGTCTACTCAGTCCTAGTGGAGAGAACTCAAAACATGCTTCCTCAGATTAAGAGAAGGAGGAACGAACGAACGAACGAACGAATGAATGAACGAAGCCTAAAGCGTCCCGTAAAGGGTAAATACCTGCTGCAAGAGGGGAAGCTCTTTTGAACACTTAACTGGTGAGGTATTCCACAGGGGTAGGCAGTATTATAAATATTAATTCTTGTACACACTGGATTTCACTTAGAGTTACACTAATAACTCTTAAAATAACGTAACTTAGATGTAGTTTTCTCTTTACAGGCTATTATTTCTTATCAATTGTCTTTCATACTTTTTTCGAAATAGTTTTACACCTTGCACCTGGTACAGCCGGCTCACTGTGTTTTTCTATAAATAACTTAATAAAAACGTTGTATATTCAAATTATGACGCCTTTAATGCCGAGTATTTAGTTTCCATCCTCGCCGAGAGTTCGTTCTGGATGTATAACGCTAATGTTTTCTTTACAGGTAAGAACAATGTTGGAATGATATTCTCTTTGGACTTAAACACATTACGCCCCTCAAACTTGTAGACAGCTATGAGCTGGCAAGTCGACCGTTGAGATAACCTGGCCTAACTAATGGATAAGCCATCCTGGCTTCCCCCTGCGGCTAGGAGCATGTGAACTACAAACATTTGAAGCAGGCTGTACACTATTTAAGACATCTAAGTTTCTGATTGTCTTACTAGTTATAACTTACTGATTAATGAACTGTTGGTGACAGATGCAATACGGAATTAGGGTGCAGTAATGAGGCAAGGAAAGGTGGAAGGGGGATAGATAGACATGATGTCGTGTGTGTGTGTGTGTTTGGGTGGGTGGATGTCTGCGGACAGTATAACTCAAAAACGAAAAGGCGGTTAAAAACAAGGTTGATATTTGCGTTTAATATCTCTTAAGGATGCGACATGAACATTTCGAAGCAAATTCCTCTATCCTTAACTACCCTCTACAAGGAATTTTTCGAAAATTGTTTTCTCAGAAACGACCCTAACGATTCTGATTAAAACACCATATGTTTGAGATAGTTTTAAGACAAATTAAATGTATATTTTGAATTTTCTGGCTATAGCCTATGTAGTCCTGAATGACCTTTGCATATCTGGTAAACCCTGAGAGACAGACCAAATCATACTATACAAAAAATGTAGATCTTGCCAAAATACACAATTTATGTGCAAATAAATTTTATTGTAGGGTGAACCATTTCGGAGATACTCCTTGTTATGTGTGTGTTTCGGGGAACTTAATGGATAATGGATCACCGTTGTTCATTTCTTTATATGTTAAGTTTACAAAGAGAACATAACCTCAAAGCTTTAAAAGATTTGACTATCGGATTGAGCATTTCCGGTAAAATCTCGACAACAAAATTCTGGTTAGAAATTCATGCGAACTAGTTTGATGCCCTGAAGCCAGTTCCATTCCTTCAATAATACGAAATAAACGCCACACTAAAATGCTTTATTTGCATGAATGCGTTTTTGCATAGCATGGAAATCTGGACGACATCACAAGGAAAATATGGAACAAAAAATAGAACTTTTATACGTGCACTCCATCAGCCATATTCTAGGTTCAACTTCCAACTGCGTAAAAGCTCTGAAATCCGTGTCCATTTGACTTTGTGACCATCTAAGTGCCTATATTTCCCCGCATTGGCTGTATGGCTTTTCTGGACAGCAATAAAATCCTAGTACACATTACTGCGATTTTAAACCCCTATAAACTCCACCCCAAGCTGTTCATTCCCTTCTCTTTGTTGGGGTCATTCAGGGAGAAAAAATCTAACTACAGTAGCGTTTCAAAAGTTTATTCTGAACATAAAAATGTAATTACTTACTGACCTAGTATCAAAGAGCAGTCTACAAAGTTTTAAATTGAATAATATGAAGCCTTAGGTCAACGAAATATCACTTAATGTGAATTTATTATTATTATTATTATTATTATTGTTATTGTTATTGTTATTGTTATTGTTATTGTTATTGTTATTGTTATTGTTATTGTTATTGTTATTGTTATTGTTATTGTTATTGTTATTGTTATTGTTATTGTTATTGTTATTGTTATTGTTATTGTTATTGTTATTGTTATTGTTATTGTTATTGTTATTGTTATTGTTATTGTTATTGTTATTGTTATTGTTATTGTTATTGTTATTGTTATTGTTATTGTTATTGTTATTGTTATTGTTATTGTTATTGTTATTGTTATTGTTATTGTTATTGTTATTGTTATTGTTATTGTTATTGTTATTGTTACTGTTACTGTTACTGTTACTGTTACTGTTACTGTTACTGTTACTGTTACTGTTACTGTTACTGTTACTGTTACTGTTACTGTTACTGTTACTGTTACTGTTACTGTTACTGTTACTGTTACTGTTACTGTTACTGTTACTGTTACTGTTACTGTTACTGTTACTGTTACTGTTACTGTTACTGTTACTGTTACTGTTACTGTTACTGTTACTGTTACTGTTACTGTTACTGTTACTGTTACTGTTACTGTTACTGTTACTGTTACTGTTACTGTTACTGTTACTGTTACTGTTACTGTTACTGTTACTGTTACTGTTACTGTTACTGTTACTGTTACTGTTACTGTTACTGTTACTGTTACTGTTACTGTTACTGTTACTGTTACTGTTACTGTTACTGTTACTGTTACTGTTACTGTTACTGTTACTGTTACTGTTACTGTTACTGTTACTGTTACTGTTACTGTTACTGTTACTGTTACTGTTACTGTTACTGTTACTGTTACTGTTACTGTTACTGTTACTGTTACTGTTACTGTTACTGTTACTGTTACTGTTACTGTTACTGTTACTGTTACTGTTACTGTTACTGTTACTGTTACTGTTACTGTTACTGTTACTGTTACTGTTATTATTATTATTATTATTATTATTATTATTATTATTATTATTATTATTATTATTATTATTATTATTATTATTATTATTATTATTATTATTGTCAGTAGTAGTACCGAGACAGTTTCAAGCAAAGGGTACTTTCGGATGGTGGATTCTTTGTGCTCCATCCTTGGAAAATAACGTACTTCAGAACTTTAATGTCAAGTTTGGTATTCAAACGACGTTACGTAGAGGGCGAGTTCTCCAAATATACATATGCATACAGGGTGGAAGGAAAGTAATTACATTCCTTCTAATATGTGCTTTATAGAAACATTACGAACAAAAATGTGGAATTGCGTTTTGTTCTTTGATCATCCGATTTCGAAAAAATAAATAGCTTTTTATCCAAATTGGATGCGTAATTCCACAAGAATGTACGAAGATAACAGTTTGTTACTTGTAAAATGAATAGAGTAGCTTATTGTCGACCTAGCTTCGGTAGTACTTACGGGAAATCACACAGAGACGTGAAGGAATACTCCGAGCTGGTCTTTCAGGCGTGAGGTAAGTCGACAACGTTGCGTTGAGGTTGGTCAGGGAACTGACCCGGTCCACATTCGCTTTCGTGTAATATTTTAGTAGTTAACACTTGTGATTGGCCTACACTCGCGCAGTAAACACATAAGGACAAGGCAGGGTTTGAGTTTGTTTCCAAGACGCCCCGTTACGGTGTTTATGTACTGAGCTAGGGAAAGTGACCACGCATACAATCTGCAGCTTTGCCAGGTTGTTTGCGACAAAACTAAAATATCTCCGTAGGAAATGGTCAGAGACAAAATACATAAGATATAAAGTCTGTTGCAAATACTGAAATCTACCACTGGGTTAAATTAATGTAATGACTTCCCTTCCACCCGGTATATTTTCCATTCAAGGAGTGGCAAAACATCTTGGTATGAACTTTTTCAGTGGAATACAACACCTCTACGTAGCAGAGAATGTAAAAATGATAATTTTTTCATGTTTTCATTTAATTAGTAATTTAACTGTTTTGGTCACTGAAGTCGTTTGACCTGTTCATTAACACCCGCTACAAAATATGTGCTGATGACAAACATGTACCCCATTTTATCACGATTAAACTGAACCAAGCAGAAAAATAAGCTTTTATGTGTAACATTTGCAAGAGAAACGGAGGTATAGAAGGCGGTGTGCTTTCCCCCAAACAAACACCTTGCATTACACTGATCGAAACATATTTTAATATCACTTTACCTTTCTCTCCATGCAGCGAACTGTTGATTGCACAAAATACTTTTGACAATATTTGAGATCCGTTTCTGTTTACCTTCTCTTTCATGTAGGTATACAAATCCTGTAGGATAGATACATCAAAGCGTAATACCACTCATTCCTATATTCATTTCACAAAAATGTTAATCATGGAGTTATTGTTTATATTAAATGCAGCATTAATGTTTTCATATGCAAAACATATCTCCTATCTCATTAACTCGGAGGCAAAATCAGTGATTTTTGTAAAGCTCTGCTTTCATTAACTCTGCATGTATTTGCTGAATTTAACGATGTAGCATGTGTAGATATCTGTTCCATGTTCACTACACAGCAGGCGTGTATTGATTCTCAAGTGATAAAATTTATCAAAAGGTTTTTTTTTTTTTCTGTTTGTTTTTAAAAGTTTTCATGTATATTAGACACAGTTTCAGCAATTAAATTTAGCTTTTTCTGAAGTCCTTTGTAAGGACATGTATTTAACAAAAAAATATCAGTGTATGCGCCATTTCGCAGTTTTAAACCCTCCAGTGCTGAATATTTCGACCGCAGCCAAATTTCCCGTTTGTATTGAAATGATTTCTCCATTTATACTACGCGCCTACTGTTTTTACCAATAGGTATGCTAGTTCTGAATGTTGACATGAATGTGGCAGCACCTGTAATTGGAATCGGAAAAACTCGATAGAAGTCATTTTAACTTCGGCAAAGCTAGCACACTTATTGACAAACCTAATTAAGAATACAATATCTGTATAAGAATCTGATGTGTTGCACTCACATGACTTTCCCTACCCTTATACTAACCATTCTTACTGTATCTTCTTCGTGTTAGTTGAGATAAACTTTTGTACAAATTATCTTATTGCTTATTTCCTTGTAGGTACAAGGGGAATATTAGAATACAGTAGGCTTTGAGCGATAGTCAAATATTTCAAAGGTTTGTGATCCCGATCTCTTTGCACGCTTAACATACAAAAAATGAACAACGATGTTCCATTTCACAAGTTTTGTTTTCCGAAACTGACACAAATAAGAAGGAATATCTCCGAAATTGTTCACTCTACAAAAAATGTATTCACACATAAATTATGTGTTTTAGCGTGAACTCCATTTTTTGTATACTAAGATTTTGTCTATCTCTTACGGTTTACGAGTTATTTATAAGTCATCCAAAGTAAACACGATTACATAGGTTATGGCCAGAAAATTCAAAATATATATTTTATTTGTCATAAAAACACATTAAACATATGGAATTTTAATGAAAATCGTTAGATCCATTTTCAAGAAAATAAAAATTTTCGAAAAATCTTCCATGAAAAGGTTAGTTTAGGGTGGAGCAATTTTCTTCAAGATCTTCGTGTCGCATCCTTGAAACAAACTTTGTTGCAGTAAAATTCTGTTTCCTAATTAGTTATTCTTTCACACATGCAGTAAGCTACTTAAAAATTTATAACTAAGATCCAACATTTCAACGCCATAACCTAGACGTTTTCGGTTTCGATGCTGTTACCGTAATCAGATGTCGGTACATCATTAAAATTCCCATATAATTCGTATTTTTCCGGTAAACTGAAAGCCTTTTCCAAATACATTTAGAGATAACACACTACAATGGAAAGTTAATATTCGCAGTTGAAAATTTCAAGAGCTACTCGTATTCACTGGCACATGTCTGCTTAAACGTGTCTTTGGGAATAAACCATTTTTTATTCTTATATCTGTACAGCCCCCTTTAACATAGCTGGTCATATGAGGGCTTTGATTTCAGAAACAACTGGTGTTATTAATCACAGAATTAAGGGGTTTCTTAAAGTTCATTTTATCATTTTCCAATATTTAACACACTCTCGTTCGTATTTCTAGACTTTGTAGTTGGAAAAATCTAAGTTAAGTCCAGATTCTACATTGTTTCAGAAGTTTATTTGCATAAAAATGACTCAAGCAGGGATTTTATTTCGAACATTTCGTGTTCCGTATTTGGTATTTCTTTTTATTTCCAAGAAGTTTTATGTAAGTTTGTGTATGACATAATAAACATATGAGATTTATAAAACTAAGTGAAACATTCTGTGTGTACACTCACAATACTTTCTCTACTCACACTTATACAAGTTATTCTTACATTATTTAAACTGCTTCATGTGAATTGATATATACATTTGAGAAATGGTTGTATTACGTATTTCCTTGCCTAGTCAACTGGTCCTCTATGAGCGCAGCCCACTCAGGGCCTTAATCTGAAAAGTGTATGTTTAGCAGGTAAAAAATTAAGGTCACTCAAGCTATCCCGCTGTCGTCCAGGCCTGGAATAGGGGAATAAAATAAGGTTACATGATAGTCAAATCTTCTAAGAGCTGGTTGCTATGTAATGGCTTTAAAATTATCTTGTAGGATAAGCAGGAAAGAAAAAATTGACTGAGTATGAAAACCAATAACAAGGAATACTGCAAAAGTGGTTTATGACACACACACACACACACACACACACACACACACACAAACACACCAAAACTATGACATATATTGTGTGCTTTAACGAGATTTACATCTTTTTTGTGGTAAAATTTTTGTCTATGTATTCCTTACTCTAACCAGTTGTGCAAATGATCTAGAATGAAGAGGGCTTTGGAGGCCATTAGCATAAAATTCAAAATAAGTGCAGTAAAATCAAAAAATAACCTGGTTCTTGGGAGAAATGCTTTAGCTCCGCTTTATAACGACTCCGCGGTATATCGAAATGTGAACTTAGAAGCGACAAAAGTCGATCCCGGGGAAATGGTGGGAAACCTCACTGACGTGCAAAATATCTTCTTCCGTGTGCATCTCTCGTTATTTTGGGAAATTTAGTGGCAAAGGTCCACGCTAGGAGTAGCGATAAATACATTGCAGTACTGCTCTTTGAAGAAAATTTTAAAGTCAACTTTCAAAAATAATAGATGATAGATTTCGAACCGTGTTCTTTCGGGCTTCTGCTGTATTTCGTTTTTACTTTCTCTACTGGTAAGTAGGGGACGTATTGTATTGCACCCAAAAATTCCATGTTGAGATTTCACCATAAACATGTTTTGAGAACCCTGAACCCCCCCCCAAAAAAAAAAAAGCATTTTTAGAAAAAGATCCGTGTGTGTGTCTGTGTGTCAGTCTGTGGACAGCATAACTCAAAAACGAAAATTCGGTTAAAAACCAAAGTTGGTATTTAAGTTTAATGTCTTTCAAGGATGCGACACGAAGATTTTTAAGAAAATAGCCCGACCCTAAGTTACCCTTCACATGGAAATTTTTTCGAAAATTATGATTTTCTTGAAAATGGCTCTAACGGTTTTGATCAAAATGTCATAAGTTTGAGATATTTTTGTGACAAATGAAATGTTTATCTTGAATTTTCTGACTATAGCTTATGTAGTCATGTTTACTCTGGATGACATTTGAATAACTCGTAAACCGTAAGAGATAGACAAAATCTTACTCTACAAAAAATGTAGCTCTCGCTAAAACACAATTTATGTCCTAATAAACTTTTTTGTAGAGTGAACCATTTCGGAGATAGTACTCGTTATTTGTGTCAGTTTCGGAAAACTTAAAACTCATTTTTTATATGTTAGGCGTGCAAAGAGAACGGGATCTCAAAACTAAAATGTTCAAAGCCCTCGCATTCTAATATTCATTTCTCTTGCACCTATAATGAAATGTCCAATAATTTCTGTAACACGAAGAAGATATAGGAATAAGAGTTTGTAAGAATGGTTAGTGCAAGAGTAGAGAAAGTAGTGAGTGCAACACATCAGATTTTTGTTGTTCCTCTTTCTGTTTTTCATTTTGTCTTTTAATCAGATAGCTGAAATCGGACGATAAACGAAAATGGGTGAAATATTGCTCAAATGAGTCCATGTTGTATAGAGCTAAAAGCGGGATTTGTCTTCTCAGGATAAAGGAAACACCTGAATGAAAGAAAGAAAGAGAGGAGACAAACAAAGAAATCTTCGTCCAATAAATCACCCTAAACGAGATACGAACTCGGGGACTCTTGAATGTGATGCAAACGCTACTCTCCACACATATATACCCACGCACGCACTCCCTCCCCCCCCCCCCTCCCCACACACACACACACTCAAACACCACGGAGGTGCGCTATGCATGTCTGCTACAGTTCTGCTTTATTCCAAGTTACTAAGGAAGATTGTGTTATTTGTAATATTAAAGCAATTTAGATAACGTTTAACAACCATTCCTTTCTTAAATACCGATGTTATTACCACAAGGAGAGTCGCATCTGAAATTTGATTTGGCTAGCTGGTCTGAGCACACAGAGAAAATGGGTACTTCATTCCACAAAATGCTACTCAAAGAAAGATTGGAGAGCAATTCACATTTGTTCGCCAAAGAAAAACCACAAGGTTTGTCAAAAGATTTGACTATCGCACAAAGCCTACTGTTTATCTCAACTAACACGAATAAGATAGGAATAAGAGTTTGTAAGAATGGTTAGTAAAAGAGTAGAGAAAGTCATGTGAATGCAACACATCAGATTTTTCATATGAATTGCTTTGAAAATGACACTACAACATATTATTTGCAATACCATTTTAAAAATACAAATTTGGAATAAACAATTATGTTCAAGTTTAGGAAGAGGATGCTTATGCCCTAAAATTAAAAATACTACTTTTTTGAATATTTTGTTATGTGAGCTTTCAAATCCACATATACATTTGACAATAGCTTTTACTTCTTTGTGCCTACAATGAAGTGATTATTTTGATTGACAAAGTAGATAAAAAGATAATAGTTTGCGGAAACCACAAAATATGAACGACACAGGCTAGATAAATGCGTGTAAATGTAGACATTTAATATTTTATGCACCATTAAGCTCTCCTCTCAAAAAAGCCATACATACAGCACAGTTAAGGGCTTCATAACGCTAATTGATATGCTAATTCTTGCGTGAAGAAGTAACACACACGTTTGAAAATGAACTGTTTAGCCTCAAAACGTCTTCAACTAAGGTAATTTTTTACAGAAACGGCCGCACGAGAAAAGGAATGAAACATAGTGTAGTGGATGCAGCTTTTATTGCTGATTACGATTTTGAAAGTTTTATTTGGCGCTCAAGCTTCGTTTTTTATTTATGAGCAAATTTTGTACGTGCGATGCAGCGGTTTTATTTCGCGGATATTTAGAAAATAAATATTTATAAACGAGTATAATATATGCAGAATGATTGATTAATGTATTTACGTTGAAATTGTATTGGTGATTACGATTTTGAAAGTTTTAGTTGGCGGTCAAGCTTCGTTTTCGTTTTGTCTGTGTTAGGTTAGGTTCAGTGTGTGTATATGAGTGTGGTAACAGAGTCCTGTGTTAACGAAATTTTGCCCGTGTTAGGATATTGTTGTTTGTAGTGTTTAACGCCCGCTTTTACTACTATGGCACCGCAGGCGGTGACACTGATGATACATGGAATGAATATGGAGCACCGGTGGAATGAGAGTACCCGGAGAAAACCCGCCCTGACGCCGCTTCGTCCACCACGAATACCACATGCGGGTCCCTGGGATCGAACCCGGGCCGCCTAGGTGGTAGGCGAGCGCGCTAACCGCTCGGCCACGGCGCCGCCAGTGTTAGGATAGGTGTGTGTATATGACCTTTCTCTAAAAATGTTTTTTTTTTTTTTTTATTTTTTATTCAGAGGGCCTCAGAGCATATATTTCCGGTGGAGTCTAACATTGAATTTCTAGGTGGAATAAAATACTTCCCGTAATTTACTATAAGTGGTAGAGAAAGTCAAGAGAATGCTAAAATGTTTGGTAGCTATCGATGTGAAATGGATCGTAAATAGTATAATATAATCAACAGATATGTGCATTTATAGACGTCTGTGATATACCAAACCCATAGGATCCTACACACAACGTTCACGTATATGAAAACGCTAAATGTTTACAAAATCGGCCTCTCGAGAAAACGAATCAAATATAGTGTAATGGAAGCAGTTTTTATTGCTGATTATGATTTTGAAAGTTTTATTTTGCGCTCAAGCTTCGTTTTTGATCTATGAGCAAATGTCGTGCGTGCGATGCAGTGATTTTATTTCGCTTATGCGACGGATATTTAGCAAATAAATGTGTATAAACAAGTATAATATATGCTAGAATTATTGATTAATGCATTTACGTTGAAATGATGGTATAAACACTGCCCAAATTGTAAATATTTCGATAACACAGGACCCTGTTACCACACTCATATCTAAACCTAACCTAACCTAACACGGGCAAAACGAAAAACGCCAAATAAAACTTTCAAAATCGTAATCAGCAACAACAATTTCAATGTAAATAAATTGATAAATCATTCTAGCGTATATTATACTCGTTTATAAACATTTGTTTGCTAAATATCCACCGCATAAGAGAAAAGAACTACTGCATCATAGGTACGGAATTTGCTCACAAATCAAAAACGAAGCTTCAGCGCACAATACGACTCTCAAAATCGCAATCAACAATAAAAACTGCATCCATTGCACTATGTTTCATTAGTTTTCTCGAGCGGCCGATTTTGTAAACAATTACCCAGATAATTATCTTAAATAGTATTCTAGGTAATGGGTCATCTATTAACATTGCAAATAGAAGGCATTTCGAATCCCCTAAAAAGGAATTTTTAAAAATTAAAGGATTTGCAGTTATGAAGGTCTATTAAACAATTTACTTTCTTTCACTGCACGCGTATCAGTGACTAAAAAGGGTTGTTTCCCCCTTAATCAATTCATAGAGCTAGGGAAGAAACAGTTTATACAAATCCAAAGCATGAACAAACGATGCCGGATTACACGCTGTGAAAACATGCCCTTGAATGCGTAACTTGTGTACGTTAATAAATATATTACGCAAGAAATGTAAGCTAAAAACTATTTATTTTGTATCACTCGCATACCTTGGTTGAAGTTCGAAGAACCTTCCCTTGCAGTTCTGCACCTATTTACTGAAGCCATTAAAATTCACGAGTCAAACACAAAAAATCACTCGCTGAATTTTCAGCTTAAACACTCACATTTGCCACAACACTAAAACACTTTAAAATCCATAAAATGTGACGAATGTTTGTATTCACTGTTTTTATTTCAGTTTACAAACACCGAAACAGGCACGAGAGAAAACACCGGCACACAGATAAAAAATCGGAACTTGAAGAAACCACGTGTAGCGGGGACCGGCGAATTACCGACGGGACGTTGGTGATACTGATAATATTGATGATAATGATTGATAGTGCGTGATTTTCACCATGTTTCCGCGGACCCCGCTCTTCAACTACTGACACGGTAAGACCTAGCGACCAACCACTGCGCGCCGAAGTTGGGCGGGAGAGAGGGCGCTGAGGTGAAAAGGGAAGGGGAGAAAACAACACGACGGTCCACGATCCGCTACGATTCTCAGTTTTCTGTGCATCTCATCATGATGGAGTGCATAATGGATGTTTTCTTGGTATCGGTAAGCTCACCTGTTCCTTTGTCATTCTTTCTTTTGCTTTACGCTAATGAAATAACGTTGCCTGAGGTAACCACAGAAACATCACATTCTAGCCTTCCTAACTTCTCTATTCATTTATAGATTGAACATAAATTTGCTGATTTTAATCTGTGCTTTACTACAACACACACTAACACACCGCTGTCTTATGTTTGTGAAAGAGAGGAAGTTGAACTTCCCCGCTCCACTATACGCGAACTTTTGCCAAACTTCCGCAGATCAACCCCGTCAAAAGTTAATAAAATGGCATTGAAACGGTGAAAAAGTTACTGTAGAGTGTTCCCTGTAGTCCAAAAGCTCCGGACTATTGCATCAGAGAAAGATATTTATTGTCTACTTTGGTCACGTGTAGTAGAAGATTGTTATGTTACGAGTGCAACACATCAGTTATAAAATGGCTATGTAGGCAGTTCCAACAGAAGTAGTATATTGCAATGAGTGCATGTTTTCAAAACAAGCCGCTTCCAAGTTTCTGCAAAGGGCTTAAAACACCTGCAAGGCATACTATTTTTTTTTCGATAACGGTAAATAATACTAATATTTACACGAAAACAAAATTAATTGCCGTCAGATCCAACCCCAGCAAACTGCTGATCGATTAGTCACGCCTGGTAGTGTTGACCATGTCAACAAATAAAAGTGAATGCCTACTTGCGCCCAAAGAATTATTGTATTTCTACCCTAGTGAATTAAATCGGAAGTAAATACGATATTAACAAAGGGAAGTAAAGATGGTAAATCTAAATGGTAAAATTCAACTGTGAAATATGGTCATACTCCATGTCTGCAGAAATAAATATACATAAGATACTCGGAAGAATAAATACATTTTATTAACATCTTCCGCTTGAAATGCATAAAATGCAGGAATTTCAACTTCCCACGTATGATATAATGAGCGGGAAGTGGAAAAAGAAACATATAGAAGAAAAACAGTCTTCACCGTTCCAATCATCAATTTCGCCTGCATTTCATATCATCCTCTTCCTCACTATCATACCTGGTGCTTGGCTGACCACTCGCTTCCAGGTCTTCACTCTGTGCAGTTCATCGGTTCCTGTGCTCCACGACAGGCGTCTGACCCTAGGCACTGGCTTTTAAGTCCTACATACGGGGAGGGTAATCAGGTAAAGCAGAAAGAATGTTTAATATATTTTATGTGGTGAACTTGAGGTTTGCACCTGAAAGAGTTGAGCATCCAGAAGCAGAAAGGTCCCTAGCAAATGCTGGTTGCTTGGAAACATAGTTATAAATAATTATGTACCGTGCCAGACCTGTGGCTCGCTAGTCAGCACAGATAACTGGGATCTTCCATTTGTGTTTAAGATATTGGCCTAAGGTCTACTTTACGAAAAACTAGTTTGGCAGATGCAAAAAGTATTTGACGTCGCAATGACGCAACAGTCACGTGTTAGCTATAATCTGTCTCAAACTAGAACGATCCTGTTGTAATCATATGGGAGGGGAGACATTGTAGCGGAACCTTTCTAGGCTGGTGATTTCTTGGAGAGAAATCCATGGGCATCTATGGAGGTGGTTATTGTACGATAAAATAGAAGAAAACATGCAAAAACACACCTACATACACAAGGTGCCCCCCCCCAAAAAAAAAGAAACGAACCACCGACAACGCTAGTATGCTGTGCGGGATGGCAAACTGATCGGTTTTCAAGAAGGAACCCCTGTCCGGAAAGAGTACGTCGAAGTCTGAGAACGAACAGTTGTGATAATGTGTTCCGATTCTCTTTTGCGTCTTAATACGAAAAGTATATACCTCACGTTTGTTAGAGATGATTTGTCTACCCTTTTGTATGTAATGCCATTAAATTTTCAGCAGGCAACGAGACTGCAACTCTACGAGCTCCAGAACACTTTCATGTATACGTGGGGACTCACCTCAAGTTACCTATTAAATTAATGGAATGGTAGAGGTGTACCAGTTCCACGGCCAGCCAGCATGGTCGCCTGATCTGACCTCTGGACTATTTTTTTCTGGCACTGTATGAAGTGTATGAAATGTATGGCACTCTAGTAACGTCAGCAGCGAACCTTATGGCTCGATTGAAAATCTTCAGACAACCGCAAGTATTAGGTCATGTGCATGAGGCTCACCACGCCGATATAGGCTCTGAGGTACACAGTTCCAGCTCAACTTTGGTTTTAACCGAATTTTCGGTTCCGAGTTATGCTGTCCACAAACACACACACCCGGCCTTTTTTCTAAAAGTGCTCTTTTTGGCCTCAAAACGTATATTTCTGGTGAAATAGCGACATCGAATTTTTTAGTGGAATACAACACTTCCTTAGAGCACCCGCCTGGTAAGCGAAGGGTCTGTGGTTCAAATCCCAGCTGTGGCATATAATTTTTAAGTTCCAGTTCTACCTCTCAAACATTGCCCACACACAGCTTGTGTGTTTAAAAACACCAACAGTAAGTTTGTTGACATAAATAAATTACTACTTCCTCCAGTAGAGAAAGTAAAGATAAGAAACAATTTTTATTTAAGAATAGTTTGGGATAGTGAGATTTTCTAGAATATGTTTGTGATGTTTCTTTTGAAGTTGCTGAATTTACATAGAAGGTTTAGTAGTTAACCGACTTTCTGTTTTCAAGTTACGATGTTCACACACACACACACACACACACACACACACACACACACACACACACACACACACACACACACACACACACACACACACACACACACACACACACACACACACACACACAGACACACAGGGCTTAGAGGTTCTTAGTTTCTGCCTACTTGCTGTTATCTGCGTACCACAATAATATACAGATTTTGTTTGAGAATTCGAGGGTTTACGTTCACAATCTTGTGGAACTCGAATGCCATATGTTATATAGTAGGTCTGATACAACAGCTTCATGTCGCAGTATGTTCAACACGCAGGGCTGTAGTATCTGGTTACAGGCTACTGAAGCTCCTAAGTGATGACGTCACTTTCTCCCCAACCCCTTCATCTGCTCGACAGCTACCCAAAGGCATGACCAGTAGATAAACATTCTCAAGCAATACATCAGTGCCACCTCAGGCAATCAGTGGAGGCTCCATGAACACCCAGTGTACGTACATGTTAACCAAAACCACACCAACATTTAGTTCTTATTTCGTGATTTAGAAAGTGTTACGTTAAATAAGGTCTGCATGGAATATAGTATATTGCCTACCAAGAACTGGAAGTGATACTAATCAGGTCGTGAATGCATCCGTAAGAAGCAATAATAAATCAATATTGCTTTTCCATATTGTATTTAACATTAAGAAAAAATGAATTCTCTATGTGAACAAATGAAAAGAAGCACCTAAATTATATGGGCAAAACCTTCTTTTGTTAATGAATTTCTCAATGTATCCTTTACTTGAAGTAGCACATGTCTTTGTTTCTAGATTATCTGTTTAAAGTAACCAAAGTGAATATTTCGACTTTTGATAGTTATTATCAAGCAGTAAAATTTTATAAAATTGAGCAACACTAATATTGAAGAAGCTGCGGACCTAGCATGTGCATCATTTTCACCAGCAAAGTCGAAACAAATATGTGTTATATCTTACAATGCTTTCCGAAAGTGGTGCTTTGATAAAAACTTTAACAGCTATTCCAGTGAGACGGTTTAATCATCATATTTTCATGAGAAATATAAAAAATATAATCTCCAGCAAGCTTATGGTGCGATTGTTCCATGTGTGACGTCATTTCCTACTCGTACCGTAAGAATTAAAAAACAGTTTTAGCCTTGTAGCCATGTTTATTGATAAATGAATTGTAAATTTAGCTTACGCCACCAAATATGTGATTGGGAAGAAAGTCAATTCGTCAGTTAGTTATTGCCCGAGATATCTCGGGCAAGGACGGTGATTTCGCGAGCAGCAGCGTTTTGTCCAAGAATGGAATTTCTCCAAGATACCTGAATGCTTAAAGCAGCTGGAAGCTCGAAATAATTTCTTGGGACATTTACTTTCTCAGATTGGCCAAAGTTCAGTAACATTGTTGTCAGAAACACGCAAGATTACAAAAATGGCGTCCAATCAGGCGCTAAAGGAAAATTTCGATTACAAAATATGTGTCAAATTTCTAGAAAGTTTTCTGCTGAGGAAAAACATATTGTTCAGGGATTCACTGAAGATCTGTAGTGCTTTTCTCATGCGTTTATGACGTCATTCGACGTCGGAAGTACACTTTCACTATGGAAATCATTTTTCACTGATAGACTCAGGGGTTTTATGCACGAAAATCTCAGGATGATCTTCGTTGTGTACTGTAACAGCCCTCAATAAGGTAAGAGTTCTTTGAAACTATTTATCGTCGTATCTGCATATACAGTTGAACTTGATTTATACGTAACGCAGTTCTACGTAATTCCTATTTGTTCGTATATTTTGTAGCTCCCAGCAAAATGTAATTTATCAAAATGTTAATAAAACCTTATTTATACGTAATGCATTTATAGGTATTCGCAGTTATACGTATTAAATTTCAGTTATATACAACTCACGGCATACGTAATCTTAAAAGAAACTCGAGGCGTATTTTCGTTACCTCTGCTGACAAAAACCCAACCTGAGCGGGCGGCCTTCGGCGAGCAACAAAGAGAAGTAAACATAAACATTTTCGGTATCTGGTATTCACTCTTGAACAGCGGTTTTGTCTTTCAGTTCTCAGTTACTTTTAATCAGCCATGGAGAACAGAAAAAGGAAGTGGTACACACTAGATCAGAAAGTGAAATTCATGCGAGAGTGAAATAAGCTAAATTAAGTGATTTCTTTAAAGTAGGATCAAGTTGAAAGTAATGTTTTCTTTATAGACATCTTTGTTGTTTGTAAACTTTTACACATATAGGTCCACTGTATTGCTCGCTTAAAAATATGATGCATTATCAAAATCTGAGTTGTAATATTCCCTTTTCCCCTTGATATACGCATAAATCAGGTTCAGGTGTGCTAGTTTTTGCTTAATTTCGTGCTTATTTTCATCATTTTATATCATTATTGTGTTTAGAAATACGGGTTTTAATGGTTATTTGTATAAGGACAGTATGTTTAATACTTCAAAGTTTTCAAATTATCTCCAGTATACTACAGTTTTGTTTCTATAAGCATATCTTCCATCTATGTAACGGTGAACAATAATAATTATATTGATTCTTCTGCAATAGCGGTAATCACCCAGTCCCTAATTTGAGACACATCTATAAACACTCCATGGCAGTTACTTCGGTCAAGAAGCCAATACATGGTGGTAATGCCCACCAGTCTGTAGTCAAGAACAAGTGGGCCCCCGTCGTCTATTGGACAGGAAATGTCCATGTTTCCAGCGCAATCCTCCGCACATATCATGCGCGGAGATAGATCAGGAATCCTTTTTTTACACTCTCTATAACTCACAATCTTTACGGTAGCTTGTTGAAGATACCGAGTTGCATTGAGTTCTAAAGCTGACTTCCAACCCCATCCTGAGACCACTGCTAAAGTCCCGTGAAAGGGTGGTTCAGTCGCCATCAAAATCTTCTGCACCATATCACTGAAATGGAATGGGGCAGTTATCTGAAACAGGTTAAGAAGCATCAGTGAAATTGGAGCAAAACTGACAAAAAGTCTGATTGTTTTAGTCTTAAAATTACGTCTATACCTTTTACTTTCAGAATCTACGGTCGCTTATGCCTCACCGCCATTTAAAAGGCTGTTACGTCATGATCTGAATATCCATATAAGGTGAACAATCGCGCACAATTTTGAAGTTTAATTAATCAGGTGATCAGATTAATAAGCAGAGGCATCTTGTGGAATTTTCTGCAAACATTCATCCTGGTAAAAGAGTGCTAAAGTATAGCGAAACTTTTGTCTATGTACATGTGTTAAACACGTGGTCGTCTTCTTCTGAATTTTATAGAATTCTTTTTCTGAACAGAAATTGAAAATTGCAGTCAATTAGAGAATTCAATATAGGTTGTGAGACTACTTTCTATGTAGGCGAAAGGGTCACAGCTAGTGAAGTTAAGTCCAATCAGCAAAATAATTAGTAATGTCAGGGATAAGCAAGGCTAAAGCTAGGTACGTTAAATATATTCAAATCAGCGAAAAACCAATTAAGAGTAGCAAAATTTAAAGAAGAAGAAGCTAAACAGCCCTTCGTGTCCTTTAAATTACAAAGTCATGTTGCTTCGCTTTCTAATTTTTACATATTTTAACCTTCAAAATACTCCTAGTACAATAATTGAATTATTCTTAATGAATTGAAATCTTGCACATATAGTCTTAAAGCTGGACATTTTAAATGCTCTGGCTAGATGAGTTGGTTATTGAATTTTGATTTCGAGAATTGTTAATAACTTGAAAAAGATGGTCATCGATGTGTTCATTAATGTTTCTTTCCAAAACATTCTTTGACGTAACGAAATGAAATACAAGGTTTTATAGCCACAGAGAAAAGAAACATAGCAAGAATTTACTTTAATTATACCAAATAATGTTTTATATGAAGCATTTTTATACTGCAGCAACAAACCCTATGCTACTGCGCGGCCCACTCCAGCCGGCATTGGGGTAAGTAGATAACCCTTCGTGCGTTAAAAGAGCTGCAGAAATCACCGGTGTAAATCCAGTCAGTGGCGTGCGTGAACTTTGTTCTGCTTGTAAGAGAAGCGGGCGGGATGCGAGGCTAGCCTGTGTAGCGCGTGATAATAGGTAAGAATAGTCTTAGCATATTTTCCAGTTCATTTAGGGGAGTTTATTTTCCAGGGAACAAACTCACTCCTGTATATGCTGCTATCGTCTAACATTACGGAATACAGATTATAAATTGCCGTAACAAAATCTATGTGGTGGTGGTGGCGGTGGTGGTGATGGCGGCGGTGGTGGCGGTGGCGGTGACGGTGGTGGCGGCGGTGATGGCGGCGGTGGTTGTGGTATCTATATATTGAATGTCCCAAAAAAGACTGACAACGCTTAGTATGTTGTGCGCGATGGCAAACTGGTCGATTTTCAAATAGGAACTCCTGTCCGGAAATGCACGGGTTGGACGCTGGAGAACGTGAAAGTTTGAAAACGAACGGTTGTGACAATTGTGTACTGGGTTGAATAACCTAATCATCATAACACTCCTGCGCATGAGCTAAATTACTCCATTAAGCCCTCAGTGCGTATCCTACTGCGTCACTTGTGTAGTTTCCAGTACAATAACGTTAAAGCAGTGTGACACGTACCAGTGATCGGCTGCTGAAATGGCCAACTTGAGCACATTTTGATGTAAATATACGGAATCACCTCAACTCGCATATGCAAATCGATGGATCGGTAAAGGTGGGCCAGTTTCGTGGCCTGCACAGTTTCCAGATCTGACACTTCTGTACTATTTTACATCAAAATTTAGTAATTTAGTAATTCTCACAGATGCTTTCCCTTAACTATATGCACTCAGTAAATCATCGTATTGGAATTTATAACAAAGTAAAATATTAGTTTACAATACATACCTTAATAATGGACACATCATAATCATAGCTCATTAGATTATATTCTGGATGGAGTATAACTTTCTCTATGTGATGGATTGTCTCAGCTACCATTGTTTTATTATAAATTACAGCACCAGTGATTCTGCGGCTGAAGCCCGAACGCAAACGTACACCATAATCCATATTTCTTCGAGCCCTTAAGAGAAATAATTAACAAACGTGAATTCAGTCATGTCGATTTCGTTGTGAAGCCAAATTAAAACTCATGAATTTTGTCTTAAAAATATGTATTACTGAAATTTAATGAAAGTCGAGAAAAAAGAGACAACTGTTTTAATGTAATTCTAAAATAAACTTTGGTGAATGCAAAAAAGAATGGATAATTTGACTCCGGGCACCGTTTTAAATGTGCCACTGCATGTTTAAATGTCACTAAATTTTAAAGTGAGTTTTAAGGCATTCAAACCTTTCCTCGCTTTTGACATTTTCAACATTTTTCTTCCTGTAGAATGCCCCTTGTGGAGCATTTTTTATATTGCACTAATGAAATTTGATACAAAGGTTCACAGAGGCATCAGAGATATAAACTGTCATAAGTTTTATAGCCCCTTGTATCTAAGCATACAGTTTTAATTTTCAAACACAAAAATCACAATTTTTAGGCAGAAAAAAAGGTTTAAAAATTTTTGGAGCCTAGACTGAGGGGCTCATATTCTTTGGGGAAACTTTAACAAGAAAATTTATTTTTAACGTGCTGTTAAACTTTTAGTCAAGAATTTAAAATGTTATCCCGAGAAACTTTTTAGATATGTAACAAAAAATAAACAAACTTTGCTCTAGTTTTTAAACCATTACGGTGAAACCGAGGAAATTTAGGAAGTGACATATTACACATGTGGTATACATTTCAAAAAGCTATGAGTTCTGAGTTTCTATTTTTTCAGTAATACGCATCCTTAAACTTTGTTACTGTAGCTATGTGAATATTAAACGATTTATTGGAACAACTACAGGAAGTGTTTAGGTTTTTCAACATATTCACCACTGGAATTCAGACTTTTATCACAACATGGGACTAAATTTTGTATCTCAGTATCGTTGAAGTCTGCCGGCGACATTAGAACCGCTGCTTCACAGTGGCTGATCATATCTGCCTCTCTATCATTTTAAAAATGCTGAGACTCACTGGAAATGACTTTTTGAGGTGTAAAAAGAGATGGAAATCAGCTGAGAGCGAGATCCTGGCTATAGGTTAGATGGACTTCTGCAAAGAATCTGTAGTCCGTCGACATGAGTGATACCGTAATTTTTGACGCAGAGGAATACTTTATTAATTGAAGAAATGATAAAAATTGCAATAAACAATATATAAGTGAAATCAATATAAATGCAAGAAGATAGAGCGAACAAATTGTACCGAGAAATAGGTCTGCAGCAGTTGGTGTTGAGAGAAATCATTAGTAAACGCAACCAGGTAGCAACATTAGTCGTAAGGATTCTGGGAAACTCCTTAAGATAATTAACTAGTCTTATAAAGTCACTTAGGCTGAAATTTTCGCAATTAGAAAGGCAAAATGAAAGGCATCAGAGACGAGCTAACGCAGCTTGCACCTAGGTTTCAAATTAATTTCGAGACGGAACTGACGGATTTAGGTGTTGAAGAAAGGTGAACTTATAGTTGTAAAATCAACAGGCAGAGACATTTTAGCGGCGTCAATGCGAAGTAAAGCATACGGCTTCAAAAGCCTGGGCCCTTCCAGAGCTGTTGCGCTGGGGTTTAGTTCCTCCTGGAAATACAGAGAAGGAAGAGTGATGATGATGTTGATGATTAAAGAGGTTCGGGAGGAAATGGATATAAAACAAAATATTATAAATATAATTCATCAGCTAGCAAAGTTGAGATGGGCACGTCACATTGTAAGGCCCAACAACAGTCACTGGACAAACATAGTAATGAGGTGGGACCCAAGAGAAGGTGAGAAGAGACTGGGAAGACTGAGAACGAGCTGTGCGAAATGAAGAGGAACACTGGCAGCATCTAGACTGGGACGGCGAGGAACTGCAACGGCTGGCAGGTCCACGAACATCTGCTCAGCAACTAAGAAACTCAGCATGGATGGGGTTAAAACTACGACGTATTGGGAAGTAACACATTAAGTCAGTTCTCCCCATCTATGGTATAGAGTAAAGAATTGTACTTACGTGATACCGCAAGTAGCTGCTGTCACAGCCCATGTTTGGTGGATTGCTGTTGCACCACAGATAAAATGGTACCGACGGAATCTTCTAATTTCTATAGTTAACTGAAAAGAATTAAAGAATATTTAGAAAGGAATATTATCTGCATAATTATTCAAGTAATAGCAAGTGATAGCACCACTTGAATCAAATACTTCCATTTATTTTCACTTTACTAAGGTGTCAGAAAATACTACGACCATATCTCTCCAAGAAAACATGAATGAGAAATGAGGTTGAGCTGAGCTTTGGGTTTATACCCTTTCAGTTCTTTATTTACTTATATTCAGCATGCCAACTTAACTGCAGCTGACGCGATGTATGCAAGTATTCTGAAGGTGTATCGAGGAGTAATTGTGGTAATTTGTGAAACCACTTGTATTTGCAGCAAGTTATATATTGTTTAATGTTATATATTATATGTGAGTAATCTAGAACACTGTGTACGTAAAACAGGTCGCCACTTAATGAGCGTAAAGATTAACAGTTATTCACACCTCCTCCTTGATATACATGCTCCACCCGTGAAGGTCAGTAGAGTTCCTCTCCAAGCTGTGGTGACCACATAAAAGGGAGCCACTGTACAAGTATTCCCTTGATTGTAGTAAAACGAATAAGATATAGGAATAAGAATTTATAAGAATTGATAGTACAAGAGTAGAGAAAGTCATGTGAGTGCAACACATCAGATTTTTTATCAAAAAATGTATAACTTGCGACGAATCATACAAATTTCCTCTCAGCAACTTAGCTTCTTTGTTCATCTTTCTGTTTTAGTGTTCGGGTCTCGCTGCATATAAAACTTCCGAAGGCGATTACTTTATAAAATTTTAAAAGTTTTTTCCGTAACTTTTTACCTAATGTTCGCCTTAGGGTTCCACAGAAGCGGTTAAGGAGTTAATTTTATTTTCAATCTCACAATTTTCCACTTAACTTACATTACAGCCCAGGTATGTTCTTACTTGTCCTACAACTTTATCGTCTAATACTACTATTGTTCATATAGGGTGGGATGTCATAAATACCGTTGTTGTAGTCTTTTCAACTGATAAATTCCGGTTAAAATGCTTGACTATCAGGTTCAGTTTATAAACGGTTAACTGTATATCTCTTTCACTACGGCTTATGAATTGGTCATCTGCAAAAAAAAAAAAAAAAAAAAAAAAAAAAAAAAAAAAAAAAAAAACATTGTCACTTTTAAAATGCTTAGTAGTATCCTACGAATTTCTTACCGTTTCATCTATATAAAGAGTAAAAATTATGGGTCAAAGGGGACAGCCTTTTCTAGCTCTTAAATTAATTTCTGTTATTTTTTCTTTTCCATTTAATATTTTAAGCTGAATTTTAATCTTCTGATATAGCCTCTATATTGTTCTAAGATGCCTTAATACTCCTGTGTGATTTTTTTTACATCAAGTTCCTGTTTATTTTATAAAATGCGTTTTCATTGTCTATAAATGTAAGATTAAATTCGCAACGCTTTTCATTTGAGTAGCTGGGTGCAACAAGAGCGTTAGTGGAAAAATGCCAAGTTGAGATAAATGATCTCAAAATTTTGAAAGTGTAGGAATCATTTAATAAAACACTAATATATTGAGAATCAGATTTATTATCAATAATATGCAAATGTGTAATAGTTTGTCATAACATCCTTTCCGAGTGTTCAAGTTGCCAAACTTTTTTTCCTATCAGTAGGCTTTGAGCGATAGTCAAATCTTTTAAAGCTTTCAAATTTCGTTCTCTTTGCACGGCTGAAATACAAAAAATGAACAATGATGTTGCATTTCACGAAAGTTTGTTTTCTGAAACTAACACAAATAACAAGGAATATCTCCGATATGGTCCACTCTACAAAAAAATTTATTCGGACATAAATTGTGTGTTTTAGCAAGACCTACATTTTTGTATACTAAGATTTGGTCTATCTCTTTACTCATCCAGAGTAAACAGGACTACGTGGGATAGGTCAGAAAATTCAAAATATGCATTTCATTTGTCATAAAAATATCTCAAACATATGAGATTTTAATTAAAATCACTAGAGCTATTTTCAAGAAAATCAAAATTTTCGAAAAATTTGCCATGTAAAGGGTAGTTTAGGGTGGGTCTATTTTCTTCAAAATCTTCGTGTCACATCCTTGACTGACATTAAACTTAAATACCAAATTTGGTTTTTAACCAACTTTTCGTTTTTGAGTTATGCTGTCCACAGACCAACAGACACACAGAGACACACGGACCTTTTTCTAAAAATACTCTTTCTGGATTCAGGGGGCCCCAAAACATATATTTCTGGTAAGATCTCGTCATCGAATTTTTGGGTGGAATACAATACTTCCTCTACTTACTAGTGAAGATAGTAAAAGGTATTTTATATTTCTATAATAAAGAGTTTAATAAGGTTATATAAATTGAGAAGTGTAATTGTTAAATAGATATGTCTGTACTCACCACGTATGGACTTCTTGTTATATTAATAGCGTGTCCTCCCTTAATACGAACACCAAAATGGTGAGAGGTAGACGATTCTGCAAGTTCGTAACGTCATATTAGTAGTTACGTGAAGCATTTTACCTTCTTATAAAACAGAATAACAAAAAAAAAAAAAAAAAAAAAAAAAAAAAAAAAAAAAAAAAAAAAAAAAATTAATTTCCCTACCCGTTCTACAGCTAACAATTCCTAAAATGTATGATTAGTCGTAATCTTTTATAGAAACTATTTTGTTATATTATTCTTAGACACACAACAGGAAGAGCAGAGTGCAATTTGCCTGTGTAGTAGTCAATAGTTTAGAATTGGCCGCTAGGTTTTCTTTGCTTGTCCAAGGAAAAGGAAAAAAGAAAAAACTAACGAATATTGACTTTCTATTTAAGAAAGTTGTAGGTATATAAAAATTCACACCAATAACAAGGAACATCGGTTGTCTCCTTAGCGTGGTATTAGCGCTGCTACTTACGAATCAGGAGACTTGTGTTCGAGTCCCGGGGACTAGCGTGGGGATTTTCTCCCGCTGGGAGATCTGGGGTGCACTCAGCCTCGTTTGTTTTCAATGCAAAAGTAATGCAAAAGTCATTCAATAAAGACAGCATTAGAGGCTATTGTCATAAAATTAACGATATGCGTTTCATTTGTCATGAAAATATCTTTCATTTGAGCAACTTCTGAGAGAGTCAAAGATTTTGAGAATTTTTCACTGTAAAGTGTACATTGGGGTAAGGGATGTTGTTCAAAATCGTCATGCCGCATTGTTGGAATATGCCCAACTTAAATACCAAACCAGGTAATTATCGATTTTTCTTCGTTGAGTTATCCTGTTCAGGAACAAGGAAACGCCGACACACAGACACGCACATGGTTTTCTAAAACATATTTTTTTTAACATTCAAAAAAACTTCCATTCGAGATAAGCACTTGCAGAACTATATTTATCACATATTTCCTTTAAGCTACAATGGATATAGGGGGAATTCACGTGCTTAAAGTAAAGTACAATCTTTTAAGAGCTGGTGGTACCAATAGCTTTGAAATTCTGTTATCTTTGCATCATCAGGAGGAGGAAAAGTAGAAAATAGTGACTTCGCATTTAAAAGTAATGTAGTTATTTTGAATTTTAAGTCAACAACAAAGAATATGTTGGAAGTGATTAACTACACACACACACACACACACACACACACACACACACACACACACACACACACACACACACACACACATACACACACACACAGACACACACACAGACACAGACACACACACACAGAACTTTTTCTAAACAGTTATTGTTTTGGATTCAGGGGGCCTCAAAGCGTGTATTTTCGGTGAAATTTCGACATCAAATTTCTAGGTGGAATACACTACTTCCCCATACATCCTACGTCTTAGATAACAGGTTCTGCGGGGTATAACGCGCCCTTAAACCCCACTCACTCACTCACTCAGTTACTCCATTGAGCATCTGGGATTGGTTATGTGTGCAGAACTGATCCTGTCTTCATTTGTTTTATTTATTATAGGATCTCGTTTTTGCATGTACTAGGAATAGACAAATAGTGGATGCATCCGGATAATTAATTTTATACGGAGAAAATTATAGTTTGAATGTAAAATCTGTTACACTTGAAAAACTTGAAAGTAAAACTTACCAATAAAGGAGCTGTAGCAAAGTAAAACCAAGAATACCAAGCTGAGAAGCATTTTTATCTGACTGTTCCTTCTGTGTTCCATTATTAACAGCAGGCGTTTTAGATCTACAAATATTAGACTTGATAACGAATTGTGCAGCTTTGAAATATGCTGGTATATCAGCAGAAGTATTTAGTTATCTCACTTACCTTCATTAGATATCTGCATTGATGTTTTAGGTGAAATAAGTACGATAAGATGCATGTAGATATAACATTTATCAAATATTAACGCACAGTTTATTATAGAGATAACATTAATATTTAATTCTCACTTAATAGCTGTACATAAAACGTTTATAATTACCCACAGGTATAAATTATGGCACATTACAGAGTGATTTAACATTTTGGTTATATTGTGAGCGTTTCCTTGCCAATGGCGTCATTAGTTAATAAGATAGCTGTACATAAGTTCTGATTTCTGTTATCTGAGTTAAGAGTACCTGAATTAAAAAGGGGGTGTGTGGGGTCAGTGTGTGTGCGCGCATTTGTTTGCTTTCTCAAAGAAGTCAGTTAAATACCAAACTTGGTGTTCTAAGAATGGGATACAAAGGCAGAAGAATATCCTTTACATAAAAGATTTTTCGAAGGTTTTTATTTTGTAAAACTGGTTCTATATTCTGTGCGTGTAGAAAGAGAAAGCAGTACTCACCCTCTCGCTCGCACGCAGTGTTGTGACGATCCTCTCCTGCTAACTTGGCAATACTGAGTAAGAGGTGTCACAGTGAAAGAGATTTGACAACAAGACCCTCAATGAGGATTCTTCATTGTGCTCAAGGGAGCGGTCTCAGGTCATTTCTAAATAATATTGCTATCTCTTTGTGCTAACTTATTCCGCATAGACTAACAATTTTGATTAAATTGCTATATGTTCAAGATATTTGTATGAGCAAGGAAATTTACATTCTGAACCTTTTGAATTAATCTTTATGGAATTAACCTTTTCAGAATACACTTCTGTTGACCGTTGAAGGTTATATTATTATTTGAATTTAACGAGAAGTACAGTCACCCCCGTAAGCACTGTCACAGCAGCAGTTTCCCTACACCCCGGTCTTTGTTACCTGTTGCCTGTGTATAGTGGATGTTTCACATATATTGTGCACATTTTATTTGCTGGATAGGCTTGAATGCAACTATTAATCTTATGTATGCCAGTGATACAGGTTATATAAATATATTGCAAGTGGAAACCACAGCTAGTCTCCTGTGTTCTGTAATTGCTAGCCTTAAAATACAGTTCATTATAAATTATCCTTAAGTGATTCTTTACATTCACAATCGACTTAAGATTACTTGGAACATGCGTATGAACTATCAACTGGTCGCCACTAAGGCAGTGGTTGATATATACGCAAGGAGTAGTAAAGTGGTGACATCTAGCAGATCTTTAGCTATTTCTTTGTTTCATAAATTACCACATGAAGCTATTGGGCATTGTTAAATATATATCTCTTTGTATGACACAAGAGAGTATTTTGTATCCTCTGTAAACGTTTTTATTTCACTTCTTCTCCTGTCTATTTGCCTTGTTTGACACTATCACAAACTCAAGAGTCCTACTTGCGAGGTTTCATAAATACTAAAGTGTATTACAGGTCTTCGAGGACGCTGCACGGGCAACTCTGTTTAATAGTCACGGAGATAAACAGAGGAGCATCTACACAGACCTGCTTGCGTTGTCACAGCATTAACCGAGGAGACTGTACGCCCTTATTCACCCTCTTACTGAGTGTAAGTTTGGATCTTCTTTTTGGCTTTGCTCATAATGTTGAAAACTTTTACCAAGCTGTCAATTTCCTTCATTAAATTCACAAAATAATGCACTATTTATTTTATTTTTCACTGAAAGAGGAATTTTCACGGAGTTGTTCATTGAACTTAAAGAAACTAGATACGACTTCTAAAGTTATTCTTAAAAGACAAACAATGTGGCGTGTTGCAATCATAAAACATTGTGGGTTAATTTAGTAGTGATTCATTCCTCTATCAATATATATTATAACTGTTTTATCAAATTGTAGCACTTATATCTTAAAAGCAGATTATAGTTTCTGAGGTCAAAATGAAATTTGTACTTTTCAATACTGAAATCTCCATTCTTCACTGCGTCCACTCATATACAATATATTGCTTATTACACACTTTTAGATGTCAAAATCGCGTTTAAATAATATGCCACAACTACCACGCCCTTTTCTGGTTTTTTTAGTGTTTTGCATTTTTCTTTCACTTATAATGAATATTCTACATGTAGACACTAGTTTATTCAAAACTATTGCATCCAGTAAGTCGAAATTTTCGGCGCCACTAAAACGTTGTATGACAGTTAAAATGAGTGCAATAGTGTTGCTAATTTATGAATCATGATATTATGTATTATAAAAATTTAGCTATTTTTGATTGCATACAGAACAGCCATTTTCACCAGAAAATTAGAATCTTGAAAAACTAATGCAGTTATTTTGTCATAAATGCTGTTTTATGGGTTCATTATAAGTATAAATTCATTAGAACTGAGGGTTATTTAAGTAAGTGCACTTAAGTAAAGTTCCATATACCAAAGTTATTTTTTCTTTGTACTAATTTACATAGATATCACATGTGTCACTTCGTACTTACAAACTTTATATATGCACATATATTCATGTTTTCTGTCTCAAATAATATAAAATGTGTAGTGCAAAAGTTATGATTATAGCTGTTATATGCTTTAGGTGATGTTTACATTACAATACTGAGTTATTTTTCATGTGTAGATCAATGTACCCTTAAAAGCCTTCGCCTTACATGGAGATTCCCTTACCATGGTTGTTTTTGGAGAGGGCGTAATCAATAATTGACATTTAGTGATAATTTCTTTACATCAGGTGAATAAAAGAACGATGACAATTACTATGATTCTTCAAGAGAAGTAGTTACCCAATCACGAACTTGGGTCACATCTGTATACACTCCATGGCAGTTTTCAGAGCCGTTGAGCCAATACATAGTCGTAAGACCCACCAGTCTGTTCTCAGCAACAATTGCTGCCCCTTCAATTTTGAAGCAGCAGACGTCTATGTTGCCTTCACCATCAGCTGCACACATCATACGAGGAGTCAGCATAGGGACCCTTCTTTTACACTCATGGTAGTCTACAATATTTATTGTAACTTGACGAAGTTGAGGATATTTTTCTACCAGTTTAATTGATCCCCAGCCCCATCCCAAGACCAGCGCGGGAGTCCCAGCAGAGGGTGTTGCACTCGCTATTGAGATACTCTGCGCCACATTACTGTATTTGAATGGGGTAGACACCTGAAACAGTTAAAGCCACACTCGTGCTAAATAACCGCAATGGATCCTACCGAGAGAGCTAACAATTTCAACATATATTGAGATGCAGGTAAGCCTAGTGTAAATTAGTACAGCAGTTAGTGTTCTGTACCAATGACTGGCCGGTCGTAAACTTGTAACTCTGGCGGTGGGCGCGCCGGTCATCGCCCGGTTGGGAGGCGGGGCGGTCCGGCCGGTCTGAGAACGCACTGTAGTTTTAAAGACTTTACTTACCACCTTTAGAAAGGAGACCACAAATCTGTACAAATAACTTGGTCCTCAAACAAATTTTCAATTGTTCTCATTGAAATAGTGGCCGTACGAGCTGCGACAATCATGTTGAAATAATGAAAAAAGAGAGGAAAAAACATGATACGCTTATGGCATCAAACCTCGTCCAAGACGTGTATGGATGACAAGACCCGACACTTTTACCGAAGAAATCTTCCTGTAAATCGTATTTTACTGGACGAATTGACTGAATTAGCACATATGATCCATAATGTACTTTGTCACTAAATAAGACAAAATAATAACCAACTACTAATGTCTAATTACACCATATACTGTCAAATGAATTCTGCAGAGTCTGAGCAGAGCAAAGCTACATCTGTAATGTAATCTTGATTGCAACATCAGCGCGGAATCATGTATCCACACGCACAGTGAAATAACAACGCGCAGGTGGTTATTAGTTCATTATAACAGAGGAGAATAGTCGTTAACATAACAAACCTTGATAATACACACATCATAGTCATCGTTCTTCTGGTTATATTGTGGATGAGTCATAATCGTCTTTACAGAATGGAGTGTTCCATCTTTCAGAGTGAAGCTGGAACCCGAACGCAAACGTGGTTCATATTTCATATATTTTCCAGCCCTTAAGAGAAATAAATAACAAATATGAAATAAGACATAACACTGGCTCTGAAGCTAACTTAAAATTGCTGTACTTCATCTCAAAATGTGTTATTGAAATCTATATACCAGGGAGTCAGCTGCCCCTTATTCTCGAGTTTTATGCAATCCGCATTTTATAGTCCAACATTAAAACATCTATCCCATTACCAGGTTCTACCCGCGTATTTAACATGGACGTTAAACACTCGATGAAATTAGTACTAATATAGATGTTATCACATAGCTTTTTAATATATTCGTAATTAGACAGCTGACGTTTGCACTTCTGCAAATGTTCACTGGAACCAGCGAGTATTACATCTTAAACGGAATGTTTAGTTCACACGCTACTAGGTAGCTCAGTTGGAACGAAATAATGTGTCTGATGCGAAGGTGGTTCGAATCACCTGCATGTACCATTTTTTTTTTTTTTTATTTTTTAATAATTATTTAACCGTGCAATCCTCACAATTTACAAACTATTATTCTAAAAACTGTTATATTAATTTTTATTGTTTTATTTATGTTTTATGACATTGTTTGATGCTTCTTTATTGGTGAACTACAATTATGTAGTTGTTTAAACACACCTATAGGTAGGTGTAATTGAAATAAGGATCATTCATACACATTTGAACACAGAAAGCAAGGAAATTACATTGTCAGAGTTTAACATGGAAGTTAAACTCAATTTTGCACACAATGAATTATTGTGCTATTAAAAACGCAGACAACCAAAAACGATTTAAATTATGTCCTAAACCCTCAGGGACTTCATAATTAGATTATTGTGAATTCGGTTTCCAAGTTTTGATGAACATAAAAAAAAATATTTACAATGCTGAGACTCGAACCTGTGACATTGTGGGTTAAGCGCAGAGGACCCGTCACCATCCCATTCAGCTATTTCGAGACTTTCTGAAAGCACGTACCACGTCCAATAGTAGGAGGACTTGTATACCTGGCGCTATGCCATTGCCACCTCGGAAGTTTTTGGGCTTGATTTAGCCATTTAAGACAGTTTTAATCACTTACTGGGCGTTTTAATATTATTACTTAAATGGCAAAAGCTGTTATGCATATGAATTGAGAAGCACGAGGCGTAGTTCATGCAAAAATGCAAATAAACTGTTCTTTAATAATATGTCCGTTTTGACTGTAAGGGTCCATGATGGATGAGGCGTGTCTAAATTTTTGCTAATTTTTGGCAGCCGATCCCTGCTCTAAGTACAAGAATCCATTTTCTTTTTAGCTGACGTTGTTAGTGTACTCATATGATAGGTACATTTTTTCCGAGGCGTTTACTGAATTACGTTGCTATGTATACTCTAATAAAAAGTTTGTAAAATCGGCTGGAAACCGGAATTCGCTCTCAGTAAACGAGTCGTATGTTTTTGAGGTGTACTTTAGCGACGAGTCCGTTCTGTCCCTTAAAGCACTGTTGCTCTCAATTTTGCTTATTCCTCACTTTAAGAACCTCAAGCAATACATTTTAGTAAGCGCAAAACTGGACTAAGGTGCACATGCCGTTAGATGCCTACCTTCCAAAAAATAAGGCGCGGCTGACTCACCTGGCATATGATGCAATGTTTGTGAATTGATTATCCACTTGAAAGTCGGAATGTAATGTAATATTCTTTACGTTGTTTAAAGGTAAGCGAAAATAAAATGATTATTGTCTTACTTTATCAATCGCCAACAGTAACTGCTAATTATCTCTGTTAAACAATGTGTATGTTAGGTTATGTTTGTGAAAGCACTGTTAGAATATAAGTTAAGAAGTACTGCAGTTTAACAATTAAAAGTTACAAAACTTATAAATGAAAGCCAAAACATTTCTTATATATAGATAATAGTAATGATAATAAACAACAAGAACAACAATAATTATAACAATAATAATGGTAAGATAAAGAAGAAAAATACCTTTAAATCAAGTTCGTGAGCAAATGAAACTAGAGTGCTATTAATAATGCCATAAACAGTAAACATATTTAAAAAAAATTTAACTATCCATATGAACTATCAACAGTTAAGCTTAAAATTAAAGTTTGTTAACAATAGGAAAGGAAGCATTAATTTTTGGCGCTAAAGGGTTTTACATAAAGCACGTACTTACATATAACCACAATAAGCTTCAGCCAAGGCCCATGTGTGATGAATTATTAATGCTCCGCAGAAATCTTTGTATCTGTCCTTTGGGTACATTTTAATTTCCAATGATAACTGAAAATTAAAGAAAGAAATTCGAGTAGCAATATATGTATTCAATAGTGTATTTAATAATTTATGAAACCACATTATGGATCCTAACTTCTTTATAATTGGAATAGTTTGGTTTTTAAAAACTGCTAATAAAACTTAAATCCCTCCCTACAAATTCATTTTTCAAAACTACGTTTGGATTAAATTTTCAGATAAATTTAGAATTTATCTGCATTTCCTATAAAGAGAGTATGAGTCTGTTAGAAATATTTATGAGCAAATGTTTCCTATAAACTTGGTCTTATACCCATAACTTATCAAATCTAATGGCAGCAAGTGAAAAAATCTTATGTGTTGCACTCACATGACTTTATTCATGTACTAACCATTCTTACAAACGCTTATTCCTTATTCTCTTATGTAGAATAATGCGATGTGGTTCATTGTTGTGTTGCATCATTACTTGCTCGCACACAACAATGAACCTCATGCTGCATAAAATCTTTGAGATAATTTTCAAAGTAGCACATGTTTTATCCTTTGGTTTAGCTGTTATAAAAGCTTATAACTGCACTGTGAGTTTATATATATTTGTATTGAGAAAGTTAGCCATCTTCAGCAGTTACTGCATCATCTCACATCCTCCAATATGAACGGAGAACTGCACCTATCGTTGGTTAGCGAGTCCATTGGACCTAGCCGGGAGAACTGGAGTTAGTTCACCAACCATTGCCCTAAATGAAAGCCAATTTTGATGGTGAAATATAGGCAATATTATGTTGCACTTTCTCAACTATGTTTAACAACACATTCGTTTTAAAAAGCAGTTATAATCTGTGATTCAAGTTGGACAATTCAAATAATATCAAACACTAAATATACAATAACTTCAAAAGTAACCTAAATTAGGAATTTCCTTGCAGAAGTGAAGTGAATGGGGAGTCACGTGGCCTCCCACATTGGGATAAAAGCAGAATGAAAAAAAACAAAAACAAAAAACAGATTACTTGCCAAAAACGCCCCAAAACTAATACATTATAAGACAACGCCCTTATCATTCTTTTCAGCTAAACTCAAAATTAAATCTTCTTTCAAAGCGGAAAGATCAGAAATAGTAAACAAGAATGTGAATGAAAAATGGATGTGCTTCCAAATACAAGAGCTATACCAGAGCTACCACGAAGTGTATAGAATATTATAATAAATAAATAAATAAAAAGCTTTACTGGCTCACTTGGAGCTAGGTCTGAAACAGAGTATGGGAATAGCATAGCTTAGGTTGGGATAGGGGTTGGAAAACTCGTAAGATTGTTGGCAATGCGGGTAGGACGATCTACTCATTATGCTGGGAACAAGAAAACTGGAAACATAATTTAGAAGCAGGCGTGCAGACCGAAAAAAAAAAATAGAAAAAAATTTACAGAGGTTTTCAACAGGCGGAAAACAACACAATGGGACTAGATGCTTAACAGTCAAAATTATCCAAGCTTGGGCGAACACTTAATGGAAGTACGTTAAGATATTTGTATGACTATTACCTAAACATGTTTTATGTATATATCGAGTGAAAGGGAAGTCATTACATTAATTTTAACCAGTGACAGATCTCGGTGTTCGGAATAAATTTTGTATCCTACGTGTTTGTCTCTGACCATTTCCTACGGATATATTTTACTTTTGTCGGAAACAAGAGACAGGAAAGCTGCAAACGTCGCAGGTTGTGTGGGTGTCACTTTCACTAGGTTGGTACATAAACAAAGACGCTTCACTGTTGCGACCGCGCGTCTCACGAGTGTAAACAAATACTATGCTGTTTTTACTGTGCGAGTGTAGGCCAATCAAAGAAGTCGTGGAAGAAGTTCTTCGGTATATTCCTTTAAGTGATTAATTATTTTGAAATCCTTTACAACGTCCCATAATTACTATGAAGCTATGTCAGAAATACGTTGCTCTACGCATGTTACAAGTAAAAAACTATTATCTTCATATATTCTTGTGGAATTACGCATCCAGTTTAGAACAAAAACCATTTTTTTTTCCGAAATCGGTTGATCAGAGGACAAAATTCCATTAGACTTTTTGTTTGTAATGTTTCTATGAAGCACATACTAGAAGGAATGTAATGACTTCCCTTCCACTCGGTACAGGCTGTTAATGAACTTCAGAGACTGTGGATCTGACTGACAAGTAATCTGACATAAGCAATGTATGATCTGCGACTACACGTAACACAGGGGATTAAACAAAATGGCATCAGATGCTGATAAGTTCCTGTTAAAACAAAGTGGGCTGAAAAATTGGCTTAAGATTTCTTTAAAACTGCTGCGCGAGTATAGAAATAACGATTTTCAGCTGCTTATTAAGAGCATTATCAAGATTAAAAGCCACAAATATCTCTCAAGTTTTTAACTAACCACTTGACAATGCCATGGTTTTGTAATTTACACATATTTTCCTGTTGAATTGTTCAAATTCTGCTTCAAAGATCCAGAACACGAAGGATCAACTTGTAAATAACTTGGATTGCTAAATGGCATTCGTAGCAGCTTAAAAATGTATTTTACTATAGTAAAGTACTTGTTAAAAAGTTAGGTAAATATGAATTTTGTCATTGGTTGTATTGGTAATTTAATGTATTAGTGATATGTCTCCACTCACCATATATGGAAAATCTGTTATGGAACACTTCCTTCCTTCGCTGATTTCACGAGGAGGAGTGGTTGATGTTTCTGTAAATTAATAACTTATATTAGTAAGACGTGAAACAGTTTACCTTGTTCACAAACAGAACAACACAAACAAAAGCAAATAAACGGTAAAATCAAATAAAGATGCAACCAATTATTCGATAGAAATACGAGTGGCTGTTGTAAATCAATGTTATAAGGATCTTTAGAGCAGCATTCGAGCGACGAAGTCGGTAGAACTGATTACTTTTTCTAGTAAGTGACTAGGTGAAGTATTATATTCCATACAAATCATCGACGTACATATTTCACCGGAAAGAGGTGCTTTAAGGCCTCCTTAACCTCAAAAATATCTTCCGGAAAGAAATGAAGGGTGGATTCCAAGAACCAGACAAGTCCATAAACCACAATGTTCAGAAATTCTTTGTGAATGACCTTTACCAGAGTTAACCATTTCCGAAATATTGTTATTGCTTTGCGTTTTAAAATTGTTTTGTATAATAGGAAGTCGTTATTGGCCACCTCCCCCCTCTATCACTCTCTGTCTCACCCTTTCCCTCTTGGCCATGCAAAGAGACTTCAATAACAACCAGCTTTTAAAGCATGGCTTAAAGCCTACTGTGTTATCCAAGTCTTGTTTTTCGTGCAAGTAAATAAACAATGAAACAATATCTACGAATGTTTATCTCGATTAATGTGAAATAGCTAGAAGAGTATGTGTTTGTAAGAATAATTTATATAATTTGTAGGGTATTGTGCTTATAGACATTTTATAAATTCAGGTAAATTCAATGTGCTGATAAGATTACTGAAAAACTCGTTTTAATTAGTTTCAGACGAAGAAAATATTGGATTAAGTGAGTGACTTAAGTAACACGGGACAAGTTTAAAGTAATACTTACCGGCATAAGAGCTGTAGCAAAGTGAAAACAAGAACATAAAGCTCAGAATCATCTTTATCTAATCGCCCTTCTTATATTCCATCATCCACAAATATTACTATTATGTAACGATTCATGTAAGTTTGAAGGCGGTGTATATCAGCGAAAGGTTTCAATTGTTTTACATTGATCGCAAATTGTTCGCTGAGCTTTATAGGTTAGATTGTGTGTATATTATTCCAATAAGACGCTTTGAATATAAACATTGTAATAAAATAAGATAACAGATAATTTATTATAGAGATACCATCCATTTATTGCTTCTTTCTTAATAAGAGCTAATAAAAATTTATAACCAGACTACACGTTGCACAAAGAAGAAGAGACCGTAAGTTATTTCCTGCTTCATGCTTTATTCTCTTGTTGAGTTAGGGGACTTGGAAGTACTTTGCATTTGATTCACAATACTTAATTGGAAATATGAGGTATGATTGACTCCAGATAGTAAGAATGTGTAACACCTGTTTCATTTCATCTATTTATATAATATTATTTCTACTATAACTATAAGCAGGAAGGGGAGTATAGTTTTTTCTAGTTACTCGCATAAAGGAAGTTTAAACTCTTCGTTAGGTTTAAACAGTAGTTTTAGAACACGACGTGTGAGTTAGAAAAATTCTGCCCTCTTAATGCGCTTAGTCATTTTTTTCCTGCCTGTACAACAGTAGAAAGTCATGTGAGTGCAAACACCTCCACTGCATGTGTATGTATATCAGAGTGGTCATTCAAGAAAAATCTCCTCCAAAATATTACAAAGCAAAATCCAACGCAGTACAAGGACTTAGGGGCATGAGTGCGCAGACAAGTAATGATAATTTTTATCCAATATTTTAAAATATTTTAATAGCGTGTCTTGTTATTTATACACTTACTAGCATTATCAATACAAATTACGTATCTTAAGTGGATTTATACTACATATAAAACGTTTTTAGTTAACGTTGAATTACTTGTTTTAAGAAAACGAAGTAACGTCCATTTAATCGCAGTCAAATGAAAGCCCGCCGTTATTCATGCGTGCCATCACATTGATTATTTTACGTGGGCCCTCCCCATCCTTCATCCTCGGCTCTTTTGACTGCTGTCATTGGGATTCGAACTAACAATCCAAGATCGATTCAGCGACCAAGCAACAAAAAAGCGTCACTTTTATGTCGAAAAAAAAAAGGATTAAAAAAGAAAGCTGAATGGAACAAATTTTATTTATGCGAAGCTAATTTAATAGCATTTTATTAAAAATAAGTCATTAAGTAATATATAAATAGGATTGTTATCCCACAGATAAAATTTAAATATTAAAATATTCCCTGTATCTCTGAGACAGTCATGTTTCTCCAATAATTAATAATAATAATGATAATAATAATAATAATAATAATAATAATAATAATAATAATAATAATAATAATAATAATAATAATAATAATAATAATAATAATAATAATAGTAATAGTAATAGTAATAGTAATAGTAGTAATAGTAATAGTAATAATAGTAATAGTAATAGTAATAGTAATAGTAATAGTAATAATAATAATAATAATAATAATAATAATAATAATAATAATAATAATAATAATAATAATAATAATAATAATAATAATAATAATAATAATAATAATAATAATAATAATAATAATAATAATAATAATAATAATAATAATAATAATAATAATAATAATAATAATAATAATAATAATAATAATAATAATAATAATAATAATAATAATAATAATAATAATACATTTAAATTTAACTTATAATTACAATAGTAAAAAAATTAAAAATGTCTCCCCGTATTGCACTAGTACATTAGACTTTGTTAAAGCTACTGGAAAGACAATGGCACCTTTAGCAGTATCTTGATTGTTGACGCTTTCTTGTGGCTTGTAGATAAGCATTGTTCCTTTTCCGCCGTTTGCCTCTTGGCTGTGAGTGGAAAAGGCTCTATACTATAGTATAGTGATTTTTCCATTGCTCCCTGTGACTCCCTTGTTGGACTCGTTCGGCAGCAACATCGAACCTTCTTGCCTCCTAGATTTCTATCTCCAGTGTTGCGAATGGAAATCTTTAAGAACCTCGTTACCAAGATATGTTTTTGGTTTGCAATTTGAAATGCTTAAACTATTTTCAAATGGAAACTCGCTATTAAGTTTTTTTCTTTGAAGTTATGCAAATAGAGCGGAATTTCAAAGCGTCACAGAGCAACCAGCTTTTAAAAGTTTTGACTATCGCTTAAAGGCTACTGTATTCCCATATTTCTGTTGCAGCTACAGGAAGGTTAGAAATAAAATAACTTCTGCAAACCTTCATGTCGACTAACGTGAAATAGAGGAATACGAGTTTGTAAGAATAGCTTATACAGAGTAGAGAAAACCACGTGAATCATCAGATTTTTACTTTCTGTACTACATATAGCAAGTAGGGGAAGTCCTGTATTCGATCCAAAAATTCTATGCCAAGATTTCACAGGAACTATGTGCATGCGTGCGCATGCGCGCGCGCGTGTGTGTATCTTCTTGTGAAGTGGATCATTACAAGATATTGATTGTTATTTGTTACAATTTTGCGGTGTTTATAGACTTTTCAAATGGGAGATCGTTGTTCATCTTTTTTATCTTTTGGTGACGCAAAGAGAACGGAATTACAATGTAATTATAAAGCGACCACTTTTACAGCTTTCTGTATTCGCTCTAAGATAAATTCTACAAAATATGTTTATCTCGATTAGCATGCAGTGGAGCTGAAATGAGTTTGTTAGAATAGTTTGTATAAGAGTAGAGAAAGTCATGTGAGCGCAATATATCAGATTTTTATTCAGGTCGGCTCGAAACATGCACGAGTATTCCCGATGAAATTGCGATATCATACTATTGAAATGTTATAATTATAATTAGCTAAATTAAAATATCTCAATAAATACGTATAATAAATAATCTGGATCTGTATTCTGTAGGGCACTGAGTTAAAAGAGGATCTTAGTTTCATATCTGCCCGTTTTTCTTTCTTACCAACAGCCATAACGGCATTGGAAGCTGTAGGATCTCCTTTGTATGAATCACTTACTGTCTTAGAAAAAACAGGTTCCTGGTAGAATAGAACAAAAAGTGAAAGAGAAAGTGAATTATGTAATTTCAAAAAATTTTGGTTATAAACAGATGTGCGATATTCGAGACATCCTCGATAGAAAACTATGTGTCACACCAAGAGACTTGACTCTCTCTGTGAAGCAGTTATCATCATTTAAATATGCCTCAATAACATCTTGTGACGTGGAGAGAAGTTTTTCACGTCACAAAAGTGTTTTGTGAGAGACGATGTTTGAGTTGAAAATTTGTGCAAAGTGTTGGTTGTGAACTGCAATTTAGCAGTTAATAGTAGCAGCGGCACCACTTCTGCTTCCACCTCTAAGGAATAAGGTAACTTTATTATTTATACTAACTCGTTTTGTCTACTACAAAGGGACATTAATTGTTCTAATTAAATAATGAATATTTTCAAGTTTTTAAGAGCATATTTGCATGCATATTTCCATATTTTTGCGGCATGAACTTCCGAGCCGCCCTTGTCATGAATTTAGCTGCTTTAATACTGCCGAGACAGGGTACTTAAGTACTTGCAAACGCTCTTAATTGACATTTTACCCCTACTACAGCGACACATACAATATTTGGTGAGGTGCTCAATCTAACAGGGCCTTCAACACGTTTTGCAAAACAACCAACAGGTTCTTGAATGCTCGTAAACAATTTGTGTGCTAATTTCCAGTGACATGATCACAAACCCTTGGATATATGTATATGAGTGACGCAGCGAACTGCACATTCGCTTGTAGTGCGCTATCCGGTCACGACAAAGTGCGGTTTGCACCGAGTTCATATGCAAACTGACAACACCGAGTCATTATTGTACACGCGCTGCTGCACTTTCAACGCAACCAACATATTTATCACATTCGCACCCTCGGCGGAATCTAACTGCATGCATTTTTCAGTTTGTTGTGTATCATAAGTTATACCACGAGTGATTTTCAACTTATCTAGAAAATTTGAGTTTAATTTATTAGAGTATTTCAGGAATGAAAGGATTATGTAGCTTATTATATGTTATTTAAATGCTGCATTGTAATCGCTAACGTTTTAGAAGAAACACGTAGCCGAAATAAATACATCAGCGTCCATTCTAATTTCGTTCAATACAAAATTTGTCAACCTGATTCCAAACATATTTCCTGTTATATTCTCTATTCTAGGTTTTCCTCTTCCTCTTTCACCTATTTCAGCATTAGATGGTTCACAGAGCGAGAGTCAGCCGTTTTTGACATTTGAATAGTGGTTCTGTTGTGTCAAATTGCATACGATGTTGCGCATTTGTAGCATAGTGCTAACCTGATTGTAACGTAAGAAAATCAGAAAGGGTGATAGTTAAAATTTAGAGGAGAAGATGTGATAAATTTTTCGCAAACGAAGGTTGAAATTTGAAATTGTTATGCATATGATTGGTTGATTTCAATCAAGTCACGTATGAGCGGAATAGTCTTTAAAATCAGTAGCCATTTATTGCATATATTGAATGAGAGACCTAATGGGGAACATTTCCTCCCCCTAAATGTTTAGTGTGCTAAACTTTTCTCTTTAGTTTAATACGTTATATTATCTATAGTATTGTGACAAATAACTAGGCCAATTAGCTTTTATGTCACTCGACCTCCTCTAAAACTGTTAGTAAAACGCTAAGACTATTAGAAAACCAACTGTTGCACGCACAGAATCGCAATTCACAACTGTTTGTATCTTAATCTCCGAACTCACAGTTTTTCTCCCTGTTCCCTCTGAATGCCCTTGACACCACTGCGGTGACACAACTGTCTCTGTCTCAGAACTTCTCAACTATTTGCAACTCTGGCAATTAACTAACTCGTTGTCCCTGCGTTTCGCTTATGTGCAGAATTCTGGAAGCCGAAAGACCCCTGTTCGAGCCCTAAAGAAGGTTCCTGTACTTCGTAATCTTCTAGAAATACGTGCAATGGCTTTGTCCTTGAGCCGACACATTGTTGTGTTTTGAAGCCGGCAAATACATAGGTTCTAGTGTGAGGCAGTGTAGTCACCCGCATCAGTAATGTTATTTTTTGTACTATATATAAATCCTTCAGATAGCATTAGCAGCATTGGAGTAAGGGAAGTTGTTAACCACATAGCCATATAGAGAATTTTGCTTGACAATCTTCTGCACCCGTAACAATAGAATCAAATCCAAGTATTGAATATGGCGGACTTTGAATCAATAAGAACTTTCTGCCTTCGTATGTTACATAATTTTACTATGTCCAGGTTCATCGGTAAGGTTAGGTTTATTCGCGATGGGTTTTTTTAATTTGCATAACACTCATAATAAAATTGGGCTATGAAAACTGAGGCTCTGCATAAATGTTTGGGCTGAAATCATTCACAATCAGCTTATTGGTCTCTATTTCTTTCCTCTGTGCCTCATTGTGGAACCGTCTCCACATTTACAGAAATGAGTTGCATCATTTAATAGACAAGAAAGGAACAAACAAAGAAGCAAACAGACAATCAGACAAACAAAGCAAGAAACAAGGACAACAAACTTGGGCAGAAACAAACAAATGGAGAAACAAATGAACGAAGTAAGAAAGAAACAAATAAGTATAAACAATAGCAATAAAAGAACAGATGTCAGTTAAAGAATGCGAAGACATTTTGCGGTTTCATGAGGGAGAAAACTCATTAATTTCCAACAATACTGTCCTCACTACTTAAGATTCGTTGCTCAGGGTACAAGAACTAGGGGTGTCGTTTTCTAATTAACATGTTCATAATTATACTGCAGTTTCGTAGGAATGTATGATCTTCTTGAACCGACGTCGGTATTCGAAATTTACTCTCCATCTTGGAGATATATCGATTGCTGAGCTCAGCTGAGCTGAGCAAAATGCAATTCATGTTTGTGCTCTCTGAAGCGTGTAGAGTAAGCACCACACCCCTAGCCGTATTTGTTTGTTTGTACGATTGACTTCGTCATGTGCAAAATCGCACCTTGCCAATGTTGGCTTTAACTGGAAGACTCGAACTACTCTACTGGCTTTTTGAACCTTGTACCACATATCATGTCATGACTCCCTCTATCACTCTGGTACAAACTAATCTTGAAAATGCTTATTCTTTTATCTACTTCATGAGATTAACGTTTGTAGAAATAGTTTAATTGCATATTTAATGGTAGGTATAATGGGAACAGGAATATACACAGCCTTAAGCGATGATTTACCTGCTTCCTATGTTATAATTTTGAATTCCATTCTTTTTGCATGCCCCGGATATAAAAACACGAATAAAGAATTTCTATTGAGAAAAAGTGCTCAGTATTTGAAAACTTAAGCATTAGAAAAATATTTAGAAAATGATTTATCTCCACAAAGAATTTCTTCAACATAAGCCGTATGCTATATTTTTCTATATCTTTTTACCATTGATGTAAAAGTCATTTAGAATGAAGGGGCTTCAACATAGTGATTTTCTTTCTTCTTAGCCCTTTATTATTCATTTTCACTTCCTCTGCACACTTAACCTTCATTTTTGTTTGTTCTACTTAAGTTTATCCCTAAACTTTTCATTCTATCCTCGGTCTATCCCTGAGACTACACTTGTTCCTTGTCACACAGCGCCGGCTAGCAGTTTTACCTCTTTCCTTTCGGCCAATATAAACCAATTTTGAGAATGTTCCTAAATAGCGTAATTAAATTCATAAAATAATGCATTTATCATAAACAAATTATCCAATTTTAATGAAATTTGTTGTGCATCCTATTCTCATATAACTACACAGCAAAACTTTAAAAAAATCTATAAAAAATGTGTAATTTTCAAGTTTCACTTCCAGTAGCACACGTCTGTTATCTTACGTACTCGCCTGTTACGTCATTTTTCCACGTATGTGTCATTCTTTGTTGTTCAACTTTCTTCCAACTCATTCTATCCATATACGTAATATCTGTATCGTGATCTTCCCATTCAGCTTCAGTGTTCTTCTACTTCTTCTTCTTCTTCTTCTTCTTCTTCTTCTTCTTCTTCTTCTTCTTCTTCTTCTTCTCTGGTTTCATTTCCACTTCTTTTGGAATTGCCCCTTTAAATTTCCCTCACTGCCCCTACTCATTGGTTATCTTCTTCTGTCTTCCTCGTTTAGAGCATACTGTAAGATAATCTATGACACGGCTGGGACGGAAAGAAGTTCAAAACGAAACCGATGTCCACCAACGCTTGGAATAGCAATGGTTACCAAGAGGCACTTGTAAACGACTGTAATATCCTTGGTCCTTTACATAGAGCTAGCTATTCATGGAGCACCAAAGCCAAAATCAATCTACTTACCCCGTTATAATACTGAAACATCTCTAATGGTAATATGCAATACCTTTGTTTCAGAAGCCCCAGTCGCGTGGGACATTTAAGCATCTATTCAAACCCAGAACAAGAGGGCTTTGTGTTCTGCTGAATAAGCTTATATATCGATGCAACCTAAACTCTGAGGATGCACCGGAAGATATTACTGTCATTTAGGGCGTAACATTTAATTCCTTTTGTCATTGTTTTCACCTTCAAAAGCAGTGTGGGAAACCTATAGATGGTATAAATGCCAATAAACACTGCGGGATGCACGATTATAAACACTTATAATATACCTGCGGGACCTAGAAAAGCGGATATAGGGTTCGCAATGGCTCCGTGGTGGGCGTGACGATCGCTGTCAGTTTCAAATTCTGTTAATGTTGGAAGAGTACCGAATTTTGAAGAAGTTAAAGGAGTAATTCTGGTATGTAAATTACATACAAAAGTAAATTACAAGTTGCAGAAGGATAAAAGGCTGTAGGTACTAGAAGAGGTCTCTTTCGCAACGAGGATATCCGAGAACTTCGATATAATCGAAGAGACCAAAGGCAACTGCAAACAACATCTGAATAGAATATGTAACGAAAGAAAACCATTGAAAATATACGAGTACAACTCAGAAGGAAAAATCTGATGTATTGCACTCACATGACTTTCTCTACTCTAGTACTATTCTTACAAAGTCTTATTCTTTTAAGTTATTTGTGCTAAGATAAACATTTGTAAATAATTATCTTATTACTTATTTCCTTGTAGGTGCAAGGGGAATATTAGAATACATTTAACATATAAAAAATGAACAACGATGTTCCATTTCACGAAAGTTACCTGTTTTCCGAAACTCACACACGTAACAAGGAATATCTCCGAAGTGGTTCAACCTACAAGAAAATTTAGTTGGACATTAATTGTGTATTTTAGCAAGATCTACATTTTTTGTGTAGTATGATTTGGTCAATCTATAACGGTTTACCAGTTATGCAAAAGTCGTCCAGAGTAAATGTGACTACAATCTGTCTAATTCATGGAGTGTAGTAGAAGAAGAAGATGATAAAGAAGAAGAGGAAGAAGAAGAGAAAATCATACATTATTGAATAAATAAAACATTGCAATGGCAACCAGTCAGGTCATTCAAGCAAAACCTGGTAGTTGTATACATTCAGTATTGTGGAAGAAAAAGTAAGCAAGGAAGGCGACATAAAGAAAAGAAAGGGTTCTCTTTAAAGAATTAAGATGTGACAGCTGGTCCACACCTGCAGTCACATTAAAAAGAATCCCCGGCCGACACATTATGCACAAGGAAAGTGCTCTCCCTTTGAAGGCAAAGGAAGGACCTCGTTACCTCGAGAACGTGTGGTAGTTAGTAACTAGATTTAGGCAATTAAACGTGCACCGCCAACATCCCACAGGAATATTTCGTCAGGCACTGCCTCGAGGTAGGTACATACACGAATTAAAACGGTACCCAGAACGTTATCATCATTGTCGTCTCTATCCCCCTTCACCTTCTTCTTCTGGTAGTGAAGAAGGATATGTATGCACATTACCCCAGCTCTCTGCACTGCCCTCAGAAAAGTGAAACATGCCGCATCTTAATTCGACTATGCAATTCTCCTAAGTAACTAAAAGTTAGTCTCAGCTCGTTCTGCAAGTCCAAGGGTATACATGACTAGACTACCTCAATATAGGAAGTACAAACCGCTCCTGAATGTAATGTTTGGCTTTAATGTTCACTGCTACCCATTGGTAACGTGTGAGGCTTCCATTCGTGAGATCGTGGTTCGATTTCCGAGAGTTTTCTGACACCTAGGGTTTTTCGGAGCTTCCCCGGGTCACTAGGCGAACGCTGGGAAGGATAATTACATTTCCCGAATTTTCTGTTCTTCCATTTCGTGGGATAATATGCTCACAGGAACCCCTTCCCTCCCTTGTTGTCAATGGGATGCGGGTGAGGGGCATTGCACCCCATACCCAAGGTCCCCCCTGAGTTGGCCCCGGAAGACCCAAGACTTCGAGGTGTTTTCACTTTTCAGAATTTGGGTAACCTTAGGGACTCTGTCTAATGGACCAATGCTAATGCTAATTAATGACACAGATTCCTTTTTCTGATCCAATTCCAAGTGAGAGACACAATTTCGCATAATATAGCATTAAATCAAACTCAAACAGAGTGAGTTAACCTAAAACTTTTGGGCAGATGTTTTTTTGGAGGTTAGATTTCTAAGAGCATCTGAAAGTAATTTATTACATGGAATAATTCACAACACGCTCTTGCTTATGCTTACAGCAATCCAAAATTATGATAGACGTAAACAATTATTTATGTTGCACCCTTGCAATTCTGTCCACTATTCCTGAGGTACTGTCACATAACAAATACATAATTAATATCCTTCGACGTAATCATTTGGAAAAAATTAATTTATTATTTTTCTTTCTATCCTTTTACGTACAGCGTGTGGTAAAAACAAAACTTTATACGATACTATCATCCCCTCTCCATTATGCCTGTTCACCAGCTCGAGGTCCCTGGCATAAAGCAACGAATTGGTACGTCGATAAATAATTGTAGGTGCACAGTGATATTTGAAGCTAGATTCATATTTCTGATTGTGCTTGCGTTACTTGCAACCAGAGGCATGAGTCCAGCTTCAGATATCACTGTGCACCTACAGTTATTTACCGACTTCCGAACTGGTTACTTTCCTAGTGAACAGACATTAGGTGCTATAAGGTTGTTTTATGATCAGTAAATTATTACAATTTTATCCAAGCAAGCAAACACCAAGCAAGTAAGAGCAATAAACATTGCACGTTTTAGAACTTTCAGTACCCACTTCGGACAGTTCTATGACCACCGGTAGGTAGTCCTTGATTAATGTTTCTTTATTTGTATCTTATAACCTTTGTCTTATTTTCTAACCTCCCATCATTAAAGTGATAAATACGGCTTCTGAGTGTAGCGGCTAAATCAGAAAAGTTTCAGATGAAGGTACATAATTTCAAATGAAGTGGACAAATCAGTACTTTTTTACTTTTTCTACTACGTTTAATAACATAGAGAAAGTATTGTATTTCACCCAAAAATTCGATGTCGAGAATTCACCGGAAATATGTTTTCAGGTCCCCTGAATAAAAAAAAAAAAAAAAAAGCATTTTTAGAAAAATGTCCGTGTGTGTGTAGCGGTCTGCGTGTGTGTGTGTGTGTGTTGTTGTAGTTGTTGTTGTAGTGTTTAACGCCCGCTTTTACTACTACGGCACCGCAGGCGGTGACACTGATGATACATGAAGATGGAGCACCGGTGGAATGAGATGGCGGGGGAAACCGGAGTACCCGGAGAAAACCCGCCCTGACGCCGCTTCGTCCACCACGAATACCACATGCGGGTCCCTGGGATCGAACCCGGGCCGCCTAGGTGGTAGGCGAGCGCGCTAACCGCTCGGCCACGGCGCCGCCATGTGTGTGTGTGTGTGTGTGTGTGTGTGTGTGTGTGTGTGTGTCAGTCTGTGGACGACATAATTCAAAAACGAAAAGTCGGTTAAAAAGCAATGTTGGTATTTAAGTTTAATGTCTTTCAAGGATGCGACACGAAGATTTTGAAGAAAATTGCTCCTCCCTAAACTAACCCTTACATGAAAAATTTAGATTTTCTTGAAAAGGCTCTAACAATTTTAATTAAAATTCCATATGTTTGACACATTTTTATGACAAATGAAATGTGTATTTTGAATTTTCAGATAGAAATTTTACACCATGTAAAATTGTGCATACAAAATTCACTAATCTGTCTGTGTACAGCAAGTTCGTTAGTTAAGATTTTTTTCTTCGTTATATATACCGATTTTTACTGTCTGAAATTTTATTCACAATAAAATCGATCTCCAATAGCTTTAATATATTTTTATTTTTCTTAAATTTCAACAATGTGATTGATTATACTGTTTGCCATTTGTGGTAGTTTAATTCATAAAAAAAATATTTAAATACAAGTTCGTATTGTCCATACAGTCATAAGATACAGTTAAATGAAAGAAGAAATTACGATTTGTAAACCTGCATAATAAACACAGTCAGTTTTTTTTTTTAATCCTTAATCACTGATTTTTTGTTTCATTCTGATTAGTTAGTGACATACTAATATCCACATGTAATGAAACTCCTGAAGGAATATAGCAGTGAGGAGTTTGCCTTTATCATGTATGACTGGAAAGTAAATTTCAGTTGCGGCGAGTTGCTTAAATAGGCTTATTTCAGCATCCTCCAGGACTTTCCCTATTCTCATTTCGCAAATGTGCTGAAACTCACAGCTCAAATGACCCCGGGCTCATTTAGCCGTTATTACAACCATTTCATTTATCATCTCTGCAGTGCTGACTTGTTCAAGTGCACGCACGCAATCTCACACTCACACACACACACGCGCACGCACGCACACACACACACACGCACACTCACACACCGATACCAAATATTGCAGGTTGTCTCTATACTTGAGGGGTCAGGGTTCTGCCTCACGTTCAAGAGATCGCGAGTTCGAATCTCGCTTTGACTGAGTTATCCGAATAAGGTTTTTACGAGGTTTTCCCTTATCCTGAGAAGACGAATGTCGGGTAACCTAAAGCTCTATGGACCTCGGGCTCATTTGAGCATCATTTTGTCTATTTAATGCATTCACAGTCCAATATGACACTAGTTGCAGGAGAACAACAACAACAATAATAATAACAATAGTAATAATAATGATGATAATGATTGCAGTTTCGATTCCACTTTGGGAAAGAGAGTTTTTCTTTAAGCAGGAGAATTCCTTATCTTCCCCGCAGTCTGGAATTATGAGTATGGGAATGAGTGTGTAAAAAAGTGTAAAGTCAAAATTTCTGAGAGGATCATAGAAGGTACAGGAGGGTTTTGAAAGAAACAATAAAAAAGTCAGACATGTTCCATTCACATTCTTATATAAAGCATTCTCACAAATTCTTATTTTTCTGTAAAATTCAACTTAATCGAGATAAACATTAATTGTATAGGTCGCATACACATTTCCTTACATCTACAATGGGAATAGGTGAATAAAGTAGGCTAAGGCAACAGTGATAGCTTTGAAATTCTGATCAATTTGCACGACCAGAATGAGAAAAAAAAATTACGCCTTCCCACTTTTTTAAGTGCAGATATTGGAGCATAAACACATACGGCTTTATTGACCCCCCCCCCCTCGCCTTTTTACTTTCTTTATTACCTACAGTAAAGTAGAGGAAGTATTATATTTCATCTAAAAAAGCATTTGTAGAAAAAGGTGCGCGCGCGTGTGTGTATGTATGTCTGTCTATGTGTCAGTCTGTGGACAGCATAAATGAAAAGAAAGGTCGGCTACGAACCAAAGTTAATATTTAAGTTTAATGTCTTTCAAGGATGCGACACCAAGATTTTGAAAAAAAATTCCTCCACCGTAAACTACCCTTTACATGGACAATTTTTCGAACATTTTTATTTACCTGAAAATGGCTGAAATGATTTTGATTAAAATGTCATATGTTTGAGATATTTTTATGACAAATGAAATGTATATCTTGAATTTTCGCACCATAGCCCCTGTAGTTGTATTTACTCTGGATGACATTTGCATAACTGGTAAACCGTAAGAGATAGACTAAATCTTACTATACAAAAAAATGTAGATCTTGCTAAAACACACAATTTATGTCTAAATATTTTTTTAGAGTGACCCATGTAAGGAGAATGGAATCTCAGAGATTTAAAAGATTTGACTACCGCTCAAAGCTTACTGTATTCCCATATTCCCCTTGCACCTACAAGGAAATAAGCAATAAGATAATTTGTACAAATCTTTATCTCAAGTAATATGAAGAAAGCAGTAGAGTAAGAGATTGTCAGAATAGTTTGTACAAAAGTAGGAAAAGTCATGCGAGTGCGACACATCAGATATTTTTATTCAAGGAGTCTCAAAACATGTATTTCCGGTTGAATTGCGATGTGCAATACAATACTTTTTCCAGTGACTGTAAATATGTAGTAGACAGTGGGAATAAGTTCTATATGCGTGCAGATTTTCAGTGATTAAAGAAAATAATTGAATCGGTTGGTGGAGAAAGGTCATCTTTTTCATTTCTTCGCGCATTCACTTTAATTCGACTGAAATACATCGCCCTGTGTTGAAAGGAATTACGACTGCTTAGCGGAGAAAACTGAGCATCTGTGTATTCATCAGGAGGAGAAAGGAACTAGCATGTCAGTGACTTAATTCGCTTCTCCTCATTTCTTTGACGTGAACTGCAAGCGAGGCGCTCATGTTGCATCAAGAATGTGCTTCGACAATGGGTGCCATATTACGTCTACGTGATCATTCTTGTTTCTCCGCATTTGAGACTGCAACTGTTTAAACAGAAGCTTGTTGTTTAAAGGAATCATGTCACCAAAAAGAAAGAGAAACGAGGAGCAGTACAAAAGGAAAAAGAATATGTGTTGCACTCACATGACTTTCTCTACTCTTGTACTAACCATTCTTACAAACTCTTATTTCTGAATGTTCTTCTTGTTAGTTGAGATAAATATTTGTACAAATTATCTTATTGCTTATTTCCTTGTAGGTGCAGGGGGAATATTAGAATACAGTAGGCTTTGTGCGATAGTCAAATCTTTTAAAGCACTGAGATCCCGTTCTCTTTGCAAGCTTAACATATAAAATAAAAAAAATAAAAAAATAATAAATAAATAAAAAAAATGAACAACGATGTTCTATCTCACGAAATTTTTAAGTTTTTCGAAACTTACACAAATAAAAAGGAATATATCCGAAATGGCTCACTCTATAAAAAATTATTTACACATAAATTGTGTGTTTTAGGAAGCCCTACGTTTTTGTATAGTAAGATTTTATCTATCTCTTACGTTTACCAATTATTCGAAAGCCATCCAGACTAAACAGGACTGCATAGGCTATAACCAGAAAATTCAAAATATAAAGTTCATTTGTCATAAAAATATCTCAAACATATGACATTTTAATCAAAATCGTTTAGAACCATTTGCAATAAAATAAAAAATTTCCATGTAAAGGATAATATAAGGTAGATCTATTTTGTGTCGCATCCTTGATAGACATTATACTTAAATACCAACCTTGGTTTTAACCACTTTTCGTTTTTGAGTCAGGTTGCCCACAGACTGACAGGCGCACACGGACCTTTTTCTAAAAGTGCTTTTTTTGGATTCAGGGGCCCTCAAAACATATATTTCCGGTGAAATCTCGACATCAAATTTTTGGGTGGAATACATTACTTCCCCTGCTTCGATATTAAGTATGATTTTTACAGAAAGTACTTCTCGGAAAATGCTAATGGCCACCCACAAATTCATGTTTGCAGCAAATGTGAGGAACTAGAAGCCAAAATAAAGAGCCCTCGTATTACGAACAGTCGCAAGAGGGCAGCACAAATTGATCTTGATATAAACATGCGTAGGAGTAAGAGATTTTATACTGTCATTAAGCAAGTGAAACAAAATAGAGACGATCATGTTGCTGGATTGGCATTTGGCTTTATTCAGAATTTGCCCTTACCAAACATCTCTGTACAAGAAACAGTTTACCTTAGACAGTTTGGGTAAACAGTTTTAGCATTTATAATATCAAATCCAGGCACTGTATTGTATATCTGTATCATGAAGGTTAGGGAAAGAAGGGCACCAATGAAGTATGTTCCTTTTTGTACGATTATATCAAGACTAGTCTGCCAGAAAATATTACAGAACTATACTTCTTCTCTAATGGAGCCCCTAATCGTAGCATTGACACAGCCGAAAAAAATGAATAAGATCGGCATTATGAATTTTGACAAGTGGTGACCACAATTTTACAAAAAGAATGTGATTTCATTGGAAACAGCAATAAAAGATTTTCCAGTATCCAGCAATTTCCCAGTATAAGGAATTTATTTACGAGACAGCTAAGCCTGGAATAATAAGAACACGTCCGTTTATTAATAGTTGTCTGACACATGCATTCTATTTGTTGAAAACGCGTTCGAATTTTCACATGAACCTGGAGCCGGGTTATCCACAACTCAAAGTGCCCATTCAGAAAAATATACAGTGGTAGCAAACTTCTGCAATCCTGCGCTTGAATTCTTCAACATTTTGTGGTAAAGGTGACACATGCTCACTATCTTCTATGTATTCCCATAGGAAGAAGTCAGAGGGAGTTAAATCCGGGGATCTGGAAGACCACTTGTCAAAAAAGTTATTTTTCCATGCTCGTCCTATCCAGCGTTGAGTTAACTCATTGTTAAGGAAATTGCGAACGTCAGTATGATAATGGAGTGGGGTCCCGCCTTGCTGGAACAAGAAATCATCAGAGTCTTCTTTAACTATATACAAATATATAATATATATGTACTGTGGCGAATGGGGAAACTACGACTATTACATGTAACATAAAAACAAAACCATTTGAAATTCTCCTTCATATGACACCTAAACGAAAGCTGTATTATGTGTTATTTTTGCGTAATAAATCAGGAAAAATGTTACTGAACTTTGGGAACACCTGTATTTACTGGACTGCAATAAAGAATACAATAAAACATCAAACAGAAATTTCTGAAAATCAGTTTATCGGCTAAACAGTTTTTGTCTCTCCTGAAAAGTTAAAATTGTTGACTTAGTTCCTTTCTCCGCCGACCGATTCAATTATAATTATCGATTGAATGGTTTTCTAGGCGCACAATTATTCTCTGTTAATGTTAGTACAAATTAATATGATCGATCTGTGCCACCGTATTTCTTTCATTTGATTCATTCAGTCATGAAGAAAATATGTTTTGCGTGCGGAAGTCCATTCATACTTGCCTCTTCAGTCTAGCAATTTTCTCCTAGCTTCCCCATAACAACATGCACAGAGGGGTGAGTATCTGAGTCTCTTTTAAACATATCTCTTTGTCTTTCTTTAGGTCACAGACAAGATAAACCACGAGTTGCCCTAAAGGCACGCTCAAGGAAGGCTGCATACTCTATATCGGATATAAGACACAGAAACCACGCTCTAAATTCGGTCATTAACAGGTCAAATCGATGAGAAGGCCATACGTATAATTGGGTCACCTACGCCTCAGCATGTCACCCCAGTCTCTTTTATTTTATAGGTTATAAAGATAACTGAGATAACTTTAAGGCCGCCTCCGTAGCGCAGCTGGCAGCGCGCTTGCCTGTGGCGCGGAGGACCCGGGTTCGATCCCCGGTACCAGCATGGGGATTTTATCCCCTCTGGGAGGTCTGGCACGGGGTGCACTCAGCCTCGTTAGGTCCCGGGGGGACCAATTGAGGAGCTACTTGATGGAGAAGTAGCGGCCCCAGGTCGAGAAGACCGCATAACTGGCCGGGAGGGCTCGGGGCGCTGACCACGTCCCACCCTCCAGTACTGCACCTCACCAATGACGCCTGTAGTGGGCAGAGGTGGGGGACGCAGCGGCTGGGCGGTAGGCCTTGGCCCTTCGTGGGCTGTCGCGCGGGGTTTACATTTACGAGATAACTTTAATTGGACATCTGCGCATTTACATGCAATTCAAACCGATTACACAGAATAACTTGGAAATGGCTATAGCGGAAACAAACCCTCTTTGACAGAAAATCACTACGTAGAGTTCTTTAAATAGATCTTCATGTCACGAATATTTGAAAGAAAATTGTCAACGAAAATAAAAAATATAAAAAATATCGGAACATTTTCTATTTAAGAGGTGATTTGTGCAGCCGAAATTATAATCCGAACAGAAGTAATTAATTCTAGAAAAACTAAAAGGAGATTGTAATCAATATTTAAGGGCAGAAACATTAATAGTAAAGCTGAGTGTATATTGAAGGCTCAAGAATGAAAGCCCGGGCAGATGGGTAAATGATAAGATTACAATTGTTAGGCAAGCAAGTCTGGAAGGAGTTCCGTGGATTGATTTCTATGACTTGCTTAAAATTGACCAGCCCTAAATATGGGCAAATGTAAGGTTTTACACAAAGCTTTCCACTCACCTCAATTTTAAATCTGTGGAGTTGATATTTTTTTTTAGTCACTTCTAAAGTGTTGTTTTACATTTATACACACTTTTGAGAACATTACTCTAGTACACGTATTTTTAAAAAAAAATTTGAATCGTTACATTTTTTCAGTTTATTTTTGACACCATAATTATTATCACATACAGATTTTGCTTTTACCTGTTAATTTATCATTATATTATTTATAAAATTGCAAATTTTGAAACTTCTAAGTTTAAAATAGTTGAAATTAGCACGGTTAATTATATGAACTGCAATTTAAGGATTTTTCTTGGCGAATGCAATTGAACACTGTTCCAAAAAGCTTCATGTTCTTGCCTATATCTTGTATATATTAACTGGCTTGATTATTTATTCTATATATAGAATAAATAATAGAATAAATATAGAGTAAATAATATGTATAATAAATAATTAAGCTCTGCACGCAACAACCTACAGCACCTGTTTACCGCTCTCTTCTTCTAGCGCGCTAAAATGCCCGACGCATGACAACTTCAGAAAGAAAAATTAATTGTACAGGAAATGCAGAGATTAACAAACAATGTTACTAACACACAGCTTACATATCGTAGATTAGATAAAGGTGTACACATATGCCATCTGTTGCCTAATTTGTAAATTATTTGAACACGAAAAACCAACCTCCGCGGATCGGATTGGATAGGATCATGGCATTATTCAAAGGCAATTGGCACCGGATCTCATCGGATTTTGGCAGCCAAAGGATTAAAATTACAAGCTGTATACCTGAAAATCGCAATTTATGTTTCCATGTAGTGTAGCACAAATCATCTACATGTTTGATCGATCTAATAAGATAATGCTAGTAAAAGCTTTGTATACTTAAGCTAAATGTAGCTAAACATGGTAATGAAAGCAGTTTTAAAAAATAAACACAAGCATATAAGCAGAATAATCTAGCTGCTAGGTCCCACGAGATCAACGTGTTCAACCTGAGGCGCGCCCCACGGAGGGTTAAATCTCTCATTTTGAAATGTGAATGAGTTACTCCTAAATTATGCCGGAACAAACAAGCAAATACATCCCCACACACTAATACAAAATATGTATAGAATTTACAAGAAAAACAGTTTTCCCCTGTAAGCGTTCCTGTGTATTTTTGTGACAGAAACAACTGGAAGTATTTGATGTTCTAAGTTTACATGCTCTCAGAGTGTAACAGTCAAATATGCACATCCTATAGTTTCTCACGTGCTCATCACTAACATAATCAGCCTGTTTTGTAAACAGCTGATTGTTGTCTTAGCTTCCTGTACATACTGCAATGTATATTAACCACCAGCTAGTTTGCAAAGAAAATAGAGGGAGCGCTCCCGAAATTGTACTGGTTTCCGTGGCTATGGTTAGGGTCATCTGATTCTTTTAAAAAATGTACGACACATGACTATTGAAAAAGTACCTATTATGTGTGAATGTGTCTTATAAAAATCTATGGAATTTTTTGTAACCGCACAAAAATTTGTTCAAGAATTGACCAGAGGCACTAGAACCAAGAAAAGGATCTTGAACAGGAAGAGTGGGGATCAAGAACCGTTGGAAGAAGGATATGTGATACAAGAATGGTTAGAGCTGACATTTTTTTGTGATGTCACAAACAATCTAGTTTAACAACGTAAGCGGAACGATAATTTTTGTCTCCAACATCCTGAATTTTTTAAAAACTAGAAATTATGCATTTTAAGAGAAATAATATTTCTGTATACAAATACTTGGAGCTCATTTCACTGGATAAAACCTAATCCGCTCATATTTTTCATCATTGAGTACTTTGTCTCCTAAAAAATTGGAAGGAGTATAAATAAAATTGTGGCAGGTATGTGTACCTAATTAATAACATACATTTTTAAAAATTTCATTTGTGGACCTCACTTAAAAAGCCTGTTGATAAAAATTATGAAGTTTTGTATAATCAGCATGACAAAGAATATTTTTTAATTCACTACCTTATGATAGTGCCAATCAGATTTGTAGATCTTCTTTTAAATTTAATGTTCACATTAGATAATAATTTTAACTATGATAGCAAGAAGACAACTTTAGGTACGCCAAATATTCACTTTTTAGTTTGATTCAAAGGAAATTGTACAATAAATTATGGTAATACGTACTGAGCTGTAGAATGCTACCTGTTGAGTTTAAGAAAGATTTAGTAGTGTGTCACACGGTGCTGACGCCGTATGTCTCACCAAGTAAAATAGCGTCGGAAAAAAGCGTTGACCTTGATCCCTACCCACTACACCTTCCTCAAGCTCCTCAGTTTTCCTGCTGTTTTCAAAGCACACGTGTTCATTAGTTTATCGTGTGTATTTCAACCGGATTGCTTTTGCGTCTTATCTAAGTGCTTGGGAATGTAATTCTGTAAAAATATCGAATATTTTTTCCGAAAAACAAGACACGTGAAAGAGCATACATAATTCCAATGAATTTATGACGTCACTGTCTGGACCAGCTGCCTTTGAAAGTTGTATTTTTATAAAGTGCATCAAATATATATATATATATCATTAAAACTGAATATATTGAGATTAAACCAAATATTGATCATCTAAAAATTGTTGAAATCTGAAAATGTTTAGGTTATTCTTGCAAAAGCAAATATTTCCATATTTAACTGTGAATTTTAAAGAATTCTTTTCATTATAGATTTTTCTTCAAAGACAAAGTGACTTTTGTATACTAAAATTAACGTGTTTCCATTTTAACAGTGTGTTTTTGTACTTTTCATGCCAAGTCTGAAAATACGTATTTGGTGGATATGTTCGCGTTTGTGTGTCAGTTCCTCGGATGTGACTTCATTAGAGAAAGTGATACTCAATACCACTTTAGCATGTGGTTAAGGGATGTAGACAAGGGTGGTTGATGTTCAAACAAGCCTTATATAAACCGTTTAACAGTCACCGTAGAGAAAGACTTGGTGGTTCTGTAGGAAAACTTTGTAACGAGGAGTGGGAGAGGAGCGGATTTGTCTGAAAAAGCAACTGTGGCGAGCATCGACCACAGCGCGATCGATATGGACAAAAACATCACGTCGACAGATGTAGTTCGGTGCATATAGTACAAAAAACTCGAGCGGAAATATGAGGTTTGATGGAACCTCTGCTTTATTGTTTTTCTGTTAACATTTAAATTAGAAATGGAGCATGCATCCAACTTACACACGGAAAAGGATCATATTATTATTGTTCTGAAGCTGTGAGAGCAGAATATCTGCAAAGAAAGGGAAATGTATTCACAAAACACAAGCGCAACCTTTATTTTGATGTAGTGCTCACAACTGAAAAAAGTGGGTTAGAAAAAAGTGGGTTTTCAGTACGTGAGCATCATATCTGTGATACTATGTGAATATTTCGAAAAAGTTTGAACACAATCTATTTTTAATGATTTCATTGCAAATTGCATAGGAAATCATGTTTCTTAGAAACTTTACAACCAAAAAAGAAAGCAAATTAAATGGTTACTGGAATAAATAACGGGAGAACAAAATACTTACGAACCGGCTTCTCAGTGTTTTGCCTATCCGCATCCTCGGCGCTCCTTGCCGTCTGCCGCTGTCAAAGAAAGTCGCGAATGAAACCATACATTTTTACTTTCTCTACTAGTAAGTAAAAGGTAGTATTGTATTTAACCCAAAAATTCGATGTCGAGATTTCACCGGAAATATACGATTTGAGACCCCTGAATCCAAAAAATAGGATTTTAAATGTAACAGAAGCAGCTGTCATACGATAGGTCCGGGACAAACGCCATTCAAAGTAACACAGTGACAATTTCCATACAAAAATTACTAATTTCGATTTCTTTGATTTTTCGGCTGTTCCTTTGGCTTTTACCTAGCGTTGTTTCTTTAACCATATTGAGGCAAACAGAACAAAAAATCTTATGTGTTGCCCTCAGATGACTTTCTCTACTCTTGTACTAACCATTGTTACAAACTCTTCTTCGTGTTAGTTGAGATAAACATTGTACAAATTATCTTATTGCTTATTTCCTTGTAGGCGCAAGGGGAATATTAGAATACAGTAGACTTTGAGCGATAGTCAAATCTTTTAAAACTTTGAGATTCCGTTCTCTTTGCACTCTTAATGCATAAAAAAATAAACAACGATGTTCCATTTCACGAAAGTTTTAAGTTTTACAAAACTCTCACACATAAAATCGAATATCTTCGAAATGGTTCACCCTACAAGAAAATTTATTTCGACATAAATTGTGTGTTTTAACAAGATCTACATTTTTTGTATAGTATGATTTGGTCTATCTCCAACGGTTTACCACTTATACAAAAGTTGTCCAGAGTAAATACGACTACAGGTGTTATAGCCAGAAAATTCAAGATATACATTTCATTTGTCATAAAAATATCTCAAACATATGACATTTTAATCAAAATCGTTAGAGCCATTTTCAAGAAAATCAAAATTTTTGAAAAATTTTCCATGTAAAGGGTAGTTTAAGGTGGGGCTGTTTTCTTCAAAATCTTCATGTCACATCCTTGAAAGACATTAAACTTAAGCACCAACTTTGGCTTTTAACCGACTTTTCGTTTTCGAGTTATGCTGTTCACAGACACACTGACACACACACACACACACACACACACACACACACACACACACACACACACACACACACACACACACACACACAGTGTATGGTCAGAGGGTCTCAAAACATAGTCGACATCGAATTTTTGGTTGGAATACACTACTGCCCCTACTTAGCAGTAGAGAAAGTAAAAAAGAAATTAATATTGGTCAGCCATTTTATATGTAGATAAGAATTAGCTATTTTTTCTACAAAAATATACAAAATAGAACGCTTCCTTGTTGGTGACCACGTAAGCTTAAAGCTCAAAGACTGCTAAAAATCCAGCCAAAGGTAAATTAAACACATTCTTTAATAATATTTCTAGACTCATTACAGTAGAGTTACTTTAAGCTTTAATTAGGCATTTATAAAGCCCAATTCGAGTTTTAAATTTGAACATATTATTTTAATGTATTAGTTCTCGACTTATAGCTTCTCCTGATGTTCCAGCAGGTACTAGTGCTAGATTTCTGGGCAGTATCTTCTCTAGTGCACACAGTTCGACGTTAACGTCTTTATAAATCATTGGATTATGACATAAAGAGTGCTTTTCTCACGGATGTTTTGTGCAAGTTTTGCTTTATCGCTGCAGACACGAAGACGCCAGTCTTTTGTCTGACAGATTAACGGCGATTTGTTCTCAACTAAGTAAGTGCCTTCACATTAATTTAGTACAATAATACCCTACGGCTCTAGGAGAGAAACTCATCCTTCACCGATTGTTATTCTTTTTCTTTCATTCGCTGTAACCTGTAAGTGGGGGATTTGTGGAGTAAAGCAAGCACCATCCAATGGAATTTATGTTAACAATAGAGACAGATATGTCTAAGCTAACAGAACTCTTTGTTGTGGTAAACTCTAACTTTTTACTTTCTTCTTTTACTTTCGCTGCACATAGCAGGAAATGTTGTTTGTATTCTGTAAAGAATCTTATGTAGAGATGTAGGGGGAGGGAGAAAAAAAAAAAAAAAAAAAAAACCGAGGTTTTCTTTCTGCACCAGCTACTTGTTAGGGATAAGAGAAACTTAATATGGTCTAAAGTTCGATGTCATAGTTTCAGGAAATACATGTTTTGAGGAACCTGAATTAATTTTTTTTTTTACTTTGTAAAAACCTGTCTATTATAAGCTGTCTGTTGTATTCAACTAAAAATGCATCCCAAGATTTAACCGAAAAAGCACGTTTTGAGAGTTCACGACTCCATAAAGGTTATGTTTACTTTCTCTACTACTTATAAAGTATACAAAAAATTGAGTTTCACCAAAAAATTCGACAGGATAATTCATCGGAAATGATTGTTTTGATTCCTTGAATCTAACAAAGCATATTAAATATGAAAGCAGTACGGAAGTGGCAGGGATGACGACTGGTGCAAAGGCTTGCTACTGACCATCCCTACAGAATAATCAGGTGCGCTATTTTCTATTGGCATTTATTTAGTTTAACTGATTAGCGAAATTTTACTTATGTTTTGATATAATAGCGAAACGCTCCTATTTCTAAATATTACTCTCACGCAGAAACACACAATATGGCTACTCCATATCAGATTTGAGGTGGATAATAGCTACACATTCAGCGTATCTGATAGGTCTGCCTTGTTACTGCTATTTTCGTTTTACTCTCATGTTTTCCTTCATCAACACTTCTCTTCGTCACTTCGTTTTATATCAGCTCTTTTTCCTTTCTCTCCACTCTTCTTTTGTTCTCTTCTGTTTTCTCCTTTCCTACTCTTCCGCTGTCCTCTCTCCTTCCTCTCCCCTACTGATCTCCTCTCCTCGTCTGCTCCTCTCTTTTTTTTACTCCTCTTCCGCTCCCTTTCTATTCTGCTCTCCTCTTCTCCTTCTCTCCTCTTCTGCTCTCCTTTCTGTCTCTTCTGCTACCCTCTCCGATTCCTGACCTCTCGTCCCCTTCCTCTCTCCTCTGATCTTCATTTCTTTTTCTTCTCTCCCTTCCTCTTCCTCCCCTTTCCTGCTCTTTTGCTCTCCTCTCCATCCTTTTCTCCTCCTATTATGCTCTCCTCCTATGCTCTCCTCTCTTACTCCTCCCCTTTTCCTTTCCTTTCCTCCTCTTATGCTCTCCTCTTCACCTCTTCTCCACACACTCTCCTTTCCTGCTCTTCCTCTCCTCTCTCCTCTACTTTTCTCCTATTCTTGTCCTCTGCTCTTCCTTTCCTTTTCTGTTCTCTTTCTCGTCTTTTTGTGCTCTCCTCTTTCTCTCTCCTTCATTCTCTCTGTTCTACTCTAATCGTCTCTTTGTCTCTTCGCCTCTCCACTCCTCTTTTGTCCCCTCATTTCTTCTCTTTTCTTCACCTCTCTTCTTTTGTTTAATTCTCGCTTCCGCTGTATTCTGTACTCTCCTCTTCTGCTTATTTCAACTCTTCTCTCACTACCCACTTCTCTTTTCCTCTCTTCTCTGTACTTCGCTTCTGTGCAATTACTCCAGAATAATTCTACGTCGCTGGACCCATAAACGTGCTTAATGTTGTATGTTTTCACTTCACGTCTAAAATCTGGCAGAATAGCGCCCAGTTTCACGCATCTGGATTAATTATTTTCTGGAAGGGGAAAATATTTTGCAAAATTACCATGAGCAGAGCAGCAGGACCAGAAGTCCGCCATCTTGCTAACCAGATGCCACGCTCGCGTGGACTAATCTCATTAGAATCGGAATGTTTTGGGCAGAGTAATCTTGGAACGTGCTCTGCTCACAATAAAGGAGCTAGAGAGGAAGCTAATGTTTCCCAGGACGAGAGAGAGCATTTCTGCAGATGTCACTGTTCACTACAGCAGCTTCCAATGATAAACAACAACCTCACTTTTTATTTTCTCTGCTACTTACCTGTAGAAAGTACACGAATTATTGCATTCCAGCGAAAATTTCAATACGAGATTTTACTACAAATTTAGGTATGTTATGAGAATCACTGAATAATAATAATAATAATAATAATAATAATAATAATAATAATAATAATAATAATAATAATAATAATAATAATAATAATAATAATAATAATAATAATAATAATAATAATAATAATAATAATAATAATAATAATAATAATAATAATAATAATAATAATAATAATAATAATAATAATAATAATAATAATAATAATAATAATAATAATAATAATAATAATAATAATAATAATAATAATAATAATAATAATAATAATAATAATAATAATAATAATAATAATAATAATAATAATAATAATAATAATAATAATAATAATAATAATAATAATAATAATAATAATATATAATTTCGTAACTGTAATATAATCTATCTCCGACGCTGTACCAAGAATAGTTTTCCTTCTTTTCAGTATTTACTTTATTTATCACTTTTATTCATCTATTTACATAATTAAATGTTGCTACTATTAATATGACTTTTATTACCAGCATTGTGAACATCATCACTCTGTTATTTTATTTCCAACTAGTTTTTCATTATATTTACAGATTTTTGTCTCTTTACCCTGTAACCTTTAAAGCAACTCCTTCCTTTATTTTCTAATCCTTGTGTTTGTCTTTGTTTGCCCTACTGAAACGTTACTATCAAGGTTTACGCTAAACAGAGGATATAACTACCAGTTAATTCGCTTTGAAACTCGATGCAAATTACACAAGCCACAGTAGGTAGGTCAAGCCTACAAAGAAAACAAAAGCCTTTCATTTCTACAAAGCGAATTAACTCTTTTACTCGATTTGCCAAGAAGCTCTTATAGTACAAAAGGGAAATGTTGTTAGCAGGCCTTTAACATGCAAACTGCCTTATTTCTACCTTGTTTCCTATTGCAAATTGTGTTGTTTGGTGTTGAAACGAAAACAATATATTGTTTAGACAGCTGACGGTGAAGTGGAGCTTTTACCATAAGCCACTTATACTATAAGTTTAAGGTATAACACTACGTGCATTAAAATGGTTTAAAACTCTACATCTACCCACATCGTTACTTGTAATTCAAATTTCACGAAGTTCCGATGTTTAACCCTAGCATTACCAGGGGGTAAGAGGGTACCTCATACGCTCCTTCTGTAATTATTTAGATTCCGTTTTTTAACTTTTAATTTCTCTACTGGTAAGTAGAGGTATTGGTATTTAAGCCTAGTATCTTTCAAGGATACGACACGAAGATTTTGAAGAAAATTGCTCCATCCTAAACTACTCTTTACATGGAAAATTTTTTGAAAATTTTGATTTTGTTGAAAATGGCTCTAACGTTTTTGATTAAAATGCATATGTTTGAGATATTTTGATGACAAATGAAATGTGTATCTTTAATTTCCGGGCTATAGCCTATGCAGTCCTGTTTGCTCTGGATTACTTTTGAATAACTCGTAAACCGTAAGAAATAGACAAAATCTTACAACACAAAAAGAGTAGATCTCGCAAAAACACAATTTATGTCTAAATCAATCTCTTGTAGTGAACCATTTCAGAGATATTCCTTGTTATTTGTGTCAGTTTCGAAAAACATAGAACTTTCGTGAAATAGAACATAGTTCATGTTTTTTATATGTTAATCGTGCAAAGAGAACGGGATCTCAAAGCTAAAATGATTTGACTATCCCTCAAAGTCTACTGTATTCTATTATTCCCCTTTCAGTTACAAGGAAATAAGCAATAAGAAAATTTCTGCAAATGTTTATCCCAACTAATACGAAGATACAGTAATACGAGTTTGTAAGAATAGTTAGTACAGGAGTAGAGAAAGTCATGCGAGTGCAACACATCAGATTTTTTCTATTTGTTTTAAAGTTATAATCATCACGTCAATTGTTGACAACCAGTATATGACAATAACGTCATATTTGTGCATATTCCTCACATAGAAAAGAGAAAAAGAGGATAGACATCCCATATATTTCCATGGTCACCTCTTCAAAAAGATTTAAAAATGAGATTTTTCTGAAGCTGTAAAAAACCTTAACTTCTTAAATAATAATGAATATCCATAATTATTTTTTAAAATTTACCCCTAAATGAGATATATATTTTTTTTATTTCACGAAACATAAGGCTGCTGGACAAACTAGATTACGGAAGAGTGTATTTCGGTAAAATATGCTGGTGTGCTTAAACGTTTGGTAGTTACTGTAGAGGCAAAACAATTTATTTTATTTAATTGCTTAGAGCTGTCTCTGTTTTTCTACATATATAGTTGTCATATTTGTTTAAACATTTGCCATAACGTTTCCGCCCTAACGGAAAATATGTAATTGAGGTATTCCTGGCTTGTGGAAGTTTGTGGAAGATTAGGTAGAGAAAGTCATATGAGTATTACAAACCTGATTTATTTCCATTTTTGTTCTCTAGTAAGAAATCTCTTAATGATGTGTACCGCAAGAACGGGTAGTAAATGCATTAAAATCAAGTAGAAATAAGAAAGCAAGAAAGAAAAAATTTACAAAGTTTAAATGCATAAAGACACTATACAGATTTGCTAAATTTTATGCTCAATATATTTACACAAGAGCAAGTACATGTGAGTGTGATAAAATAAAAGTGAAAACACGAAAACGATAAAACTATGGCAATAAGCACATACGTATGTTGAGCTTTCTATTATTATACCGCATTAGTTAGTGATGCAGTAAGTAAATAGGCTTTGAGATGATGTAAGTTTTAAGCAGAGTTCCAGTGCAGTGATAATTTGTATGCATCTCATTAACTATCCCTGGGAGTTCAACTTTAATAGACTAGAATGCAGTATATATATATTTCACTATTGTATCTAACATCCATAGCATCCAGATGTTTGTTGGTAATGGCTTAAGGCTTTTCTGATAATGCTTCGATCATTAACTTAATACCACGAAAATCCCTGCATTATTAATACCATGCTTACATAATTACAACACGCTCGCTACTGGACCATTCACAACATTGCTACAAGCTGCATTGAAAAGGCATTGAAGTAGTTAATGCAATTTTAAATTACAAGTTACTGCATGAAAATATATGTTTTCTATGAAACATGAGCTAGGTTTTGAGTTTAACTATACGTTTCTAATAGACAATGTTTTAATATTGTGCACGAGTTTATATAGGTTTAGTGATATTCCAGAGAGAGAGAGACACATTTGTTACGTGGGATACCATTGGGCACGTTGCTCTCTTTTTACTTTCTCTACTATGTATAGTTTTGAGGTCCCCTGAATAAAAAAAAGCACTTTTAGAGAAAGGGCCGTGTGTGTGTGTGTGTGTGTCTGTCAGTCTGTGGACAGCATAACTCAAAAACGAAAAGTCGCTTAAAAACCAAAGTTAATATTTAAGTTTAATGTCTTTCAGGGAGTGATACGAAGATTTTAAGGAAAACTGCTTCACCCTAAACTACCCTTTACGTGGAAACTTTTTCGAAAGTTTTGATTTTCTTGAAAATGGCTCTAACGATTTTGATTAATATGCCATATGTTTGAGATATTTTTATGAGAAATGAAATTATCTTGAATTTTCTGGCTGTAGCCCTTGAAGACCTACTTACTTTTGCATAACTGGTAAACCGTAAGCGATAGAGCTAATCTTACTACACAAAAAATGTTGATCTTGCCCAGACGCACAATTTATGTCAAAATAAATTTTATTGCAGAGTGAAGCGTTTTGGAGATATTCCTCGTTATTTCTGTAAGTTTTGCAGAACTGATACTTCTGTGAAATGGAACATTGCTATTCATTTTTTATATCTTAAGCGTGCAGAGAGAAAGGAATTTGAAAGATTTGACTGTCGCTCAAAGCCTACTGTATTTCCATATCCCCTTGCTCCTACAAGGAAATAAACAATAAGATAATTTGTACAAATGTTTATCGTAACTAACACGAAGAAGATATAGGAATAAGAGTTTGTAAGAATGGTTAGTACAAGAGTAGAGAAAGTCATGTGAGTGCAACACATTAGATTTTTTAATACCGAATCGCCATCAGAGGTTCACAGAGTATCTTTTGCGTCCGCATGAGATAAACCTGAAGGGCTGTAACTTAGCAACTGATGAAACTGCGAAAAATAGGAATCGGGTTCTCAAGTTTTAACGTGAAAGTGTGCACCTGTAATATTGACGTACTTCGAACGTATTCCTTCACAACGTAAGACGCATGAAGGACATACACAAGAAAGTTAATTAGATTGAGTTTTACAATTGTTTGCCGGATGACGTATTTCCTCATTTGAAAGATTTCGCACGAGAGCTAACATAGTTTTCCATCAAGTTATGCCTGTAAAAAGAAACTTCCAAGAATCAATTATGCCAAATTTCAATGCAGCTCTTTTGTGACCTTTAAGAGTCCGTTTTAGTGTTTTAACGAGATGTCTTGCGGTTTACCAGTTGTAGAAAGGCCATCAAGAGCAAAACAGGACTACAGGGGCTCTAGCCAGAATATTCAAAATATACATATAATTCGCCATTAAAATATCTTAAACATATCCTTATAGCTATTTTTGAGAAAATTGTCTTACCAGGAATAGATTAGGGCATTCTTGAAAGATACTTAAGTTATATAGCAACTTCATTTTTTAACCAACTTTTCGTCCTTGACTTATGCTGTTCACAGACACACAAACAAACTTCCTCTATTTTCTATAACTAGTAGAGAAAGTAGTAAATTAAAAGACGCAGTTTAAAAAATTACAGGTGGGAATAAAGCAGAATAGTGTTACGGAAGTTTTAACAAAGTCAGTTAGCCTGTAGCCATCAAAGCCACACTACGAACTCAGGAGTAACATTTTTGCGGCTGTATGCAGCTCCAATTGCCTCACTTTGAACAATTTGTTTACAAAAACAGGAGTGTAATTTTGACGGTAAGACATACATACATCTTCTCGTGAGTGGTTGTTTAGCAGAAGAGCTCCTCGTCTAATCCCCAGGGGTCTCCGTGGAAATGGTTCACTTACGTGCCTGCTGTATTATATCTTGAACGTGAACATCATTCCAAATTCTCTCTGGATTTGCTCAAGACGTATGTATGCAAGACAAGTCCGTCTTTCTATAAGGCTGGCGAGCGAGCCAGGGAGGCAGAGAGTCGCATTACAAGGGGATTGATGTAGACAAGAGACAAAGACAGACAGTGACCCCGTTCACACCTTCCTTGAAGGAGACAGCCAGCGCTCGATGTATAGCGTCAACTTATCATACTCGGATTAAAATAAAGATTAACAGCTTCAGGTTCTCGTGTGCTTAACGAACATTAATTGAAAGATACGCGAGACAGCTGGCGAAAGCGAGGAGGGGAAACTGCAACTCCCAGACTAATGTGGGCTTAGTGCAGGTTACATCTCCAGAGAAGGCTAATTATAACAACTTATAGGGCATAGGCCATTTTTATTTCTTTACCTTTCAACTAAAGTTGAAGCAAGTTTTTTCCTTATACTAAAGTTCCCAGCTTAATAATTAGCAACTCCAGATAAGAAAACGGAAATTGAGGATAGGCAGAATCTCCTCTGTGTCCACTTCACATTAAAGAAGTCCCTAGTTCGAATTTTGATTGGGGTGAGCTGTCTATTTTCTAGTGCTTGTCTACCCTGGTCAGGTAAACTTTAACCCTAACATTCCCAATGGGGGACGGGGTGTACTTTATGCCTACCTTCTGTGCTCTTTTAAATTGTCTCTTAATTTTTTTGATTAAAAGCTGTTTCTATTGTAACAAAACGCGCAAAATGCATAGTCCGTTTACTTTTTCTAACACTTTATTTTCCTCAAAATCTTACTACAAATGCACAATTTCCTTCTCCTTGCTAACACAGTGTATAATATTCTCTACTATTACAATTCACAATTGCTCTTCCGCTAATCTTTCTCAGTCTTTCAATACCGTTCTCCAAATTTACTATTACATCTTTAATATTACGATACAATCACTCGATGACACATACACACTCGCCGACTCACTCTCGTAACTAAAACTAGTAACCCGACTAAAACAACAACTCAACTGTAAAAACTGACTGAACTGCTCACTGTCTGTCCTATTTATACTGGGGCTGGCGTGACGTAACCTCCCTCGAGTGCTTTTTATACGCACGTGTACAATGACTCATCAAAGAAACTTCTAGAGCTCTTTGGACACTGCGATGTTATCACGCTGTCCGATCTCACACACGCAGTAGCTATTTGCGCTGTAGCCTCGGACCTCCTTGGTCACGCACTCACATAGCCGTTCAACGAATCCAATGTCACTCAGCTTCTTCCTATATTGTTAAACGACCCAATGTCGCACTATTATTGGATTGCGTAATTGTTTCAGTATTCATTGTTGGTCTTTTCGATTTGAAAAATATACTAACAATGATAACAAGAATAATTTCTGACCTTGGTTTATGTCCTTGTTTACACTGTTGGTCTTGAACAAATGTACAGTCTCACTGACCGCAATGTCTCCTATTTATATTGGATCCGATGTCACGTGACGTATCGAGATCTTTCAATGCCAACGCGTGCAATAACTTAGCGAGAATCAACGAGAAGCTTCTCGGCCCCTTTTGCTGTTATCGCGCATTATTACGGTCAAGTACACACACAACAGCTCCCGGGCACCCGACTCCCTCTCGTCCGTATATTGTTGTACGATCAATGTCACACTATATATGTAAGTTATATTCCCTTCTTTTCTGGATAACTTGTTTGAGAACGAAATCACAAGCGGAGCAGCAAATAAATGCTGTCAATAAAGTCATGGCCTGGTCAACATGTAATTTTCGAAAGTTCGCTTTTGTTCGATTGTTACCTATTTGTTCGATTTTTCAGCGACCGATCCTCGTATCTGTATCATGCCCGTGCTCACATTTTGAAACCCGCTGAATGAATAGCACCAAGAGTTACATTGTGTCTAGTTCACCATGCTGGGTCAGCGAAAAACAAAAGACTAAATCTCGGCGTCACATCAAAGCAGTAACACAATGCGGAGCGCAAAAAAACAAAACAGAACTTAAAAAACAAGCAAGCAGGTATTTTCCATGCCCTACTTACCTAGGAATAAGCTGGCTGGGGGGCTGCGACCTGGAAATGGGACACTCTGGAGTATCTAGGGATTCTTCAGTGCAGGTATTTAATTACACTCCCACTTGGTCTAGCAAAGAATGGGATTAGTATAAAGTAAGTCTCGTTAATTAGCGCATTCCCCTCTCTTCTTTACCGTTTATTATTTCTCCTAACTGAAATTAAACCCAGCTACTAGTACAGATAGAGAAAATAGCTTTGCTTCTCTTAATTCATTGACGTTATCACAGAATGGCAGACTTATTCCGTAACGCCAAACTAACTCCATTATCACGTTTACATAATATGTAGCATTAATTGTGGTATTTATTATAGCCTATCAATTGCTTATCACTGTAGCTCAGAACGTATAAAAATAGTGAAATAGCCCAAGTCAGACATACACCCTGGCTAATGGACTTTTGGAAATAAATTCCGCCTATAGAATCTCAGGTTATAGTTTTTAAATACTGTCCACAAGTTGAGAAAAATGATAATACATAAGAATGGATTACAAATTCGTTTTGCAGCACCACCATCAACTCCTCTGAACCACAAAAAACAAAAAGAATCTAATTTGGAATGATTGTTGAGAGTTTACTAAAAATAAAAATCGAAACATGTCTATTTGTGATCTCTCTCTGTATTAACAACAATCAAAACGAAACAAAGAAATAGCTTGAATCCAGAACCACCGCTGACACCACACTAGGGAAGAGTGAGTGAGTGAGTGAGTGAGTGAGTGAGTGAGTGAGTGAGTGATTAGGGTTTAAGGGCCCGTCGACAGCTAGGTCATTAGAGCCCCACACTAGGGAAGATTTAGCCACGAACAAAGGAGCTCGTGTCAATGAAAAGGGTTTAGTTACTTCAACAACAGGTCACAAATATACAGAAATTCATGTAATCTTTATGAATGCCCCATCTGATGACATATAAGAAGAATGCCTCACCACAGAATACCGAAAACTGCATTGGAATAGGTACCACCAAAAAATTGGAATAGAACACGACCACCAATAACTTGGAAGGATAACGTCACACAGGCAATTAAGAGAATGGATTTGGAAAATGAACACTGCAATAACAGAGAAGAATGGAGAAGGGTCATCGGAAGATGTGTTACACAATAAAAAACCGATTAAATAATAATAATAATAATAATAATAATAATAATAATAATAATAATAATAATAATAATAATAATAATAATAATAATAATAATAATAATAATAATAATAATAATAATAATAATAATAATAATAATAATAATAATAATAATAATAATAATAATAATAATAGTAATAATACATTATTATATTATTAATAATAATAATGTAGAGAAAGTCATGTGAATGCAACACATAATTTTTTTCCCCTTCCGTTTGGTTCCTATGTTTCTTTCCACTAGACAAAGAGATCATATAAGTTGATTACATGACTGGGTGCAAAAGCGAAGGGGGTGAGTGGGGGGTTAATCCGCTGCCATTATCGAACTGCAGTGTAAACAACCACTAACTAGTGCTGGCAACTTACCCTTTCTTTCGCTAACGTGGATCCAAGCTCAGCAAATGTATGTTACCGCATTAAACCATAAACGACCGTCCGGCCGGCCGGCTCATAGCTTTGCGAATGCTCCTATATTTTAGTAATGTAAACATAAAACGAAAACTGCAGCATATTTCTCGCAAGTGAACACTTTAAGGCACTGTGTGTGACGCTAAGTGGCAACCATAAACCATTCCAGCTACTTATATAAAGCAGAGAAAACTCGCTGACACTTTTGTGCATTTGTATTCATTTCCAACACAGAGCTTTTAGCTACTAGGGCCGTAAAGTGATTAAAGTACGGGGTTTTAGCAGCTTGGCTCAGGTGGCTTGGTGCAAGACTCATTCCTCAGCGAATCGGGTTTGAAATGATCACTTCAAAACTTAAGGTCATAATTAGTGACCTTCTGAGGCTCCAGATTTCACCGGAAATTATGTTTTGAGGGCCGCTGAAACCAAAAGAAGCGTTTTTAAAAAAAGGTCGGTGTGTGCTCGTGTGACTGCGAGTAAGTCTGTGTGTGTGTGTGTCAGTCAGTGGACAGCATAACTCAAAAACGGAAAGTCGGCTAAACACCAAGGTGGGTATTTAAGTTTAATGTCTTTCAAGGATGCAACACTAAGATTTTGAAGAAAATTCCTCCACCCTAAACTGCACTTTATTTTTCGAAAACTTTTATTTCTTTGAAAATGGCTCTAGCGATTTTTATTAAAATGATGTAAGTTTGAGGTATTTTGATGACAAATGAAACGTCAGTTGGCACATTATCAGAATGAAAGAATTCTGATTACTCCTAAACTACCAACCAGGAGGCCAAGGAAGTGTAGGAAGACCAATTACAAGATGGTTGATGACATTGTCTCTGAAGTCGGAATGGCCTTAATCGTGTAGTTGAAGATGTATTTGTTGCTTCATTGGCAATCCTACCCTTTACATAAATTCATATTATGGGTCCCAGATTGTGAGCCTATTTTCGGTCATTTCATACCATTTTCTGTTGTAGAACGATGTTTAGCTGGAGTTTAAATGATTGTGTTCAGGTTCGCTGAATAAAAAATGAATTTTCGGTCAATCTTGAATTTAAATTATAATCAGATGGCGAGTCTTTTGTTAAAAGAGAGAATATATTTTCTTAAGAATGAATATTAAAGAAAAAAAGCCTTGCCTTTTTTAACTAAACTACAATACCCTGCAGACCGGTTTAATAAAAAGAACCGCTGCACTGGTAACGCCTACGACTAGCCTTCAGAAGCTTTCGGGCTCAAGTCCCGGGAGTCGAATAATCTCACCGAAGTAGTAGTTTTTTTTTTTTTTTTTTTTTTTCCTGTGGTTTTCCTCCATCGCTACAGAATGCGATGGAGGTCGACATATCGCTCTTCATTAACACTGGGACGGCTCTTCAAAACTAGAACGGTTAGGGACCTTCGCGCGCCTCCTTGCAACCTGTTGCCTCCAGTTTCCCTTATTGTTTGGTGATAGCTTCAATGGATCTATGATTGCAAGATCTCGCCCTTGACTATACAACCTATACTCTATCTTTGCCTCTATCTTTGTCCTCTATTTTGTCGCTGTAACTGCGTTGTCATTTCGCAGCGGATCTGCTAGATTGTGTTAGGAGGTACCTACTCATAGTTCGGTATGTGACAGTGTGGTAGTCGTCAATTTTTTTTTTTTTTTTTTTTTTACTTAACTAATTTACTTCTGTGGTGACTCTGTTTATTTTTAATTTTTACAGTGGTGGTGTTAGTCCGGTACCGCCGAAGCAAACCGGATGATTGTGGGTAATGTTAAAGTCGGGTCGTTGGCTTAGGCAGGTCAAGTGTAATGGCGTTGCCCTGACACTGACCTGCGGTTTGGGGGGAAATCGGGTCGTACTGAAGGACCGGGTAGAGGACCGAGTAGAGGTCTGAGGAGTGTCAGTAGATTCAAAATCTGATTTAGTAAGTCCTGTAGTAATAATGTGTGTCCTTGTAGAATTTCTTCTAATGTCTTATGGACCTTGTGAATGCGTGTGTCGTTGATGTAAGTGACCACTTTCTCCAGCTGCTTGTTGAAGTGGTCACGGAGGCTATTGTTGTCTTGATGGACTGTGGCAGGTAGCGTTGTTTGCAGATTATGGGTGACATCCTTAACATCCTCGAGAGCACGAGACAGGGCTGTCTCTCATGCTGCAACCCGGTCGGTGAGAGTCTGAAGTATGTCTTGAATCTTCTGTAGTGCGGCGGTGTTGTGGAGTACAGCGGTGAGAAGTTGGTTGTCTGCAGCGTCGTGTTGGTCGGCGGTTTGGCGGTTGGTCATGATATGTTGGTGTGTGACGGTGAAGGTCTGCGAGGCGGAGAGTGGTTGTTGCGTAGGCAGCTTGTGAACTGCAGGCGTCTGACGGCGTGGGTTCCTGGGGCACGCCGCCTGGCCCGTGAAGTGACCAGTGCAGTTGCACGTGGCACAATACATGGGCGACGTATCAGGTCGTGGCTGGTGCAGGATGTGGTGAAGGTGCCGGCGCTACAGTAGTGACAGCGTGGGGGGTCGGCGCAGGTATCGGCGGTGTGACCATACTGGCAGCAGCGTCGGCAGGGAATAGGGCGTACACCACGGCTAGCCTCGACTGGGAGCACCTGCCCGAGGGCAGGAAGCCCGTCCTTCAAAGCAGCGCGGTAATCTGCCCCATCCCAAAACTCCAGGCGCACCAGCGGCGACGGTCCTCTGGCTGTGATGATGCGCGTCGCTTTCATGAGAGAAGGCCAGCGACGTCGGGCTGCGCTGAGGAGGAGAGAGTCCGGAAGCTGCCGATGTACTCCGCGCACAACTGCGCTGTAGCTCTGCAGCCTCGTGAGGTTAAGTCAAGGTCTCATTCCTATAAAATATACCATCTGGGGCAACTGCACCACTGCCTCTGTAACGATAGATGTCAGTAGGGTGCCGTCTAGTCTATCGGCTTTCATTATTTGCGGATAGATGGCACAACATTCACTATTAGCATTTATTTTTAATTTATACTATTGTTTTAAGCTTAAGGTGGAACTTTGGGTTGTGGTATTAAGTATCAAATCAGGAATTTATCTTAGCTACTGAGGGAAACTACTAAAAAACTTCAGATTGGTCGGCTCAAGGGATTTGAACCCGGGACATTCCAAATGTTACCGTCTGAGCCATCTCAGTCGGTATACATCATATTTTATTACGTAGCATTTGTTCTCTATCTGTGTTATTATATCCTGCTTGTAGTCGTGGTGGTAGGTGTTGGTTATAATGCTTAACGATGAATGCATTGTTGTCACCTTTGATCAATTGTTTATATATTACCATTCCAAGGCTTACTTAAATTTTAGATTGTTTATATAACAACTTCAAGGCACTCTTGATTTATTCATCTACTACTGTTATTACTGCTGTAAGCTACCCTTAGGATCTTTCTTTTCGTTGCTTAAGTTTATATTTATATTTTTACTTTACTGATTGTAAGCAGCACTAAGAGAGGAAGTATTATATTCCACACAAAAGTTCGATACAGAGATTTCATGGGAAATACATATTTTGAAATCCCTTCAAACCAAGAAGGGAATTTTTACTCAAAGCCGACCAGAAATTGTGTTAAATAAAGTTATCTGTCCCAGTGTTGTGTATATTTTCCAAACAGCCGAGATTAGACAAGTGGCAGTCAATTTTTTGAGCACTGCAGATAAAAATTTGTAAAGAGCTGCCTCAAAATTATTTTTTATGTTACCCAGGGATACACCAGACAGATGCTACACACACACTTGAAATTTAAAGGCCTTGGTTTATTTAAAGCAGCATGGGAAGTTTAACTTCAACAATTAACCTAACTAATCTCAATAAATTAATGTATGTAATGCTCTTCATCGTGCCGGAAACATATACGTTAAAAGATGTGGGATGTCTCCTCTGAATATGTCCATTGCTTACAGCTCCTCAAAGTCACAATTGTTACGAGCATATTCAGTGCAAATAATGGGCTGCCACATACAAATAAAATCGGTCATGAACTACGGAATCAATAATTTGTAAACTGATTCTCTTTAGTACAGAAAGGGATAGGTGCAGAACTCTTCACCCCAGAAAATAGCTGGATGTGAATATCACCAAGCCAGTGGCGAGAAGCATTAAAAATGTGTCTGCTCCACACATTGTTCCGGGCAGAACTCAGGAGGGAAAGTTCTGCCGCAGATGTCACAGAGAAAGAAACACGTTCTGGTCTGTTCGAACTTGAAAATCTTACATGATCTGAGTTTAAATCGGCGTGAGCCATGTTGGTTTCTATCTTTAATTAAATTAATCTATTACGTAATAAAGTTATTAGTAAATGACATACAATTATATTGCCTGTTAATCGAGTAGCTAGTGTGGGTTAGTCCTCTCACGGTGAGGTATCCATAAACTCTCTTCAGTATCAGATAGGTCACTCATCGCCGAAGAACTACGAAATCAGAGCTTTAAGGTATACGAAGAGCTTCACGTTTTATCCACAATAGGCAGCACACGTCAAATCGAAGAAGACAGCAAAAAGGGCTTTATTATAGATCCAACCGTAAGGATTTTACACCATCTTAGTCAACCTGTTGAAGTGCATCTCCAAAAACAAACAATCCAGACACCTACCATACCCTTTTATAAAAATAAATACCTGCTGGATGACACCAAAATTATTGTTTTCATGATAGCTGCCTGAGGCATAATTCAGCGATTTTTGTAAACTTTTGGAAAGAACTAAAACTTTGATCAAACTAAGGAAACTACTGAACGCCACTACAGGTGGCTCTGTAAACCTTTAGATCCCAATTATAAGGACCTTTAAAGTGCAAAGAGGATATCTTTGTTGTGTGATCTGAATTGAAAAGTTTGAATTGCACAAAATCGTAATGGTATTAATACTATCACAATACCTTCTGTATGAAATTGTTAAATCGAAACTTCACCTTTTGTCTAATGGCTATCAATATTGTTGTTGTTGTTGTTGTGTGTGTGTGTGTGTGTGTGTGTGTGTGTGTGTGTGTGTGTGTGTGTGTGTGTGTGTGTGTGTGTGTGTCTTCAAATAGCGAGGACTCGCTAATGTTGTTGCTAGCTCCAATGAACTTTTTCAGTAAACTTCCGTAGTGTTTGCTCTCACACCCATTAATATTATGAGAAAAGTTCTGAGAGTTCAAAAATGTAGTAGCTGACAGCAGACTCGTGGAGGGCCGAGATATTAGAGACGGCATAAAAAAGTACCAAATACAGGCATACGTTATCAACCCATTACTGAGAAGTACTACACATATGTGCGTCATTTTCACTTGCAAATAAAAATATATCATAACATCAGGTTTAAATTATGTTGAAGCTGTTATATTGCTGCCTTCCCTTGCTCCTTATTCTTTTCTGCCTGTTGTTTTTTCCGCATCCTGTATATACGCTTTGTATGGAGAACCGAATGTCACGGAAGAGCTGTTCAACAATGCTATTCAGATCGGCGTGCTCACAGACAACAGTACGTGTTTGCTTACGGGTAAACGGCTGCGGAAACCAGGTTAGTATTCATGAATGTGGTCGAGTAAGATAGGTCCTAAGGAGTTTTGCCACACTCAGCAGCACAGATTGTCCTCGTTGTCCAAGTATTAGTGTATATTGTGGGAAGTTCTCGAGATGTCAGGCACACATTGGAATACTCCATCCGATCCGCTTCCGTTGAGCTAGGACTGACCTCAAAACCAGTTCGTATGTGCAATCTATGTCCAGCGATATATTTGTTTATTCTTAGTTGCTTATCTATCAAAACACTTCAGCCAGGGCTGCCGCTCCCCGCCTCTTTATAGGGTACCTACACGGGGAAAATACCAAAACATTACACTTTATTTACTTATTTACCTTTTAGCTTCCCTACTACGTATATTAAGTACCATAAGTATTTATTTGTATCTCATCCAAAAATTTAATTTCAAAATTTCACCGGAAATACGTGTTTTGATATTCCATGAATCAAAAATAAACACAAAACAATTTTAGACAAATTTGTGTATGTCTGTCTGACTGCGAACAGTATAATTATGGGACGAAAAGTTACCATTTATACATAATATAGTTTTGATTTTATCAAAACTGTCTCTAGCGATTTTGATTAGAATATTATATGATGCAAAAAGTAACAGTGTTTCAGGGGATGTCTAATTTATTTTCTTCTCTCTGGTGGCGAATGAGCTGCTGTTGATACTCAAAGCATATTAAAGACTTTGGTTTTCAAATAAACGCTTTCCAGATATTGGATTATTAAAAACTATGCAAATGTCTTCACGTCTGGATGTTTGGATAAAACGTTCATTTACAACCTGAACGGTGCTGCGAATTTTGAAATTCCACCATGTGACATTCTTCTACAGTGTCTTTAATACGAATATGGGGATTTGGGATTCCAGACCAAGTAGGTCTAGAAATTCAGTACACAAGGCTTTGATTTCCACTAAGAGTATTATATAACATAGTACAAATAATTGACACCAGCTACGTGCCGAACAATGACACCGACCGGCCAATCGTTGAAGGGATAAATAGCGTGCTCGTCCAGCTTAAGAACCTGAAATGCTATTCACACACAACCAGAATATTCTGGAAGTGTCTCTTCATCCCATCTTTCGAATATTCTGGAGCCCTGTTGACAATTTCAGCAACTATATAAGGGAGACATATAAGGGAGCGATTATTCTTCGATAGTTGTAAAATACAGTATTGCGAGGGATTAAGAGAGGTCCTGTGTTTGATTCCCGAACCATCTAAAGAAAAGCTGGTGCTGTTACGTCGCGATAAAGGTGAAGTAACAGTGACAACTAAGGAATTTGGCCAGGAAATCTTGAAGCAAGTCACATTGTTTAGCTAACAATGAAAACTGTATAGTCACAAAATGTTACTAAAAGCAATTTAAACGTCCTATATATGTGTGTTTTCTATATTTTCTGCCCTAAATTACATTGTGAGGCAAAGTAGATAATCGATTTTTTTCTCTTATTTACCTCCAACAGCGAGCTGAGTTCCATAGCCACTATGTATTAGATGAAATTTATGATAATGCCCTAAATAAATATGAGAGAGTTAGTATTGATATCTTTCTGCTTTAGATGGGGCAGTAAATGTAATCGGTCGATACTCCTTAGCTCTCTTTGATGGACTGATATTTCTCGACTGTTCATTTTTAATTCTTCAAGAGTACAGGCATTTGTTGAATACACCCTCCCTCCTTTTAAGGGTGGCGGCAGATAGAAATCACACTGTCACAATGACGTGGGTACACAAACAGATGCATTAATACTGATAACTCCATCCCGGAGCACTTCATGAATTGCTTTCAACGAAACACGATCATAACTGAGTCCTGTAAGAGAAATTATCTCCTGCTCGAAAGGGGGCTGTGAAGAACATAGCCACCACTTAATGGTATTAACCGTTTCTTTAGGAATAAAAATCTGTGGTATAACAGTCACAGAAGATTCTCTGCCCACTATCATTTTTATTTACTTAGTTATTCTTTGAACTATTCATACAATATTTTATTTAGGCAAACCGCAGAATTCCACTGCTATTCATCCCAAAATAAAATAAATATTTGGGGAAAGTAAATTAAAGTTCTGCTTTCCCTATCATGACCTAGTAAGTACAGAAATTCTTGTTTTCCACTCCAAAATTCCATATAGAGATTTAGCTGGAAATATATGTATTTAAAGCCAGCTTTTAAAAAACAAATACAGGGTATGTGAAAGTGTCATAACAGGAAAATCAACAATACAAATAAGCATTGCATTCAAAATTAGACCGACAAATTTTTAAACCAGATAAATGGCTGGTATCTTTACGAGAGTACGGCAGAATAGGGTACGCCCATGCACTCTTTGTGTTAATCACAATGGGCGTGCATTCCAACCTGGAAATGAAAAATGACCAAAATACCAACAAACTGACGACTTTTCTGTGCATATTCTTTATGCTTTGGGTGTCAAATTGGTGGCGGAAAAACAATGGTCACCTCGTCACTGGTACCACAAATTTTAGATTATGGTTACATGGCAAAGTCAAGCATTACCATTGTTATACCTATAGTGTGGCGAGAACCAACAAACCATATTAATGATTATTACTTCTGCATGAAAAATATATCTGGTTTGTCTAGGAAAAATAACCATGTTTTCCAGTATCCAGATATTCTTCTGCCATTCGTCCTGTTCCACATAGCGAGGAATTATCTTTTCCTGTACCTCTTATAGTAGCAGCAATGGTGAAGGAAGTAGTGATTCCCAGGCTGAGCTGTACCAGGAGTCAGAGGTTTCTACTTCAAAGAATCAACCAGAAAATTCTGAAAGTGAGCAAGAGCAAGTACGCCTGAATGATTTAGCGCGGGACTTAAATTTGTCAAAGGAAGAATCTGAACTTCTAGATTCCAGGCTTCAACACTGGAAATTACTTGCACCTGGTACCAAAATTGCAGAGCTTAGAAATGGACGACAGAAATTTGGAAACTATTTTTCTACGAAAGAGAATGTTTCTGCATAAACATCAATGGTTTAATGAGTGAGATAGGAATTTAGCATAATACAGATGACTAGCAATTGTTTATAGATGCATCAAAATTTAGCTTAATTCCATTTGTGTCAGCTTCACAAAATATTGTTGTTCTCTGTGTTCGTTGGACCTCAAATCCGAAAGCTCATGGAGAACGAAATGTTTGAGAAAACGTTATAAAAGTGGAATTACCAGCTTGGCAATCGTTTACAAGTGTTGTGCGTGATTTTCTTGGAAACAGAAAGGAAAAAAAACTATAGAACTTTGGTGTCAATCTTGTTAAAATATTACAAAGACATGGCTTGAGGAATGTGTTTCAAAATCCATTTGCTCCATTCACATCTAGACATTCTTACTACCCGACGATACAACTATAAGTGAATGGTTAGTAAAAGTGTAAAGAAAGAAAATTATTAGATATAATATTGTTTAATAAAGAAGCTAGTTTGTACACACTCACCTATTTCTTCCGCGTTATAATATTTTGTTTCGTGAATGTCGGTTCTGCAGTGAATTTTCAACTTTAAATGGAACCTTAAGGAAGCATACACAGTCGTACTTGCACTTCACACGCATGTAAAACGTGGTTCCAGCGGCGATGAACTGAACACGTTTCCATGGTGACAGCGCTGAGCATAATTTGAATTAACATGAACGTGGAACAGAGCAATCCAGACTCTCTCGTCAAAAAGTTTCCCTGAAGCGCACGCGAGATGTGAAATGTTTCACTATACTTGACTCTTAGGGCGAAATTCATTATTCTCCAAGTTTCGAGAAGACAACTTCATAACGAATGTTCTTAAGTTACTTAAAAATCCTACTATGTTCATTCACACGGCTTTTTGTAACCACTATTGCTTGCTTTTATATAGCTTCTACAAACTATTTCTAGGAAAGTTTACTTTTCTATCGACTTTATCTTAATGGAAATGAACTCTTAGGAGAAAGAGCTTATTTAACTTAAATTTCGTTACAGGTATAAGGGGCAGAAAGTAAAACCGCTCCACATGCTAGCCCTGAAATTTCAGTCTTTCCAGGACAACGCGAAAAACAACAGAATAGCGGCAGCGCTTAGAAGATGACAACCGACTGAAAAATTCAAACGAATAATATTGGATTCTCGGGTATGGCTAATGATACAAAAAATGTATTTGAAATACATTGCGTATTTAAGACTTCATCTCACTCCGTTGAATATGCTCACAGTGAAGACTGGTTCAGCGTGTGACGTCACGCGCTCTGTCTACTGCCGCAGGGGAAGAGAACAGTTTAGCATGTGCGGGGTGCAGCAATGTAGGAAAACAGGAAATATATCTGGTGTTAATAACACAGTTAACGTCGTTTTGGATGTTGTAATATTAATGCTGACTGTGTTAATTACACCATTGGTCACAGATAATAAACAATTACACTTAGGTTGCATGATTCTATTTTATGTGACGGACAGTCACGTTATAAAATAAATAGAATCTTATGATATGAGTGTTATATTAGCCACGGTGTGTGACAGTCTGTGTGGTTTCCAAAGGGCACTTTGAGTAACTATCTGTCTTTTGCATTCTCTATATTATACGAGGGTTGCCCTTATGTAACAGTAAGTAGAACTCTTCAAAACAAAATTCTAAAAGATGCAAAAATAAAATGTTATAAGGTAATAATAAAAAAAAGACCACTAGCGCAACAGCCCTTGAAGGGCCAAGGCTTGTCACCCAGCCGCTGCGTCCTCCACCTCTGCCCACTACAGGCGTCATTGGTGCGGTGCACTTATCGTCCAATCACACAACATTGGAGGACGTTAATATACAAATATAGAAGATGGAAGGTATTGTTTCGACCACAGGTTAACCGGGGATTCTACATGATGAGTATAACAAATATCAGGTGGGGCAGAGTTCTTATGTTTTGGTAAAAACTATACATAGCATATTGGCTGAAAATTTGGACACGAGAGAGCTCTGCTCAAGATGGGTGCCGCGTTTGCTCACAATGCAACGAAAACAGCGTCTTAAGAATGTTTCAGCCCAGTGTTTGCCGACGTTTCACCGTAATAAAGGAGAGGTTTTGTGTTGATTCATAAGCATGGCCAGCTCCAAGCATAGCATTTTGTGCAACGTAACACTGCAGATCCACCCATGTCAGTATATACATGACAACAAAATCAATACGTCAAAAAAAAAAAAAAAAAAAAAAAAAAAAAAAAAAATCGCTGCCGATGCTTGTGTTAAACGTTTTACAGTCCAGAGAAGAATAACGTGAATTAATTTGCGTGTATTCACGCATGTGCCATTTTACGCAACAATTCCATAATTTGCATTGCATTCACCACAGCCCATAAAGAGAGATGGGAGAATGGACTGTGTCAAGGACACAAGGCTGTCATATGGCACAAGAAACCACCTCGTTTATTCGAAATCAATCCTTTTGAAAAGTAGCATGAATATATGAACCATGATTGAGGTTTTGCTGCATATATGCTCTTGTAGCAAATCGGTATTTACTTGGAGCATTTGCTAGTTCAAGTGCGGCGCGGTGGCCTAGCGGTTAGACCGTTCGCCTATCAACAAAGTGACTCAGGTTCGATCCCAGAGACCCGCATGTGGTATTTGTGGTGGGCGAAGCGGCTTCTGGGCGGGTTTTCTCAGGCTTCTCTGATTTCCCTCGCAAATCATTCTATCAATTTATCCATCTCCAACTTTCCAATCATCCATTTCATATCATGCTCTTCCTCACTGACGTTTGCTTCTGGGCTGACACCCGCTTCCAGGTCTTCACTCTTCCGGTCCATAGGTTCATGTGGTCCCCAATGGGCCGTGTTATTTTAGCGAGATGATAGCTAAAATGTCTTTAAATATACGGCATACTGAATAAGAGTTCTAATACAAAACTGACGATACCTGAGGACACCGTTGTGAAATTTCCGATACTGTAAAATAAAATCAAAGAGCGTTTTATTAAAAGTAAATGTGAGAAAATGTATATTATTGTTGCCATTGTTATAATAACTATTAATATTATAGTTTTGTTCTTTTCCCCACAGTAAATACGCATTTTCCCCGAAGCCCTTTCATACATCGGTTCTTCTGGTTTTGTTCTGACTGATAAACTCTTTTACTTAACCACAAAGTACCGTGTCGCAAAAATCGCATGAAGCGAACAGACTAAATCTTCTACTGGTCATATTGGGCGTTCTAAAAGGAAATGATTCTGAGAACGAGACACCGCTCGAACTCCAGCACTCCCCCTAGGTGCGAGTTCATTCCTGTACGAAGATATAAATGGCTCAAATTAATGGCCAAACTTCGTGCGATAGAGGAAATAAACTTTTAACGAGCTGTCAATTGTCAGATTATGTCTATGACGCCGGTGTGTCGGAATTTCGTTCCGCAGGAGTTCCTTTACATGCCAGTAAATCTATTTATATCTATATATGGCCCAATTACTCCTCTAGAACACAGGTGACACCATGTCGTTATTGCTGGAAGACTGGCGGCATTATTAGCATTGTTATTGTCATCCTAGTTGGTGGTAGTGTTCTAAAATCAATCGTTCAACATCGGTGAACTTCGACGTCATTCTTCGCTTTCCAATAACATGTTAGTAACCAGTTACATTCATAGAATGGTGATCTCATCGCCATGTTTGTTTATAAACGCGTGTTGAACGATGAACGTGTTGCTATGCTTTTTCAGTGCCATCTGAATCATAAACAACAAATATTTTATTTCACTCTAAAATGCAAGAGTGAATGTAACAGAATCAGATGTAATATTTGAGTTGTAGAACAAACAGAATTGCTTTGAAAGTGTCACTAAATGAAAATGTGCACCAAATAAGACAGTATGAGTTTCCAAATCCTTCAGAGATTAGTTTATATTTTACGAAATACGTCGGAAGCAAAGACTCGTGCTTCTTGTAGACAAAAAGCCCCAAACGATGGCAGCCCTAACATTTTAATTATACGTCAGGTGGCGCTGCTTCCTTCCTATCTCGAAGATGGATGATATCAAATATTTCATTCCTACTGTAGTTCAGATTTATGACCATCTGCCGCAACGAAGCTGGCGAAATTGTGGAAAAGGGAAGCTGGAATTCGATCTATATTTCCAGCAGAGAAAATAACAAACCAGGGTGTCCCAGTGTCACTTGAAATCGAAATGTCTCGCTTGCTTTATAGCAGCAAAACTATAAAAATGGAATCTTACTTTGTTTTAAAAGATAATCGAATATCAGCAGTCAGTAGAATAAAAAGAGTCAGGAGCTTTGCACGATCTGTGCCATGTAATTTAGCCCCGTATATATTACAAATCACGTGATTAGTCGAATCTTTTTTGGTGCTGTCGTGGAGTTGTTATGGTTTCAAAATGGTGCCTCCCTTCATAATTTATCTTAATATATAAATATGTAACTGTCATTCGTGTTATAATAACCGTATGAATTAAATACGAAACTACTAGTACAGAATTACAGGTAAATCTGAGAGCAGAGTCTGAACAAACTGACAGCATTCATTAGTTTGCTATTCTATGGTCGTCTTCAAGCAATTACTGAACTTTGTATAGCACAAAACAGAATATAAACACAAAGCTCACAGCGACCAAGTATACACTGCCAGTATTGCAGTTGAACTACTGACTATCAACTGTGCAGATCCTTGTGTTCAGTATGACGTCACTTGCATGAGGTAGAGTAGTAGTTACGTGGATTCCCCGCTCAATGGATATTTGTCCCAGCGCTGATTATAACAAACTAAAAATATGCTGACACGGATGACAGTACTTGTTAGAAGTAACACACCCTCTACTTCCGTAAGTAATCTGCAGAGAGTATTTAGTCACAAGCACAAAGTATGAAAGAATTAAACCATAGAAAAACATAGGAAGGAAGTGTGAAAGCGTAGTCATTTACCCCATTGAGGAAGTGACGAAGAAGCAAAGATGAGCGCGAGACAGCTTGTGCATGTGTGTGGTCGTCGTGAAAGGAAGACAGAGAAAGTGGAGAAAGACAATGGAAGGACTGAGTCAAGGCTACGAGAAGAAAACATTTTGGAGTTGTAATATCACGAAAGACTGTAGACTGTGTTAACTTCAGTAGAATATAACTGTTTTTGTGCAAATTTTAGAAGAAAATAAAGTAAGAAGTAGTAACTGGAATCGATTTTGTCGTTTTGTCACAATGGTGTCAGAAGTGGGATTCGTAGTTTGTCACAATATATCGCAATGGAATACAAAGGAAATGTAATCCACTCATTCAGGGACACTAAAAGAAACAGAATAAACACTCCTTTCTTCCTTCATCTGGCTCTTTCAAACGGTGCTTTGGGCACCTTTGTGTAAATAACGATGCCGTAACAATGAATTATCTGTAAACAATCTGTAGGGATACGTCTTACCTGCCAGTGCTTCACAAAAATCCGATAATCTCGCCCTCGGAGAAACGTGTGCGAGGTATCTGTTTGAGAAAGTGAACCACATTGACGGATCTATAACTCAACGACAAGGCCTTCCAATTTACCACAACTTCATTTCCCCTTCATAGAGTGAAGTTCAGAACTCGACCGTCTTTAACCCCCAGTGTCTGAGGTTTACATCGCGGGAAACCGTATCCGCACTCACTCACAAGATCAAGGGAAGGGGTGAAGAATGTGCCAACACAAAGGGATGCACTCATGTAAAACTCAAGTTCCTTAACATCACAGCATGGAATTTACTCTTGCGGATCATTTGTCATTACCGTTCAGAAAAACATGCTCTCAAAACTGAAAACAAAACAAAAATAGTCAGATGTTTTACATTCACTGGCTTAATGTAGAATTTTACATTTTTATGTAGTAAGTTTTTGCGTTAACCTGTTATGCAAAATTCATCCTAAAAAGACAACTTCAGAGGCTCTTCTTACAGAATTGAATATATTAATTTCATTTGTTATGAAAATATCTTAAATGCATGGTGTTTTTATCAAGGGATTTAGACACGTTTCTCAAAAAAATCGAAATGTTTGTGAAATTATTCTACGTAAAGGACGGTTTAGAGGGGAACGTTTTCTTGAAATTTACCGTGGAGGATTGTCAGCTTAAATACCAATCGTTTTATTTAAGCACATTTTCACACACACGCACACACAGACACACAATCTCTATCTCTCACATAAACCTTTTTTATAAAAATGCATTTTTTTCCCTACTCAGATGAGATGGTAATTGTACCGTGCCCGAGATAAATATAAGTGAACGCTATAACACAGGACTAGTTCCAGCATTTTTTTTTTTTTTTTTTTTTTTTTCATTTTAGAACCACTCACAAGGTAAGTGTCAGGATTAATATAAGTTATTGTGTAAACGTATACATGTAAATAATCATAAATGTTAGTGTATATATTTAAAGGAATAAGAAATAACCCACGTAGAATGCAGTTTATAGGTAAAGTTGAAAGATTTCGCTTCAGAGACACTACATGAAGTCTTTGACCCGAATTAGTTCTGCTTGAAAGAGCGACAACCTGACACCAACCAAATTGTAAGCTCCATTGTTAGACAGGATTATTCCTTTGTAAAGGAAAAGTCGTAAAGCTGTCTATCAAGCTTGTTCGAAATGCTACCGCAAGGGGCAGGACATGGCATTTCAGCGGCAAAGTCTCGTCTGCCAATCAGAAAATTTAGAAATACACAAATTTGAAGTAATCAGCAGAACCCGCTCCAATGAGAGTGAAACTCAAAAATTTTATGTGGAGGGGAACCGAATATATCTTTCGTATTCCCGTATGGAACGAAGAGTCGAAGAATATCACACGAACAGGAGAGTCGAAGAATAACACACGAACAGGAGAGTCGAAGAATAACACACGAACAGGAGAGTCGAAGAATATCACACGAACAGGAGAGTCGAAGAATATCACACGAACAGGAGAGTCGAAGAATATCACACGAACAGGAGAGTCGAAGAATATCACACGAACAGGAGAGTCGAAGAATAACACACGAACAGGAGAGTCGAAGAATATCACACGAACAGGAGAGTCGAAGAATAACACACGAACAGGAGAGTCGAAGAATAACACACGAACAGGAGAGTCGAAGAATAACACACGAACAGGAGAGTCGAAGAATAACACACGAACAGGAGAGTCGAAGAATATCACACGAACAGGAGAGTCGAAGAATAACACACGAACAGGAGAGTCGAAGAATATCACACGAACAGGAGAGTCGAAGAATAACACACGAACAGGAGAGTCGAAGAATATCACACGAACAGGAGAGTCGAAGAATAACACACGAACAGGAGAGTCGAAGAATAACACACGAACAGGAGAGTCGAAGAATATCACACGAACAGGAGAGTCGAGAATATCACACGAACAGGAGAGTCGAAGAATATCACACGAACAGGAGAGTCGAAGAATAACACACGAACAGGAGAGTCGAAGAATAACACACGAACAGGAGAGTCGAAGAATAACACACGAACAGGAGAGTCGAACAATATCACACGAACAGGAGAGTCGAAGAATAACACACGAACAGGAGAGTCGAAGAATAACACACGAACAGGAGAGTCGAAGAATAACACACGAACAGGAGAGTCGAAGAATATCACACGAACAGGAGAGTCGAACAATATCACACGAACAGGAGAGTCGAAGAATAACACACGAACAGGAGAGTCGAAGAATAACACACGAACAGGAGAGTCGAAGAATATCACACGAACAGGAGAGTCGAACAATATCACACGAACAGGAGAGTCGAAGAATAACACACGAACAGGAGAGTCGAAGAATAACACACGAACAGGAGAGTCGAACAATATCACACGAACAGGAGAGTCGAAGAATAACACACGAACAGGAGAGTCGAAGAATATCACACGAACAGGAGAGTCGAACAATATCACACGAACAGGAGAGTCGAAGAATAACACACGAACAGGAGAGTCGAAGAATATCACACGAACAGGAGAGTCGAACAATATCACACGAACAGGAGAGTCGAAGAATAACACACGAACAGGAGAGTCGAAGAATAACACACGAACAGGAGAGTCGAAGAATATCACACGAACAGGAGAGTCGAACAATATCACACGAACAGGAGAGTCGAAGAATAACACACGAACAGGAGAGTCGAAGAATAACACACGAACAGGAGAGTCGAAGAATATCACACGAACAGGAGAGTCGAAGAATAACACACGAACAGGAGAGTCGAAGAATATCACACGAACAGGAGAGTCGAAGAATAACACACGAACAGGAGAGTCGAAGAATAACACACGAACAGGAGAGTCGAACAATATCACACGAACAGGAGAGTCGAAGAATAACACACGAACAGGAGAGTCGAAGAATAACACACGAACAGGAGAGTCGAAGAATAACACACGAACAGGAGAGTCGAACAATATCACACGAACAGGAGAGTCGAAGAATATCACACGAACAGGAGAGTCGAAGAATAACACACGAACAGGAGAGTCGAAGAATATCACACGAACAGGAGAGTCGAAGAATAACACACGAACAGGAGAGTCGAAGAATAACACACGAACAGGAGAGTCGAAGAATAACACACGAACAGGAGAGTCGAAGAATATCACACGAACAGGAGAGTCGAACAATATCACACGAACAGGAGAGTCGAAGAATAACACACGAACAGGAGAGTCGAAGAATAACACACGAGCCAAGGCCATCTCCAAAGAGGGCCTTGCACGAACAGAAGAGTCGTCAACCATCACACGAACAGAGAAGTCGCAAACTACTACACGAACGGAGCAGTTGTCAACTATTACGCCGACACATTACTTAGAACACGCGCGAATTAAGTAAGTACACTAGAAATTTGATAGGCTAAATTAACATCAAGAATTATTTGGCAATATTGCGTAGAATAGGAAAATTTTACTTCAAGAAATTATTTCGGCTCATCATAGAGTAGGCTAAATTAACATCAAGATCATTTCGGCTTTCATCCTAGTGAGTTAAAATTTTTGACTTATGCGCGGCGACTCATACTGAAACTGAAATCTCGGTAAAGCTATAAACTGCAACCTTCGTCAATTCATTTTGTATGTAGTAATTGTAATATTTTAAATTCCTTTGTGTCTCGTATACAGTAAAGTAATGTAATTACTTCCTACTCAAACTTGTTCTAATTAGTAGCTTGAAAACCTTCATTTGTAAGTGATTCCACGCCCTTTCTAGCAGTCTCTGGCCAGGCAAAGCTACTGAACAAGTAATAACGACTTAGCAATTGAACGAGAAGAAGAGGATTTTTACATGCTAAGCAATTATAAGTGTCAGGAGGATTGAGTGGCGCCTATTCAAACAAAACTTTCTCAATCTCTCCAATAATACTGCAATAACTTGCAGTGGCACTTCTGTAATTAATAAGTATAACAATTACTTATTAATTACAATCATCACGTTTTTACACGTGGCTTTCAATTGTTGAGGCAACAACCCAACCATTAGCCAAAGTAAAGAAAGAACGCTGAACAGAGAACTTCAAAAGGTATATTAGCAGTGAAACCTCGATTCTGAATATTATTCGGTGAAGTGGAATGCCTTTTCTGCCTGCTGAGTGTGAGAGAGGGTGTAAATTCTCTCCAGTGTGCATTTTCCTTCTAACAAGTTAATCCTTGATACTGTGTTGGGGGTGACGGTTGGAAGCAGATTATAAATTTACTGCCTCACATCGTTATACGTTGTCGGCGTAACTGTTAAGTTTGACAATGATCTCCGCTGATTAACAATGTATAGATGATTCTTTTAGATTCCCCTTACTTCGTAGCTTAAGCGATGAATATTTTTATCTCAGGGTACGCGTAGGTTTTGCGAAAGGATGACACTGGCTTCGAACTTTAACAGATTTTAATGATGTATCAAATCTCCCCTATCGTTATAAGACTACATAATGTATGTTTACAAATTCGAATTTAGCTTTGTTATAAACCTTCACTAAGCTTTTCCTTCCTTTATTTATATAATTAGCAATGCATGACATATTTTGTCAATTGTTCGATACATATGCATTTAAGTGGCTTTCGATCAGGCATAAAATGTAAGTAACAATTATTTTTCACTGAACAAGTTAGAAACTAGAAGCTACATAAGCATTAACAGGATAATTTTTCATTCATCTAATCTTGCATAGAATAAAGTGATTTTTTTAGGAAGAGCATTAAATATTTTTACGCTATCATAGTATACACCTTTCTGGAAGCAAGAAAATTTTGGATTGAGATGATGGATGTTCCTCTTTTGTCTAGTGTTTATCTCATGAATTTCATTGTTATAAATAACACTTGGATCGATTGCATATAAAGAGTTTTAGGATCGAGAAAATATACATGCATGGTAAGGGTAACTCTTCAGTCTTCTGAAACCATTTTTGAATGGGCGTCTGCGATGGGTGTTAGCAAGAATTCTTATAACCATATTTTGTATGAGATTAGTACTGTCTACTGAATTGCCCGAAAATAAAATTCCATTTAAGTGTATTTATAGAACTCGCATTTGCCAGCGTTGTGATAGCGTATCAGGCAGAGCTGAGTGCTGTGTGCTTTCCAGTCTTAATATTTGTGTACTTGAAGCCCCAGAAATTCAATGTTGTCTATTTGTTTTATAACATGTCGTTTATTTCAATCGGAGTGTGTGATGTTCGATAAGTTATACAGGATGTCCCAAAATTAGACCGACAAATTTTGGGACCTGATAAATACCATTATTTTAAACACTTTTTGTTAAGAAAAGTTTTTTGCTGCGGTGCTTCGTTTAAGTGCTATTCGAGTTAATGTCATAGATTACTGCTTCCCGCCCAGTTTAAGTATTTACGGCAAAATCAACAATGCATGCAATCTTAGTCCAAGAAACAAACACAGAACACATAAACAAAACACAAACATCTCATTGTTTACAGTTAATCACAGCTTTACCATTCATAGTAAACGTTGGAATGCACGCCCATAATAATTAACACAAAGAGTGCATCGGCGTGCCCTATTCTGCCGTACTCTCGCAAAGACACCAGCTCTGATTTAAAAGTTTGCCGGTCTAAGTTTGTAATTTTATTTCAATTAATAAACAGCAATTAGAAGTTAATGTGATAAGAATTTTTTGTATCCCATTTATAACAAACTATCGAATGAATAATTTCGGATGCCTTTGTTGTTGATTTCTTCCACAACAATAGACCACAATGATGAAGTGTCGGTCACCATACGGGACATAGTCCTATGAAAGGTGTACCAATATTTACTACAGTCCCAAACCTCCAGAGACCGCCTCTGTCTATAAATATTCAGTGGCACAAAAACAAATATAAATTCTCCACGCAAGACCACAAGGTCAGGCTGAAACTTGTAACACACTACTGTAAAAACTCGCTCTACCCAAGCTTCACTGATTTATTGTAATTAAAGAGGTAGCAGGTGAGCTGTATATGATCAGGCGGTGCTAAAAGAGATGTCGTTTATTTTCCCAAATGCTCTAACACTTTACCTGGCTTTCCGTCCACAAGTGGATGTAATTGTGCTTTGGACGTGCGCCATATGCATCCCTTGGCCATTGTGTTTATAAAACAAAAGAAGGAAAATAAAGGAAGCTAGCTGCCGCCATCGCTTCCGTGCTGATAGAAAAACAGGGCTGAGGTTTTAAAGTGACTAACACGCCGTGAAATGCTTTAATCCTTTACCGGGTGCTACGTGCACGGTTCAAGTGAGATTTCGTTTTAGTGTAATTGTTGTCGGTGGTGATTTCTTAAATCTCTTCAATATAATAATACACGCTTAACTTCAGTGTTTATAGTGTTATAAAAATCCTGAAAATGCTCAGTTATCCTTTTAGAAACAGTAAAGTCACTATATTTGCGAATATGGTTTATTTACGTATAATAACAGTGATTTAGAATGGTACTTGATATTAGCCAGTGCTACGGTTCTAAAAAAGGTTATGTTATAACTAAGGATCGAATGTTAGGAAAAATAGATTGCTTTATTATTACATATGTAAAATGTTTGTGCATGGTGAGAAATTGCGTCACTTCTGGCACAGTGCCCGAAAATGAATGACGTAATTAACATGGCAACAAAGAGCAATGACGTCATCAGCGCCACAATCCAATGTGCCTGCAACTAAACCTGACATCGTCAATTTCGCAAGTGAAGCAACATTCAAATACAAGAATCACCTGATTCATTGGTCATTCATTTCTCTACCCCCAAAACGTTTCATATACTTTCTCGTAAACAATTTTTGATGCTTCTGGAATTAATAAACGCTCAGCACTATTGGCCTTGTATTGTATTGACTTTTATCAAGCGGAATACCACTCATATTTTCATTTGTTTTACAATTATCTTCCATTTTCCTCTATAAGTGCTGAAACAAATAAAACGGCATCTGCTTAGTAACCATATTACGTCATACATCTGTGATTTCTGATACATTATTATTTTTTATTTAGCAACTTTATTAATTATTCTTACAAAAAAAACAGAACATGTTGTATGTAACTTTACTTAGTTGGTCCTCTTGTACCATGCGGTGTCGAGCTTTTTAAATCAGCCTTCCATTTCACACGGTGTCTAGTAAGCTTCTTTGCTCCATTCATATCCATTAATTTGTCTTTAAAATTGTGTCAATACAATCTTGCCAAGAACGTCTAGGCCTTCCCCTTGATCTTCCTCCCTTCACTCTAGCTTGCTAAGCCTGCTTTTGGATCCTCTCTTCACCCAAGAATTAAACGTGGTCAAACTATCACAGTTTTTGTTCTTTTTTTTCCTGTGAAGTTTGAACTATCAAATTTGTTCTTACTGTCTGATCTATAATTCTGTCTCATTTAGTTCTTCCTTCCACTCTTCTCAAATATCTCATTTCATTTGTTTGCAGTTTGCCAATCGACTTAGCTGTTAATAGCCAAAATTCGCACCCATAAATGAATGTTGTTTTCGTTGTTTTGTATAGCGTGTATAATCTTTTCATTATGACGGAAGTAAAAATTATTGCGATAAATTTCGTTCACACGCTAAACATATACTCATGTCACTTTCAGATTATACACTAGTTACAGAAATAACTAAATATGTATTCATGGCATGGTATTATGACCACCTCTATACCTGTTACCGGCCTGGGGACTTTTTCCCCCTCTGGGAGGTCTGACACGGGGTGCACTCAATCTCGTTAGGTCCTGAAGGAGCCAGTTGATGAAGTAGCGACCCTAGGTCATGTAGGCCACATAAATGGCCGGGAGGGCTCGGGGCGCTGAACGAACCCCACCTTCCAGTACCGCACCCCACTCGTCACGCCTGTAATGGGCACAGATGGGGGACAACGGCCGGGCTACAATCCTTGGCCTTTTATTAGCTGTTACGCTGGAGGTTCATGGCATTAATTGTGCGCTGTGATGATAATTTTACTCGTTTTCCTGATTTCCGAGTTATCTTTGCATTACATTTTAAAACATGGAAATGTGCATATGGCTCATGGACAATATTTTCACCTTATTTTCACTTCGTATCATAAAAGCTCCCCTTTGTATTTTAAATGTATTCGGAAAGCATACTTATTGCTGTAAAAGGTTATGTTGCTGTGCGAATGGTGGTAGATTGCTTACCAAGCATAATCACTCACACTTTTGTTAAACTATACCGGTGGTGTCCAGAAAGGACGGAGGGGCATTGTTGACCTGCTTAGTCTCTGTTAACTTTCCTCATCCATCAAAGACGCGTGTTCTGTGCAAATGGTGCGACATTTTAGGTGTTGTGTTGGGAAACTGTCTCACCATGGCTAAAGAATTGGCAGAAATCCGGTGACCTATTTTCGACTGATGGCTTAATTATATTTCGCAAAGTCTGTAAAACGTCAGTGAAGTGTGTTAAAAAGTGCCACGTTACTTAACATGTACAAACCTTGAACCATATATCTTATCTGTGTCGATCGACAAAACTAGGTGAACCAAAAGAAACTCTGATTTCCTCGGGTGCAATTTCGCCACGTCAATCACTGTTTTGACCTCTGTAGGGCGTTCATTAACGTCACATTGACACACAGTATGAATGTAAACAGTGCAGGCTACGTTCAACGTTCTACTCTCTAATACAGGTGAATGGTAAAAGAGGCCACCACTACAGCCACAGAGAGTTACGAGCATACATGAAGATATTTTGATAAATGGAACTTTAATACGGATGCCCTTCTGCGTGTTAGTTGTATTTGCTCTTCGTCTAACAGTTTTCCTACAAACAATTGTTTTTTATTTTTATGTTTTTTTATTGTATGGTCATAAGTGCGCTACAGAATGAGCAACTCCTGTAATATAGACTATATCCGTTTTGCCTTGATAGTGTGAGATCATTCATTGGCTTTACAGAAAACACTGGAACCCAGTTTCGCTTGTTTATCGTCCGCCAGGACCTCTGCAAGACTGATAGGCAGTTGCAGAGAATCTCGAAGGTGCACAGCAGACAAACAGAAGCAGACTGTTTCTTAAAAGGGTAAAAATGCGTAAAATTTCAGTGACGAATACGTATAGGAGCAAAGAATACAGCATAAGTGTCATAAAGGTAAACTATATTACCACAAATTTTAATACACATATGTATATACCGAGCCGTTTTATCTCATGTATAGAGATAAAACGTTTTCGGTTGCTTCCACCATAATATAAATTCCACTTTTTTAGATTCCATTACATTGTTTCATTTCCATCAATTCAGTAACATGTATTAAAATGTTGAACCTTGTTTAGAATTCAGTGAGCAAGGGTGTCTTAACGCATTAGGTTCGGAGTGTTTTAGGATCGTAACAATTTACCTCGTTTAGAGCGCACTAAACTAGCTTTGATAGCACCTCCCCTTGAAGACAGTAGGCAGATGTTTCGCAATGGGACATTTCACATCCTCATTGGGCTGTTCAATTTACGTGCAGGTTAGGAAAGTCCCAGGTGGGCTTTTCGCCTGCACAAACGCGCGCGTTTATTCATAGGCCTCAGGGTTGTACACGCACAGTGGTCTCTAAAGGCGGAACCCAGCGAATCCCCTAGGCCGTAACAGTTTCCTAACGACACGCTGTGGGGTTGTTGGCTGACTCAAAGGGACTGTGTTGAGCTTAGGTCCAGAAACACATTTACTGCAATCAGTACTGTCAATATATCCATTAAGTTTTTACTTTCTCTGCTACGTGAGAGTAAGTAAGGAAAGAAATTTCGATGCCACCGGAAATATATGTTTTAAGGTCCCCTATTACTGTGTCTGTGTGTCTGTGTGTCTGTGTCTGTATCGTTGTATCCTTTAAGGTTACAACACGAAGAATTCGAACAAAATTACTTCACCCTAAACGACCCTTGATATGAATAATTGTCCGAAAGTTTCGATTTTCTCAAACGTAGCACTATGTGAACTTTGCAATACATTTATGGTCATGCAAGGGAACAGAATTTCAAGCCTTCATATAGCGACCAGCTTTAAACGATTTGACTATCGCTCAAAGTCTACTGTATTCCCTTATTTTCTTTAGACCTACAAGAAAATTAGCAATAATTTCTGCAGATGTTGATTTCGACTAGAGATAACAAGATGGAGGAATAAGGATTTGTAAGAAAAGTTAACACAAGAGTAGAGAAAGTCATGTGAGTGCAACACGTCAGATTTTTACAGCTCTAATAGCGTAGTATCTTAAAACAGCGAAAACATATTTATTCATTTTATATAATACAAGTTCAGGCTATGGTTTCTGATTATGGCTGTACAGTAAGCACGAAACCCCAGTAATTTTATAATTCATATCAGCCCTTGAGAAGGGAGTTTCATTTGCCAGCGTTCATTTTATTTTTGGATTACGAGAAAGGTTTTGATAGATTTCTCCAAAATATACTATGCACTTTAATGCACGAAAAAGCATATCCAAGTCAAAGATAGACAATTCGAGGTCTATGTAAAATACAATTATTACGATTGGCAATGGCAATAATACTGAAAATAATACTACAAGAAATAAATCAAGGAGTTTGTGTTAAAACCATTCTACTGGAAGTATTCTAATAAATATTGCGACAAATGACAAAAATCATTCCCGTTACTTTTCTGTCACTTCATTATCTTCCAAACTTTTATCACAGATACGGTCTACAGTCTTTCGGGCTATCATAACTCTTGATTTTTATTTTTCCTAAACGTGCTCAGTCCTTTCAGTGTCTTTTTCCAACTCATCTGTCTCTCATACACTAACTCACCGGCCCAGCATGTGGTGAGAAGTAGATTGGCTTAGTCCAGCCTTTGTTGTGTGCCGAGCTCAACGTCACAATGCATGTAAGGTTAAAGGAATTGTATTTACTGACGTACAGATTATTTTTGAGGAAACAGAAGATCGTTTATAGAAAAGTGTTAATAACTTGAAAGATATTACAGAGACATAAAACAAAGATTTCAAGGGGCAAGACAAAATTAGTGACTTTTAAAGGGATAAATCATGTAAGATATAAGATAGTTATTGGTTCAATTGCCTAGGTTTTAATATATCATATGGTAAAAGGCAAGACCAAAAATTCAATTGAGACCAATGAATATGGAGAACATTGAAAACCAAGACGTCAAAGGAAACAAATGAAATGTTAAGGTGCCAACGGCAACATATGGAAGTAAAAACTGAACGACGAATAGGACAGATAGAAAATGAATTAGTGAAGTTCCTGAGAGTAGTAGTTGGGTATATCCTGCTATAACATACAGTTACATATGTATATAATCAAAATGAAAAAAAAAGTTATGAAAATAAAAATGATTTGTATCTAGACATTTTAAGGATGAAAGAGACACGGATACCAAACATTTTGTGAGAGAACATATGTACCCAATAGTGATATGTAATTACCGAGCAAAGCAGGTTGGCAGCATTGACTTGGCATTCGTAACCTGAATTTACAACAGTTGCTTCCGGGGAACCAACGAGTTCAGATGTTAAAAATCTAAGGTATAAATAAGGATAAATAATTTTGGGTATTAATAACATAACTACCTTCCAGTAACTCATGTGCTTTTAAATAATATGCCTTCATGTTGCGATTGCACTCTGCCATTATAGTGCCCAATAGAGCTGAATTACGCGGTAGAATCTTCATTGGAGAATCATTCTCTATCAGCAGACACCGCTAAATGGTTCAAACTGAAACCTGTGGTTACACGTTTTTGTATCAGACGATCTAGCGTTAGTGAAATTAATTTGGAAAATTCACTCAATATATTGTGCAACCCATTGCAAGGGAGTATTGCAGTGTTTGCATGTACGCAATATAATCGTGCTACAAATGTGGATTGCACTCACTGATTATATTTCGTAATTGCATTTAAGTAATTATTTTATCAATGAGCTTCTAAGAACTCAAAAACAAGTGTTTTGCAGAAATTACATTATTTATTCGTGAATGTTATACAGTTATCAATTACATTTCAATTGCACTTACTTATTGTATTTAATAACTATACTTAATACCTATATGTTTAATTATTTTGTGTTCAAGGACGGATAAGTCGGATAACCTATAATTAGGTTTCGCATTTTCATTGTACCTCTGACAGATCAAATACAATGCAGTTGACAGTCTTATGTTACGAAAAAATTACGCTTCGAAAAAGTGAAGAATATAATGTACCTGAAATCTTCATGAGAAAAGTAAATTTTTAAATATCCAGTGTATCTGTAGTTCCAGGGCACTGTAAATCATTGTAAATCAGAATAAAGAAACGAAAAAGTCAATGATATATAAAAACTAAGTCTTACCATTTGTATATAAGATATGAAGTATTGTTTTTCTTGGGTATCCCAGTGTAGGTCAGGATCCTGTAGGCCTTGGTTGCCGACGTTTTGCAGGTCATATGGCCTGCTTCTTCTTGGGCTATGTGCCATGAAGAGAGCAAAACCAGGTTGCCCGGGTTAACCTGGACAGTGGATAATTCCTCATGGTATCTATCCGTTTAGTGGCGGTGGCGGCGGCGGCGGCGGCGGCGGCGGTGGATCTAGGCCTGAGGCCATTTTAAACGTTTAGTTATAGGCTTCGTAGGATAATTTAGAATAATGATTTATCATGTACCGAAAAAGAGCACCGATTATTCATAAAAATGCAATAATTTTATCCTGAATGCAAGCCAATAATTGTGTCAAATAGACTAAAAATATGCTAAAGCAAGCAACCATTTATACAGCAGCAAATGATTACCTAAGATGCCAAATACAAGGACAAAAACAACAGGAATAAGCATACCATGACTCCTAGTGGTGTAAGCTACATTCCTTATATTTACGACGTGACGTCCAGCAGTCAGGTAAATATAATTTCTTCGAACGCCGTGAGCTTACTGATTCACAGCAGTGGCCTAACTAAAAAGGCATTCAGAGGATATTTATACCCAAATAAACTGTATCAGTGAACGAAAATAAAATGTAGCGTCGTAATTTTTATGAGCCTCGCCTGTCTAGGGTTAAATGAAACTTCTGCAGCGCCGACAGTCCGTCTTCGTAATGCATCTCGTATCTAAAGAAGAGAAGTGGAAGGAATAAGACAAGGAAAAACAAAGGAGGACCATTACACATTTCCGGGAGTGGACAAAAGCAGCTGTTTAAATGGGTCCTACTTGACATTTCGTGTAAGATGGGATTCTTTCAGCGCAAGAACGGGAGGGGGTGGGGGTAATTGCAGTATAAGGTGCTTTGATATGACGGTAGACAGAAGCTTTTCGTGTTATCGCTGTCTGGCTGAATGCGCAGTTAGCAGGAACCTTTGTAGATATCACCTCAAAGATTGTTGTGGGGTAAACACAGGGGTGAACTAGCACTACAACAAACCGGGCCATTAACTGGATGTGACACTTCCTCGTGGTCCCCCGCTTTGTGCTGCGACATTGTTTCCAAATACCCTTCCTGGGATTCTAACAAAAGCTGCCTGCCATGCAAGGAGCCTATGATCAACCTCGGGGAGAAATATCTTTCATCGTAACTCTACTACCAAGAATTTTTTGCAAAAACACAAAAAAGTGAAATGGGTATTGGAGAAATTTTTATGGATATTAATAATGGAGTCAGGCAAGGTTGTCCACTCTCACCATTACTGCTTAATAAATATTTGGACGATGCCGTAAGAAAATTGCGGAATGTTTTCGATGAAAATTTTATGATAGACGAAATGAAAATGAATTACATATTACTTGCAGATGACCAAGTTATAATAGCCTCCTTTGAAAGCCAATCGCATAAGGCAATTTATTTATGAATTTATTGTGTAAAATAACAAAGGAATGCAACTTAAAAGAATCAAGTAAAAAAGCAAAATCTATGGATTTTCTTGGGCCTTATCACAAGAGAACCAAAGGTGTAATTGCAACAGAAATAATTGAACGAGTGGCTGTTTTAAATATTTAAGAAGTATGATGACATATATGCATAACACGGAAATGGAAAATAAATTAGAAAAATGCAACATATCCGTGGTACCATAAATAGATGTTTAACAAATAACACAAGGGAAACAAAATTAAAGTTTTATAGAATACTGGCAGTACCAACTTTGATTTATGGATCAGAAAAATAGCCTTTAACAAAATTGGAGGAGGGAAAAATAGAAACAGCTGAAATGCGGTTTCTTAGAACAGTCGAACGAGTAACGTTAAAAGATCAAAAGAGGAATGAAGCTAACAGGCATGAATTAAACATTTTCAGACTAAATGATAAGATAAAGGTAAATATGTAGGTATTTATTTATTAATTTATTTTAAGCTAACGCTCTAAACAATAAGTTGCTTAATATTTGAGGTAGTATTTTCAGTAAGCCCTCTACAACAATTTATTTCTTTATAAGTCCTCTGTATCAAGAATATGTAATATAGGAAGCATAGACAGCCTCCTGTAATAATATGTTATATGGTTGGCCTATGTTGACTTTCTTTTTTGTCTTGCAATCGTTAATTATTCCAAGAAAGAAGTGTTTGAAATTGACTTTGGTCTACGAATAAGTATATTTAAAAGAGTGATTATCGACCGATTAAGTGATGGTCGTGAACTACAACTGCACTACTACAATAGCATAATATTACAATATCAACGAGTGATAGTAAGAAATAAATAAGATATTGAGTTATGGTGTTCACTTTCACACACAAAAGTATTTCTAAAAATATTTTTATGGCCATTAGGAAACCTTAAAATTGCACAACTTTGATGGCAAATTTATATAAGAGTTATAGATTGAATCCAATTCTACGCTCTAAAACATACTAAAATTGAAAAATTCTACCAGTTTTGATGTGTAAGTTACTTGTAAAGGTCAATTATTAAACATTTCCTTTCAATGGCCTTCTAAAACTCGATTGTAGAGCAAAGCTGTGACCGAAGTCCAGAAGGTTTATCCGCGCTGTTCCCAGGTTGACCCTTCACCAACGTATTGCGTTGCAGTGTGGGCAGTCGATAAGGGAGTTAACAAGGGACAAGTTACGTCTTGACTTTGGTAACCCGAGTTCTAGAGTTTTCAAACCCAGGAAAGGTAACTGCTAGTAGCAATCCCATCATTAATTCATGCTCTGTCGAGCTTCGTTATCCAACAGGGATTAGGGGCTTCAAGTTATCAACTCTCCATATAAAGTGGTATAATATTTACGTGTAACTTGTGTACAGAGCTCTACATAATTTACGGAATCAATCAATCAATACAGCTAGGTACGGTTGCATAAATATCACTGACTGAAGATTAGATTTAATCTAAGCTCAAAACATGAACTGAGATCAGTGCACACTCCCAGTGTATAAACCTAGTCTAAGAGCACGAATCCCACGAATCTCAGTTCAACTTTAAACGATGTCCCTAACATAATATTTGGCTACCTTGTAAACCAGCTGAACATCGCTGATATCGGATAGTCGCAGTCTGGGAAATATGTCAGAGGGCAAAGACTGAAATACTCGTGAATTCCACCTTGTTTTGTGGAACATTTGAAGGCCGTAATATTTTTAAAAAGAATGTTTTTCGTTTGCAACTCCCATTCGTGATGAAACATGAAACGTTTTGATATCTTAGAAACTGCCATGGAATCGTCTGAATTCGTCATTGGGTACTAGCTTCTCTGGTTGTAAATCTGCACGCCACAGGCACTGGCTGACGCACCTTCCCTTCATATTAAAATAAAAGGCATTTCAGGAAAAAAAGTGCGTGCGTGCGTGCGTGTGTGTGTGTGCGTGTGTGTGCGCGCGCGCGCGTGCGCGCGCGCCTGTCTGTTAAATAATATATTTAAATGACCAATTAAATGTAAGTGTGAATAGCCTTGCAGTCCCCTTCATTTGGGAGGATTTTAATAATCTTATATAATTGTTATACGTTAAGGGAAGCGGGAAGTGTAAAGTAATCCTTTGTTTCTCTACTATTACGAAGTAAATTCCATTAAAAAATAAAGCATATGTACAAGTTTATAGCAAATATCTCTGCAAATGTCAATATCCTAGCTCTTTAGGTTTATAAAGCTTGTTCAATAAGGAAACAAAAATATATTTTGTGAGAAATAGGGTATATTGCTACCAAAATATTAGGATAACTATAAATAGCAGAGTATTGATATTGATATATGTATAAGCATCTCTAACGCTTTTTCTATAATAAAATTTTCATATGAAGAAAACTGAAAATGTAAAATTTAGATCAACCTGGGTCAATATGTCAATATGAAGGGAACTGTGCAAAATTTCAAACCTTAGCTTTAATGGTAGTTGAGAGAAATCTCCATTTACGAGTATATGAAAAAACTGTTTCCGAGAAAAGGCTAATTAAACAAAACATTTTTACAGTGGCTTACAACATGCATAAAAACCCATTATTTTTAAAGCGTATTAAAATAAAGAAGCATGCTATATAAAACCATAAAGCTGTATATGCTCTTGTTTAGAAAACATCAGGGCGATTAAGTGTAATGAAAATAAAAAATGATATTGTTGACCATTTTACGCTTTGCGCTTCCCAGCGATAGGCGATAACGTACTACGCAGAAAAGTAAATTAGTTTAACGCACGCGATTTATTTCAAAAATATTTTCTGTGACACAAAACATGTTATGGATATCCTTTATTAAGAGTTCAATTTGTTTCATTCTGTGTTAATTTTTAACTCCTATTAATTTTCAGGTTATTTCTGGCAATATCGTCAAAAACACACTGCACTTTAAAGCTAGAATGTAAGCACCAGTTCTTACACATTAAATAATTTTAAAGGCTAATTTCCATATACCAAATATGTAATTAGCTATTTCTGTAAAATGAAGTCGTAGATAAAACAATCTGATGTGTTGCACTCACATGACTTTCTCTACTCTTGTACTAACCATTCTTACAAACTCTTATTCCTATATCTTCTTCGTATTAAGACAAATATTTGTACAAATTATCGTATTGCTTATTTCCTTGTACGTGCAAGGGGAATATTAGAATACAGTGGCCTTTGAGCGATAGTCAATTCTTTTAAAGCTTTGAGATTATGTTCTCTTTGCACATTTAACATATAAAAAAATGAACAACGATGTTCCATTTCACGAAAGTTTTGTTTTCCAAAACTGACACAAATAACAAGGAATATCTCCGAAATGGTTCACTTTACAAAAAAATTTATTTAGACATAAATTGTGTGCTTCAGCAAGATCTACATTTTTTTTTTGTAGAGTAATATTTTTCCTATCTCTTATGGTGTACGAGTTATTCAAAAGTCATCCAGAGTAAATACGACTATCTAGGCTACAGCCAGAAAATTCAAGATATACATTTCATGTGTCATAAAAATATCTTAAACATATGACATTTTAATCAAAATCATTAGAGCCATTTTCAAGGAAATAAAATTTTTCGTAAAAGTTTGCATGTAATGGGTAGTTTAGCGTGGGGTTACTTTCTTCAAAATCTTTGTATCGCACCCTTGAAAGACGTTAAACTTGAATAGCAACTTTGGTTTTTAGCCTACTTTTCGTTTTTGAGTTATGCTGCCCACAGACACACAGACTGACACACACACACACACACACACACACACACACACACACACACACACACACACACACACACACACACACACACACACACACACACACAGATACACACAGACCTTTTTCTAAAAATGCATTTTTTTTTTGGATTCCGGGGATGTCAAAGCATATATTTACAATACTTCCCCTACTTTACCAGTAGAGAAATTAAAAATAAGCTTATGTAATGTAGTTTGTGTACACACTAATAAACTATAGAAGGTATTGAAAATAATGTGAATGTATGTATGTACTCATTACTGCAAGTGAGTATTACCCGGTGGCAGTGTTAAATGTACAATTAAGATAAAACATAATTGCATAAACAATATTAATACAGTGAACAATAAAAAGTAATAATATCAATAGAACGGTTCCATTTACGAATCAGATTAATATATGTACCAGTTGATGGTTTGTTAATATAACAGGTAGCTTTTAAAATCGTAAATTACTGCACTAATTTACATGCATTAATTACCCACCCTCTCAGCGTAACCAATAAATAACAGCAATGGGGCGGTAGGCTTTAACTGTAGAACTGTTGGGATTATTAATTCATTATAATAATTATCATTGTTATAATAATATTATTAATTTTAGCTTATGGTTTTGTAATACAACAGCTAGTTTTTTAAATCATTAATTCCTAATTTATACTTATTAATATAATCAATAAATTTACCACCGGTATTCACAATTCATTTATAAAATGTCAAAAATATACCTCAGCAGCCTTTGTAATAAATGATTCAACACTTACTCTAACTTGTTTCTAAATGTTTTCATGAACAGAGAACAGCCCTTAAAAGGTGTTACAGACAATTCGTTACATTCCCCAGTGGTCCTATTAGTAAAGGAGAATTTTCCTACGTTGGTTCTATGGCTTCTACTCTTAATTTCAAATAAATGAACGTTTCTTTCGTAATATGTTGGTTTCTCCGCCCCATCCATTTGAACCACCATAAGCTTTAAATGACGCTTCTTGTGCCGGACTTTTAGAGGCCCCCATTTAGTATTTTCCCCTTTTGTAGGCCCAAAATATTAACCGTTTTTATGAATGTTATAGTCATTAGAATATTTATACATGAATATTTACAAGTATGAACGAAATGTTAGGTTCAGGAGAGAAGGGTTTGCGTGTATAATGACCGTCTGAGGTGGCTGTGATGAGAATGTCATTGGGGGTAGGATAAGGTTTGACAGACGGTCATCTGGTAGCGTTGAGCCGCAGGGTTACATTTTCTTGCAGTCATAAATCATTGGCGATGTCTCTGTCGAACGGGCTTCGACCGACTTTCCCCCCTCCCGATGTCAATATGGGCAGTGTGTGTGAGCGTGGCTTATCGCAACTTCACGCCCGCGTTAGCCCGAAGCTGTGTGAGGAAGCCCCACCCCCCTCTCCCAGTCATTATCCCATTACGTGAGACTCCTGGCTTTACATGACCTCCCAAGTTTACCCATTTCAATGTAAACAGCCAAGTTACCACTACTTCGAGACGGCGACTAAAATGAAATTTATACTGTAAATTAGTGGGCAGCTGAAAATAACTCAAGAAAGGATAATTAAAAAGTTAATATCAACGATAACTGTGTTGTCGCTATTATCACTATATACAGTGAGCTGATAAAATATACAAGAACTCTTTTTTTATGAATTACGAAGCGGTAGTTTCATATACAGGGTGGAAGTTACAGTTTCACCCACAACACATAATCAGACTAATAGATGCAGGTGTAAGAAAATTTCTTATTTAATAAAAAATACTAACCTTCGTTTCGCTAGGCTTAATTATTTTCTAAAAATCCTAATTTTTCTGCAATATAAATGGCAACGTTGACCTGAGAGGATTAGTCTCCGCACGTGCCAGCACCTGTCATACCCAACTGGCGTGTTATTCAGACAAGCACTGCCTCAGATCTGACAAAACACTACAACAGTGCCTTTACCGTACTGCTGAAGTGGCCCCTGTCTCGGGTAAATTCATACGAATCGGAATATTATGCCTGACCATGTGAACGTTACTGAAATTATGTACCTGTTCATAATTCAGTTTTCAGTTTTCCATAATTAAGGAGGCAGAAAAATGAAACAGTCAGAACTAGGTAATTTAGGGTTAAAACAATGCTGACGTAATACAGATTTTCCTGTTGTGCATTGTTATCCACTTCGAGGATAAGCAGGAGTAATTGCTTTTAGCGCACAAATAAGTATTATTTGTCCTCTTCATTTTTCCTAAAATAATTGTGTTATTTTGTGGTTTGCCGTGCTGAAATAAAGCTAATGATGCCTTTGTCATAAATGACAGCTGAAGCTACAATGCTTATACCTGGTTCATGAATTTGTCGCCTGCCCTGCCCTTCGCCCGCACGATATCTCTCCTAACCTTCCCTCCATCCGAATGTGCCCGCTGTTTAACCATAAATGAGAATACGCGACGTGTTGTTGCCACAATTCTCTAAGGAAATAAACCTCGCATGACATTTTAATACTAAACTGTAGCTAAATAAATTCGAATGAAGGCAAAAATATTATAGCGTTCTTTATAGAATGTTTGCACGAGTTGTATCCATGTGTAAAAAAGCTAGATGGCTTCAAATATTTGATAGATGTGAAGAGAGGAAGGACAGGAGGCTATTGGCTACAGCCAGAAAGGCCACAGAGACGCGCAGAAGTCTACAACAAAGCCCGTCTGCTGCTTAGAAGGCGACGAACGAACGCCTGTTGCTCACAAGAGAAATGCGAGTGAGTTGGTGAATTTAATGTCGTGTCGGCATGTTGGCCATGGTAGCTCACTGGTTAGAACAGCCGGTCGGCAACCAGCAGATCTGTGGTTTAAATTCCGGAGATAGAGTTGAATTTTTCAGTCTCATTCTCCTTTCCAGATACGCTTGTTGTTACAGAAAACACTCGAATTTTAGATGAACATGAAGATGAACTAGAACATTTAAAAAATCCTAGGCGTGTCTCAAGCCTCTAGCGACCAAATGAAAGTGTTAACCCAAACACAAATTCAGCACCTCTCGAGTTCGAGCCTCATTTATCCCTTTGTAGTATTAATACATCCATATGATGCATTTGAACCAGATGTGTGTTAATAGATCCCGCTGCGCAACGGTTAACTCTTCTGTTTTCAGCCGTTCATATTAGCTCAGTAAATGATAACTCATTGGACGCATATAAGGGCCGCGCTTCAAAATTAATTCACAGAGATATTTTAGAGGAGAATGAACCAGCAAACTACATAATGATATTGCAGCCTGCAAAATGTATTTGGAAACACGATATTCAACGATGCATGACATCCGCTCGGGCTCCTGAAGGTGTTCTCTCTTACGGAGATGGTTTATATCAGATTGCAAACTCTGCAAGTTCCTGGAAACATATAATTGTGGTTTTGCTTGATTATGATTAAGAAATTGATACCATAACCAAGACTGCAAACTCTGCGTTAGAGGTGAAACATATCCGTCAAAGCAACATAGAGTTTAGGTGCATATCTTGCAAACGCCTGTTCGTCTATCTACTTCATGTTAATCAACAGAAACATTTGCTGATACCCGGGGTTTAGGGTTGCCATGTCTACTGATATTGCAGAAATCTACTGATCTACTGCTAAAAGCTGAACGCGCTTCCTGTTTTTTTATGTATTTTCCATTTTTAAACACTATTTTCCTTATCACATAATCCGCTCTTCCGAAAAAGATTTTCAGGCAAGCCATTTCCATCGTGTATAAAAATAAAATATTAATATAATTATCTCTATGCATAAACGTACACTTTATCTGTTTTTTCTTTTCATTTTTCATTTTTTTTATTTTATTATTTTTTTTTTAATTTTTATTTTATTTTTTTTTTTTTAGATTGCTAACTATCCTTGACTGCTTCATTAAACCTGAACATTTGAATTGAACTGAAAAAGATAAAGTTGAATACAGGAATCCAAAAATTTTTCTCCCTGTGGGAAACATGTATTTTGGTGCCAAAGTTCAAAATCATCCCTGCCTGACAAATATGTACAAGTTTTCAAATTACGCTGTGTTGATTTTTACATTGAATCAGTACGCCTGATACTAAGTCGTTTTTCATTAAGTGATCGTCTTCTTACAATGTTGGAAGTGTTCCAACCAGCTAAAATCTAAACAGTTCAGTCTATTGCACCACTTGATTTCGGTTACCTAATTTGGTGAAAGCAGAAGAAATCCAAGAAATAGATACAGAATGGAGGCTATTGCGCAATACTGACATTGCATATGGCAGTAATTCTGCAGCGTAAGAATTTTGTAGCGGATATTTTACTATTATTATTATTATTATTATTATTATTATTATTATTATTATTATTATTATTATTATTATTATTATTATTATTATTATTATTATTATTATTATTATTATTATTATTATTATTATTATTATTATTATTATTATTATTATTATTATTATTATTATTATTATTATTATTATTATTATTATTATTATTATTATTATTATTATTATTATTATTATTATTATTATTATTATTATTATTATTATTATTATTATTATTATTATTATTATTATTATTATTATTATTATTATTATTATTATTATTATTATTATTATTATTATTATTATTATTATTATTATTATTATTATTATTACTACTACTACTATTATAATAATTTATTAGTATAATTATTATAATAATAGAACAATCATTTCTTTGTTTATTCATATTTAGTGTGTCAATTTTTACTTTTTCTAGTACGTATAGTAAAGTAGAGGAAGTATTGTATTCCACCCAAAAATTCGATGTTGAGATTTCACCGGAAATATATGTTTTGAGACTACCTGACCCCCCCCCCCCAAAAAAAAAGAAAAGGTGGGGGCAACCAAAAGTTCCGCGCGCGCGCGCGTGTGTGTGTGTCAGTGTCTGTGGACAGCATAACTCAAAAACGAAAATTCGGTTAAAAACCAAAGTTGGTATTTAAGTTTAATGTCTTTCAAGGATACGACGTGAAGATTTGAAAGAAAATAGCCCCACCCTAAACTACCTCTTTACATGGAACATTTTCAAAAATTTTGATTTTCATGAAAATGGCTGTAACGATTTTGATTAAAATGCCATTCGTTTGAGATATTTTTATGACAAATGAAATGTATATCTTCAATCTTCTGGCTATAGCCGCTGTAGTCGTATTTACTCTGGACGACTTTTGCATAACTGGTAAACCGTTAGAGATAGACCAAATCGTACTATACAAAAAATGTAGATCTTGCTAAAATACACAATTTATGTCTAAATAAATTTTCTTGTAGGGTGAACCATATCGGGGATATTCCTTGCTATGTGTGTGAGTTTCGGAAAACTTAAAACTTTCGCGAAATGGAACATCGTTGTTCATTTTTCTATATGTTAAGTGTGAAAAGAGAACGAAATCTGAAAGTTTTAAAATATTTGACTATCGCACAAAGCCTACTGTATTCTATAGTCGCTCCACCGTTAGATCCGCACTTGATGTAAACACAGGCCATCAACAACGAACTCGCAATACACCGAAACCAAAGCACACCATAAAATATAGTACCTTAAATATCGGCGATTATCTGTGAGTTTTCAAGATGTGCGATAACCCTGGTAAAGAATACTTAAATGTAACGCGATATTTCTAAAATTCCTGAGTAAATATCGTTCTGTTGCAACATAAATACGAGGTATGAGTCCACGTGGTGTTTGTTTTGTGTTAGTCGCAGGTGATAACATCAGGTTATCGCGGAGGGATACAAGGGGCGGATCTAAGGCTGGATGGAGTATAGTATTCCCCTTCCACCTACAAGGAAATAAGCAATAAGATAATTTGTACAAATGTTTATCTCAACTAACACGAAGAAGATATAGGAATAAGAGTTTGTAAGATGATTAGTACAAGAGTAGAGAAAGTCATGTGAGTGCAACACATCAGTTTTTTTGAGTTGCTTTACCTTCGTGCATCAGATTCTATTAGTCTACTACTACTGGTATACAAAAAATACAGATCTCGTTAAAACACGCGTTATGTCCAAATTCACTTTGCAATACTTGCAGGAGTTTTCAAATGGGAGGTAATCATTCATTTCCTTATCTCATTGACATGCAAATGAAAGGAATTTCAAGGTCATCATATAGTGACAGCTCTTAAAATTATCATTAAAGCCTTTTGCACTATTCCCGTTGTAGCTACAAGCAAATTAGCAATAATCTCAACTTTACAGTCATATGAGCGTAACATATCAGATGTTTTTATCTAGTGGGTATATAATAGAGAAAATTTCGTACTTTATCTTTTTTCTGAATCAAGTAAATGTTTCATTAATAGTTGTTAAGGCGTGCTATTTTATGATTTTAGCACTTGCATAATGAGCAGCAAAGTGTAGCTGATGGAGCAAGGCATAATAATTAACAGCGCAGTAAGCAATTTGCTTATCGGCGACGTTCGCCCTTTAGAACATTATTTGCTGTACTGCTTCCACATAGAGATTACAGTCAGAGCTGTAATGTTTTTCGTGTAATCAGACAGCGTTATAATTCCTGATGATCATTACTAATACAAGCTAGTAATTAGAGAAGCAGCATCCTGGCACCCACACAAGGCTAGCAAGTGCGAATACATTACTAGCAAATTCTGCTTTTAGCCTTTCATATCTGTAGCAGATTGCGTTCGTTATTTGCGGTGTTCCGGGTCAATAACTAGGTTACTCCCACAACATGTTTCACGAGCGGGATAGCTAAAACTGTGGCCTTCTTTGTCATGGGGAAGAGGGGTGACAGGAACGCAATCGAGTATTTACGCTCTCCACTTTTACCCATCACCGAATTCAGGCCAGCTGTATTTTGCGATTCTATTTGCTTACGTACATCTTTACAAGCAAGGTGTACAGTGGCGGAACCAAATGGAAACGTGATGTATTAGTTTTGTGATTATGCTACGCGCATTTTCTTTTGGCATAGCAAACACAACGCTTTATTTTTAGTAGCAACGCAAAGGTACTTATGTTCCCAATCAGCTTTGAAGTCTTTTTTAGCTTGTTATGCGACATGAATCCACCAGGGAGTCAAAGGAGGGACTATCCGGTTCTCTGAGATATATGGATAACATCGCAGGGCGTGGCCTGGTAGCTAATCGTATGTAGCCGAGTGGACGGGGTTAAAATTACGATGTAGGGGAAATGACCCAATGTGTCGCTTCTCCCCATCTATGCTGTAGGCCTTGGTTTCTGTTCCGCTTTAGCCGACCTTTAGTCTTTTTTTGAGCTGTAAAATTACTTGAAGTTTTGGTCTTTGATGCTTCGAATCGTATGAACGATTCTGTTTTTATGCTTGAACAAGAAGCACCCGGGTTTTTTTTCTCTTATAAAGTCTTATGTTACTCAGGGCTCAAAAAAGTATGTAGTTACGGGGAAATATCGATACCATTTAAACAAGAGAAACGTTTAAGGAAATGGCTATATGTTTCATCTTAACGAGTAACTGAAATGTTAAATATTTGATCTGTTACATTTCCTTGTAGGTATAATATAAATAGAAGAATACAGCAGGATTAACCGATAGTCAAATGTTTTAAGAGCTGATCGTTATATAATGGCTTTAAAACTCCATTCTTTGTGTATGACGAGGACATAAAACAGGAATAATGACTTGCTGTTTAAAAAATTATAACTATTTGTAACTATATGCCAATGACAAGGAGTATATCGGAAATGTTTATATCCACAAAAAATTATTTGACATAAATTGCGTGCTTTATTGATATGTAACACATTATGGAGTAAGCTTTCGTCTATTTCTTACGGTCTGCTAGTTATGCAAGTCATTCACAATGAAGAAAACTTCGAGAGTTGATTTAACTTGTCATTAAAATATAATATAATATATAATATATATTTGAAAGCCTTTGTGTGGGAGATGCCAAACTTTAATTACAAATTTCATATTTAACCAACCTTTTATTTTTGAGTTATTTCTTTCAGACACACCGAGGACTTTTTCCAAAAAATATATTTTATTTTAATTTTGTAATCTTTGTATTCAGGGATCCCAAAGCACACATTTCAAGTAAAATATCGGTATCAAGTTTTTGGGTGTAATGCAAAACCTTCTCCATCTACTATGTACATGGTAGAGAAATTAAAAAATTGTATTTTATTTAACAATTACGCGAAGCTAGAACGAAACAGGGTAAGCATTTAATTAGCCAGACTAACTACAATGTTTATTTTTATATAAAATTCTAATAACAAGGAAAACTCCATGCAAAACCCCCAAGCGAGAGAGAGAGAGAGAGAGAGAGAGAGAGAGAGAGAGATGTGTAGCTGTAACCCCACCGTAAATTAGAATTTGTACAAATCAGAAAGGCAAATCACGAGACACTTTTGGAAGAGAATGAGGATATCTATTGTAGGTTTAAAGGAGAAAGTTTTCAGTTGTCCAAATCTACCCCAAACTGTTCCTGCATTACTTCAGAAGATCGTCTCGTTTTTGGGGACTCTGAAACAACCTAACTTACAGAATATGTTTCAAAATATTCGTGATCGTCATGAATGCCGTCTACATCACAATGGAGCACATTTAGAACATTTAGATTATCATCCCGATAATTAAATAATAACAAATAGTAACACAACTTTCCAGTACTGTATATTTTGGCGCATACGGTATATCATAACTATTCCTAATTTTATGATGTTATATGGCTTAATGAAGCAATGCCCAGAAATGCTTCGTTTTCAGGTTATTGTGATATGAAGAAAAAATAACGAGGCAATTCTGATTTGCATCATACCGCTTCTAATTGGAGTTCCATTGATTATATCTACTTTGTACATAAAATGAATTTAGTAATATGCACTGTTTGGGAGCATCTCTCAGTTTCTTATCGTCTTATGGGATCTAGCAAGGAGTGAGGTACAACTAGTGACCAATGGCAGTTACAATACCGGGCAAGACTCATAGGACTATAATGAGAAGAAGCAATAGGGGTGGTGGGAGAGGGGAAGATTAAGATTTACCTGGCCTCATTAAGTACCGACGGTTTAATTTTCTTTAGATTTGTCACCAGATTAGCACGAATTTTGAAAAAGGTTGCAAATATTGCTTGAAATAAGCAGCATTTATTGAGTTAAATGATATTATGTTATTTATGTCTTTTATGTTATACACCTCTGTGCTTAGAATCACAAACATATAAACCTTACAGTAAACACAATGTAATATATTGAAAAATCTGATGTGTTGCATTCACATGAGTTTCTATACTCTTGTACTAACCATTCTTACAAACTCTTATTCCTACATCTTATTCGTGTTAGCTAAAATAAACATTTGTACAAATTATCTTATTGCTTATTTCCCTGCAGGTGCAAGGCGAATATTAGAATACAGCAGGCTTTGTACGATAGCCAAATCTTTTAAAGCTTTGAGATTACGTTCTCTTTGCACACTTAACATATAAAAAATGAACAACGAAATTCCATTTCACCAAAGTTTTAAGTTTTCCGAAACTCCCACACATAACAAGGAATATCTCCGAAATGATTCACTTAGACATATTTAGACATAAATTGTGTATTTTAGCAAGATCTACATTTTTGTATATTGGGATTTTGTCTATCTCTTACGGTTTACCAATTATGCAAAAGTCATCCAGAGTAAATAGGACTTCATGGGCTATAGACAGAAAATTAAATATATACATTTCATTTGTAATAAAATACATCAAACTATGGCATTTTAATCAAAATTAAGAAAATCAAAATTTTCGAAAAATTTCAATGTAAAGGGTAGTTTAGGATGGGGCTATTTTCTTCAAAATCTACGTGTTGCATCCTTGAAAGACATTAAACTTAAATGCCGACTTTGGTTTCTAACCAACTTTTCGTTTTTGACATACATATACACAGATAGACATACACACAGGACCTTTTTCTAAAAATTCATTTTTTTTTTTTTAAATTCAGAGAGGCTCAAAACATATATTTCCGATGAAATCTCGACATCGAATTTTTGAGTGGAATAGAACACTTCCTCTACTTTACTAAACGTAGTAGAGAAGGTAAAAATATAAGTATGTTTAATCCTTTTGCGAATTCTCCCTATATGTATACTGAAATTAATATTAATATCGAAATATCTTTAAATATGTTTCTCGATTGCGTTATATTATAATACAGCTTCTGCTTTCGAATGACAGGTTATCTCCAATACGTGTTCAATAGCGGTTGTATTTTTTTGGGTGGCATTAAATTACATTTATGTGAATTTGTACGGTTTTTGGAATGTGTCAAACTGTGTTACCAGTTTGTCATGGTTACGTGTAGTTTGTTATGCATACGACATGCTGTGAATCAAGTTGAGTAACGATTTACTGAGCGGTCAGGAATAATCAATATTTCCCTTTAATCTCATTGGTTATTTATAACTGTACAGTCAATAGCATGAATACTGCTGTCATTGGAGAGGGGTAAAGAGAGGGTAAGTTACGGAGGCCTCGTCAAATAAGCATGATACCTTTGTATTTTTCTGAATTGGCTTTTTGTTCCAGTCAGAGCGATTCGAGCACATGACTTCAACAGCTCGGGGATTTTAGTTCCGTCGGACGTGCCACTCTGACCTAGTTTTTTTTTTTTTTTTTTTTTTTTTTTAAAGGTTTCCGCAGGTTGGCTGGCGAATGAGTTGTGTGATTCCACTTCGCCCAAAAATTTCCTGTCCATCATTAGCTGTCTATATTATATCCTTTCATCTGTTTCACCTCCTTTGTTGCAGGTTGATGTGTTAGCGGCTAGATGGTGTATTTGTGCTTGAGGAAGGTATCTTCCTTGTGCTTGGTGGGACTGGTGATGACTCTTCCGAAGTGTGTCGTCTTTTTCGGGGACTCCAAGTTACGTGCGGTTCAGGCAGGGCCAGCCGGCGTCAGGATTACCAACATGTTGGAATGTTGAGGGACACCATCCTTGCCAGCGCTCATCGACGTCCGGAACTGGTCACCCTTTAGGTCTTCACATCATACCTTCCTCTCAGGTGCCAAAATGGAAGGAGAGGGGGACACTATGGCTTACAGATACTCTTGTGTTCCATTTACTGGTAACATTTCTGGAAGTGTGACCCGACTAGCAACCCAGCTTCGGAACCTAGGGGTTGTTTTATATTTAAAACACTCGTTGCGATGCGTTTACTTGCTCAACGTGAGCAATTCTTTACCGCGAGGTTGGTTTTCGGAAAGTGCATTATAACGTGCCTATTTTATTTTTGTTATATTTATAATAATGGTTTCTACATTTTCAAAGTTAACTAGTAAGTTTAAAGCAAGAAATAATTGCAATTATCCGCGACTTCATGAAGCAAGTGACAAAGACAAAAGAGTGAATATGTGGTGTAGTGCATAACCGATTTAGGGATATTTGACATTGGCTGTCACTCACATTCCTCCAGCATGCATGCTACTGAACACCTGCTTATTTGGTAAGTAACTCGTTTCGTAGCTATAATTAGGATTTTTGCACGTTGGATCTGCATATAGTGTTACATTTACACCCATCTTTTGCTATGTTTTGTTTAACGCCACCATTGCCTGTGTGTATACCACAGTCTGTCCTGGAGCGCGTCATGCCCAGGAGATTACGAAATCGCACTTTGGGTTAACATTGCTACTCTGGAACATTCTGATAAAAATGTAGGACAGATGTTTATGAAATGGGCCCTAGCTAAGAGGCAACTATAACACACAGTTCAAGTAGGCCCAGACCCACTACTGTATCAGATAATGTCGGACCGTATTCAAGGTAAAGCCCGCAAGCACTTCTCAACTATTTTGTTGCATTAATTTGAGATAATGCTAAACAGTGAAGAACAAGCCTTTTCTTGTAAATCAGAAATCAGTGAAGTGAATTTCCTTGTGGATAATGAGACTTTAAGTTGTGCTTACACTTACTCTCTTGAGCATCAACAAAAGGTCTTACTTACACGTCAATGAATATATGGTTTATTTCCTTCAGACTTCTCCTTTTAGGCTAAATAGCTATGAGCGTTGTCGAAGTATTGGATTTTACTGTGTAGTTAGTTTGTTCTGTGATTATATGTGTTGTAGTTACAGGTATGAAGCGGCGCCGTGACCAAGTGCTTAGTGTGTTTGCCTATCACCTCGGCGGCCCGGGTTCGATCCCATTCTTCTTTCCGCACTTCTTCCATAACAATTGTGTCATCGTGTTAAATGTCCAACCACCATGGTATCGTCTTTCAATGTCTTTCCCTCTTGATGAAAAACAAGGAAAAACGCCAAACAATCTGGAAAACAGTTGATGTGAACATGTAGAACGCCTAACTTCAAACTCATGTCACAACCCAGTTTTTTTCAAATTTTCTAACGTAGTGTTCACAATGATTTTTTTATTTGGACTCCGTCTATTTCTTAGAAAATTTCTTACAGTACCTTTGTAGCTATGCCAGGTCTTCTTTTCTGTTTGACCCATTGTATCCTAAAAATTGGTGTCACACATTAATTCCCTCATCTGAGGTCCAGTAAATATACTTATTTTTAGTATTTTGAACGTCCATACTTTAATGTATTGTGACTTTTTGGTGCTTTGTAAAGTAAAGACGACAGATGTAGTCGAGATAAAGAAACACTTTTATTTCCGTAAACAGCAACCTTGTACACTCGTTGCAACAGCAAGAAAGTCTTTTTCGATTCTCCAACAGCACGGCTCCGAACTCGTAACACAAAGAACTAATTTCTTTTCGTCGGCACGACTACTCAACGCTTCACATACGTCTGACTGTCCACTGTCTGTCGCACTTTACCGCTATTTATATCTCCCAGGCACTATTCTGGAAAGTTCAGTTATTGCGGTGGAATACAAAGCAGACGATTCCAGAAGCCTCTATCCTTTTCTCTCTTTCGGCAAGCGCCCCAACAATGCGGCCATTCTCTGTCTCTTTCCTTCGGCTCATTTGCGGTAGTGCCGACAATAATGCGATGGGTGACACTGCTGTTGTCGGCAATTAGATGCGGCGGGCGCGGTGAGAGTGTTATTCAAATACAGCTTTTATCGCTCATTTCTTCATACTGTTATATTCTGGTGCACATTCCTCTATAGTGATGGTATATTTCCATTCCTTATCCTATAGTGCCAAATGTTCTGGCGGTTTTACTTGGGTTTCACTCAGGTCGTTTGGTGTATCATACAGATAGAGAGAATGAAATCTTGCGCCCTATTTATTTGTGTTTTAATGACACCAACGGAAACAATCGCATTGCTCTTCTTCATTAAGATTTTGTCATCGCGGTCTCAAACAGCAGTTTTTGATAAATCTATACATTTTTCTTTGAACGACATTATCAAAAGTAGAGGTTTTTGCACAACCTCTATTTCTGTTTCACTTCTTCACAGGCTTCTTTCCATCAACTTTGGCAACCTTTAGAGTGTATTGCAACTAGTATTTCTCAATAAGAACACAACTAGAACTCCCTGATATCGATAAAAATGTTATTTTCCTTCTAACATGCTCAAACATAAACAGAATGATTAACTTATCACGAATGCACTATTCCATTGTTCATACAAACACTGCTATCACACTGAAGAATCAACAATGTGGTCGACCTTTTGAGACATTCTCTATGAAAACCGAAAGCGCTGTTATGTGTCCCTATTGAACCTGACTCCTCAATTACATCCACCGGAAATGATAAAGAAATACAAGGCGTTTTATAAAAGGTCCCAGAAGTAATCAAAACATTGATAGAGGCTGTATTCTTTACTCATGTCAGACCCCTCCAAGGATACAAAGTGAAATATTCAGAAGAAAAAACTCTAGTGCGAAACAGCCCCTAAGGGAGAAGTTTTCGGTGCCCATTAATCTTTCAAAATAGAAGAATTTTGATTGGCACATTCCAAGCTTGAGACAGAATTGTAATTGTGTCAAGCTATCACTATTTAAATGACTTTATGTTCTTGTACTGTTCAAAAAATTGTAAACTCGCGATATAACAAGCATTTTAAAGCTAATATATATAAAACAAAAGCAACCTTGCAGGAACAACATATAAAACATTGAATGCCGTGCTTGTTAGGCAATCTCTCTCCGCCAAACGTGTATTACGTTACATCCCCACACTCGTTTTAAAAATTTACTGAAAACAATCACGACGTAGCACAATTTAAAATAAACAGTTGTATAGTGTAATTTGTGTGTTAATAACACAAATACGACAACACTCATTGAAGTGTTTGAAAATAAAGACCTACAAGTATATTTTACGTCAAATACTGGAGTTAATCGCAACCAAATCGTTAAAATATATAGGTTTCATTACTAAAAATCCAGGCATATTCAAAGAAAAACGTTAGTTCAAACTAACAATTCATTTTTATACAAAATCTTGAATATATATCTATTACTTGGAATACTAACCCCACAAAATATGTAAATTTAATATAAAAACAAATTAGTATATAGCGTTTAAAAGAACTGAATCTTGTCCTACGTATACAAATTATGAAACACTTAAAAAATGTTTCCAAATCTTGTACGATCACACTTATAACCAAATAAGCCATCCTGCTGGATGCAGAGCAGGTTTTCACGTCTAACGTTAAAATGTATCGTTTACCTTTAATTCTGTTGTAGTATGTAAGTTAGAGTCTACAGATAACGGGAAAGCAGACATACTTCAACTTCAATTTCGTGTGGAAGTCGTTTCTTCGAATTTGCCTAAGCAACGATGCCAGCCATTTCACTTATCAAAGGTCGCCTTGCTGTGGGCGTCTTTCACCCCGCCTTCACTTTTTATTGCTTGTCCAATTTACAATCTCGAAAGTTGATGGCTTATGCCACCTGTGAGAGCTGCAGCATTAATGTAGCCAAGTTTTCGCTTCTAGAAAAATTAGGTGTCATATCGGGTAACCCGACTACTCCATTAAACCTCTCAAACATATCAATGTTGTTTTAAAGCAGCTGGGAGCCTGCCTTCGAATATAACCTGGGGTAGTAGATTTATGACCACGACAATATCATCTTGGCAACCTGCAGCTTTTGTCTTCTAAGTCGTAGGAGAACATATTAAGAGGACCAATTTGCGAAAATTCTCAAAGGCGATACAAAAATATATAATTTTCGATTTGTAGCTTATTAATGCGTCCAATGACATGGTTGTTTGAATAATGTGAATGGACAGCGTGCTTGCATACATGATATTTCTGAGTTCTTTTTCAAAAGTTATAATCATGAAAGCCTCTTCTATTTCTCCGTTGGTTGCTAGAGGTCTCAGAAACCCCTAGGTATCATATAGATCATACATACTTTTTAGTCTATCTTTGATCTGTCTAGTAAGATACTGCCAATAAAAACTAATTTAAGGTAAATTAAGGAAAAATGCAATTCTAAAAAATAAATACAACTATAAAAAACACAAGGGGCCTAATAGGCCCCGCTTGACCAACGGTGTCCTACAGGGCCATGCGCTTAAAAGAGCGTTAAATCAACTGCAAATTAGCTGAAATGTATAAACGAAATTTTAGGCAATTTTAGTAAATACATTATTGATTCAATGTCTGCCGGTCCCCGTGAGCTCTCTTGCTAAAGCGTCTAGCATTGGTACTTCCGCCGCAGGGAATCGTGGTTTTGAATATCGCCCCGGAATGGGTGTTTGTGAGCCTCTAAATCTGTGTATTAGTAAAATTATAAAACAACCAGGAAAATAACAGAAACGTAGAAAAAATTGAAAAAGTAAAAGAAAAACTCTGATGTGTTGCACTCACATAGCTTTCTCCACTCTTGTACTATCTATTCTTAGTAACTCTTATTCGTGTATCTTCTTCGTGTTAGTTGAGATAAACATTTGAAGAAATTCTTATTGCTTATTTCCTTGTAGGATATGGGAACACAGTAGGCTTTGAGCGATAGTCAAGTCTTTTAAAGTTTTCAGATTCTGCTCTCTTTGCTAGCGTACAAAAAATGAACAACGATGTTGCATTTGAAGAAAGTTTGTTTTCGAAACTGACACAAATCACAAGGAATATCTCCGAAATGCTTCACCCTACAAAAAATTTATTCCGACCTAAATTGTGTGTTTTAGCGAGATCTACATTTTTGTATAGTAAGATTTGGTCTATTTCTTAGGATTTACCGGTTATGCAGAAGTCATCCAGCCTAAACTGTACTACATGGACTATAGCCAGAAAATTCAAAATATGCGTTTCATTTGTCATAAAAATAGCTTACACATATGTGATTCTAATTAAAATCTTTAGAGCCATTTTCAAGAGAATCTGAATTTTTGAAAAATGTTCCACGAAGAAGGTAGTTTAGGGTGGAGCAATTTGCTTATATCTTCGCGTCCCTGAAAGACATTAAAATTAAATAGCAACTTTGGGTTCTAAAGGACTTTTCGTTTTTGAGTTATGCTGTCCACTGTAAAATGGGTTAACACCATTGCCTTCTTTTTCTTCTTTGTTTCAACAACCTTACTAGGCCAAGACCGCTCCAATGATCCACCTCCATCCAACTCTATCCTTGTCAATAGGCAATATGTTGCACAGGAGAGGTCACCGATATAATCATTGGAGTTATAGGCGTGATAAAAATGGAACAGCAAAAAATATTAAGAAAGTATGTGGAAGCAGAAGCTGGTATGGACTTTTCACATAATTTGCTGGTCGTAGGAGGTACTTTTCTTATAGATGGACTATGTAAGCAAGATGCACCAATGACCATGCTTGGAGTACAGAGTCGATATATCACCAGGAAGCTACAGGCATGTAATCAGCTAATGTAAGCCCCTCCCTGGTATGTTAAATGATGCATAGGTATCCATTATATCGCCAAGGGACATCCGTGCTAATCAAAATTGCCCGTGTTATCGATTTAGCCCATTCTTCTCGTTCCTTGAACATAGGGTGCTGCGTAAGTGGATGGCAAACTGGATATGTGTCAAGGGATCCTCTATGGAAAACAGGGCAGAGCTAAGCCCACATTTCCTCATTGGCCATAGTCAAATAAATCCTTAGGGGAATATATCAGTCAATATTTTATTTATTTTCATAATGTTTGGTGCTATATAATGACAAGGATGATAAAGCATATTTCAAGAATAGGAAAAATATTTCTAGAAACATCTGATATGTATATTTTATCGCAATATACACAAAAGATATCCCTTCATAACGTATGGCCTTTCATAAGTTCCTTTTTTCTACAACTTTTGATACAAAAGTTCGACATCGAGATTTCATCCAAAATACACAAAAAATCGAGCGTGTTCACGTGACTTCCTCTACCTTTACTTCTAAAATGATCACTACATTGGTTAAATCTTCTTTCTCTTTTATGTAAATCGAGCAAAAGTTCTAGAAATAATATTGTTATTAATTTAGTTACACGAACAGGTATATTTATGTGGGCTTAACCGATATATAACTCCTTTAAAAGTGGGTTTCTATGAGGATTTTGAAATGTCGTAATGTTTGCATGGTCACAAAAAATAGAGAAGGGCGATTGCAAAACGTATAAGGTATATGACAAACATATTTATACTTACAATAAAGAGTATCTTGGAAATGGTTAATGCCACAAAAATATTTGACATTATAAGCATTATGTTTTAACAATACCTACATTTCCTTGTTTTTGGTGGGGGAAGGGCTAATATTTGGTGTGTATGTCTTAACGCTTGCAACTTTATAAGTTCAGAATGAGAAAACTTCACAGGCTTTCTGTACTCCAGAAAAAATGCATTTGGACTTAATGTGTGCCTTTCAACGAGATATCCATTTTTGTACAGTAATTTTTGGTCTGTCTCTTACGATTTACCAGCTATGCAAAAGTAATCAAGATTAAACAGGACTACATGGTCCAGATAATTAAGATATACAATTCATTTGCCATAAAATATATTTAACATATGACATTTAATCAAAATGATTGACCATGTTTAATAAAATCAAAATTTTCGAAAAATTATTCATTTAAAGGGTAGTTTAGGGACAGAATTTTCTTCAAAATCTTCGTGTCGAATCCTTGAAAGGTGTTAAACTTAAATATCAGCTTTGGTTTTTAACCAATTTTTCATTTTTAGGTTACCCTGTTCACACACCCACACAAACACACACGCTTTTTCTAAGATTTTTCTTTTTTTTTTAATTCAGTGGAGCCTCAATACGTAGATATATTTGGGGTGATATCTCGACATCCAAATTTTGGGTCGAGTACAATATTTCCCCTACTTACTATACGTTGTAGACAAAGTAAAATGCCTCAAAAACGTATTTTCGGTGACAACTTGGTATGGAATATGTGGTCGTTCTCTGCTAACTTTAAGTAGTGCTTATAGACAGTAAACGGGCGTTACTACCAGCATATATTGCCAATTCTTCAGTTATTTACTTGCAGCATGGTCCAACAAATACAAAAGAAGGCAAATTAGAAATGTTTCAATAGCCACAGGTGCCCAGCATTACCTAGAATTTATATTTTACGCACTAGAAAAATGCTCTAAAAATAAGATACTTCCCCAGGTATGATTTCCCAAGGGATATAATACTTCTACTACTCGATCGTAAGCATACCTTCCTATAAGAGCCCAAGCACTAACGTTAAAGATATAATTTCAAGCCAATTCTCGTAAAATTTCATAGCAGTCGGGAAAGTGTTTTTTCCTGTGCTGAGGCGAAAAGCCAGCCGCCGCGTATATCGGATTTGCGGTTTATGCACCGTCTCTTTTGAGGGTCAACCGCTGCGCTGAAATGAGCTAGGGATATATAATTTGCTTCTAAGCACACTCCACGCTCCACAGCACGCCTGCTAATCAAAGTTTCTTTGCTTCTCGCGGGGAGAATCGCCCTTTTTACTGGCCAAAGGCAGGAGGTAGTGGGGATGGACTATCTGTCGCTTCATCCACAAGAAACTCTGCGCCCGCTGAAAAAGGGCAGCGTGTTGCAAAGCTTCATAAACTTTCTTTATCTGCTACCTGAGTGATACTGCGAATATTCATAACGTCACTGCAGCCCACGACCTAATATATATTCATTAACACTTTTGATTTGCAAGCGCATATGCCTTTGCCTTCAGTCTAACAAAATAGCTAAGGATATTGATGCAAGAGAAAATAAGTTGAGATGTCGTGAGTGCACCATGGCTTACATAAATATGAACACTTATGAATACTTACAATTTCCCTTTGGAAAGTAATACACAACTAAATTAATAAAGCTTCAGCTTTAATCCTTAAATGCATTGTGAAAGAATGTTATATCAATTGAACACGAGTACTAAACACCAAATGTTGGAAGGGTGTGTTGTTGGAATTATTCCAAATTTTACTTAAGTGCTGTGCGTTATTACTACAATGGTACTAGTAACGCAACGAAAGCTTGCCAAAGAGAGCTGCGTGGAACTTCGGGACCTTCGGATAAAGTCGGGTTACCTCACTTGGCTGAAGGACTGATGACCTCCAAAAGCTCATGAAAGCATCGTTTCAAGAATACAGTAACCATTGTTATACGTTGTAAATCATTTATTGTGCACTTACACGACTTTCACTTTATCGTCGTTTAGTTTCAGTAGTATTTATGTACTATATACATTCAAACCATTCATAGGTACAGTTTGGTATTATATTTACATTGAATTTCACATATGGTTGCTATTATTTTAATTAATATTTGTTGTACTTGATGTTCAGGTTAACCAAAATAATTTATTCCTATTATTGAATCAAGTTGTGCTTTGAATTGTTTATACAGGGCGTTTTTTTAAAGTAAATACGGATAATTTTTATAATAATAATAATAATAATAATAATAATAATAATAATAATAATAATAATAATAATAATAATAATAATAATAATTAATAATAATAATAATAATTAATAATAATAATAATAATAATAATAATAATAATAATAATAATAATAATAATAATAATAATAATAATAATAATAATAATAATAATAATAATAATAATAATAATAATAATAATAATAATAATAATAATAATAATAAGAATAATAATAAGAATAATAATAATAATAATAATAATAATAATAATAATAATAATAATAATAATAATAATAATAATAATAATAATAATAATAATAATAATAATAATAATAATAATAATAATAATAATAATAATAATAATAATAATAATAATAATAATAATAATAATAATAATAATAATAATAATAATAATAATAATAATAATAATAATAATAATAATAATAATAATATCTAATAATAAACACTCCCTCATTCACTCGCTCACTCGAAGATGACATTTAAATAATCAATCCATCAATCCTGTTCATCTTTACCTCTCATTTCCCTTAGCAGTACGGATCCTACCACAAAGCTTTCCTCCATTAACTGAAGTCATGACGTCACTGAGTATTCGAAAAATGATAAGAATCGCTATGTAATTACTACGGTTGCCTGGAGTACTGCTTATGATTTCTATACTTACATATGAATGGAACACAGGCAAAAAGAAATAAAAATGAAACTATATTGCACAAGTTTAATTTGAAAGTCTTGTAGTTCCGCATTTCGCCGCTCTGCAGGAAAGTACACGGAATCTGTGAAGTAATGTCGGACGAGGGACTTAATCACGTGCGTCTCCGGAAGAGGACAGCACCAATTCTCGAGGGAGGGACGGACATTTCCGTTACGTGTCAGGCATGACGCGTCCATTAGCTAGCCCTGAGGAATTCCGGCAGGAGGTCGCTCTAGTAATGGTCCAGCCTGAAAGGAGGGAAGTCTTGAAAAAGCCTTCCTTCTCTATTGTTCCTTTCACAGGAAGGTAAACACACAAATTCTAGCAAAGGAAAAGAGCACTGAGAGAGATACAAGAGGTACTAACGAGCCTTAGAGAAATTCAAGACACAAGGGGTAAGTTAAGAAAAGTGGAAATTCTTAGTTAATGTGCTGATTATAGGTCAATCAATAGTTTGGAATACAGTAAGCTCCAATGGTTCATTGTGATATTGACAATGTGACAAACCCCACTTCTGCCACCACTGTAACAAATTACAATTACTTTTCCTGTCACTTTACACCACAAAAACAAAGTTTTCTATTTTACGTCGAAGCAAACCTGCAATGTGTACCTTGCAACAGAAGTACTTGACAGGTACTTCTCTGTCTTATAGTTCTACTTCTGAGTATAATACTATAACTTCACGAACATACTCACTAAAACTGCTTCACAAAGCAAACAACTCCGACGTGGCGATTAAGTATCCGAAACTATTTCCGACGATTCATACTCAGATTTCTCTTAGCGCCCATTGCTGTCACCTAACAGCTGTGGGGTTCTACATTCAAAGACTCCGCCATAAAAACTCTCTTCTCGCCGTTTCGACTGACTTATGTAGCCCAGAATGTCGTACAAGGAGTTTTCTCGAAATTCACTTTTTAATAAACAAGACCAGCCCGCGAACAGTTTCTCAAACAGTCTGGAATAATCTCCCTGTGTTCCGGCTTACTCCATTGTTACGTTTCTCACTCGCCGCGCAGTGGTGTGAGGTAGCTTGAGCTTGTAAGTCTTTGTTGGCGACTGCCGACTGTCGTCACACTATAATAGCCGCAGTAATTTTGTTGTATACGTGCCCTTTCTTGTGTCCACTGCTACCATTTGTAAATATACACCTCTATTGAACTTTGAGGCTGTAGTTCTCAAATGTCCACTGAGTAACTGTTGTGTCACAGCAACAAGGATTACCAAGTTGAACTAAATACTACGATTTGCGTGGATTTACACGTTTAATGATTACTAACTTTGCAAGTAAGAATGTTATCGAACTCAAGAGGATAGTGGCATAAACTTATTTTTCCCTTCAGCAAATCAAAGCGAAAAGTCTCTCCAAATCATAGACTCATCTTATTCACCTATATCCATACGTCTTGTGCACGTGTTCCTGGGAGCGCCGACTGGTCTATACTCGCCGGAATCAACTAAAACAATAGATAGTCAACTTCACGCTTATTGGCAATTTACAAATACTTTGATCCAAGCTCTTAGAGGATTACATTACTCAAATTATGGCGTGCAGAACTGTCCTCTCTTCCGTTTAGTGGTGACGACTGGGAAACACGTGTCCAAAATTTTGTCCTACGCGTAGTTAGAAACCCAAAGATAGCCTTGTTCAGAGTCGAAATATTTCTAAGACATTAACAACTGCTTTAAACTATAACTGCGCTAGGACGGGATAAGATAGGATAGGAAAGAACAAGATAGGTTGGTGATTGCTGAAATAAACCATTCTTCCATGACTTTCGAATTATAAAACTCAACAAACCTTTGGCAACAGAACTTAATGTTTAATAAAATCCTCCGAGGCTTTTCTGTGAAAATATAAAGAAGCTGGCTTTGTTTACCCTTACGAAATAATTTATGTGAGGAACATAACCTAAAAGCTTTGCCTCACCTGAGATTTAAATTTAAAAAATTGGCTTTTATACATCTAAGAGATATGCTCCAACTTTCATTTTGATGAAACCTTTGTATGAAATTGTTAGCTGAAATGCAACACCTCGCTAATATAGGTGATGGTTTGTACGTCTTTGTAGGCTCGCAAGTGACCATCTGCAATGATGATATCCGCCAAGGAAGAAAAGAAGACTGCGACCTTCCGCCTTCCTCTTATGTGAAAGCCTATCCCTTTTTTTTCCTTGGGAACAAAGAGCGGCGACTAACAAGGACGAAAAATGTAGAGAAGCACATTTATTTTCTCTCTTCTTTTGGTCTTTCATTCTTCTCTGTAGTATCCTTTATTTCTCTTTCTTCCTTCTTCCTATTGTATTTGGCATCTCGTTAAAACAAGCCAAATGGACCGAAAAAATTAATAGAGCTTCTGGTCATAAACCTAGATTCTATTTTAATGTGTGCTTGTGTGTGTTTGTTTTAACATTTTATTAGTATTACTCGTGCATGTATATTATAGCTCTAAGAAGCCAATTTATATGTAACCCTCTAAGATGGAGAACTCAACAAATGAGACCTGAAAGGGGGCACACTCGAGTTGCTGTTGTATCTGTGGAGCACTGAGTTGCAAGCTTGAGTTGAGTGCAGGAGAAGCTTTGCATGCCTCTGTTAACTCAAAATTGTGCAAATGTTTATCGTACTGAACATTGAAACATTATACTTGTAAAGAATGTAATGCTCATCATGCTTTGCTGATTTTAAGCGTCTCTAAACCTCATAACAATTAAGCCAGTAAACAAAGTAGACTGATGCTGGGTTGCAAGAACGCACTTACAGGTTTCATTAGTGTTAAACTGTTCAGTTGCCTCTGAAATGAATTGCAAGACGATCTACAACGCTATATAATCGAGTATCACTATAGGTCTAATCTCGGAACTATAAACAGTTAGGGCTTATTGCTTTCACCGCAATGCTTTCCTCTTAATTTTTGTATATTAAGACACCCTCAGTTACAAGTAAATATAAACTATTGCTGTTGTTGATTGATGTGTATAGAGAATTGTAGTTTTATCCCGAAAAGTGTTGTATTTCTATTACGTATTTCATTACAAAATCATCTGACAAAGAGGTCAGATCTGAGTGCATTTCGGTTCAGATTGAGTATATTCTCAAAACCTTCTTTCCTCACAAAATACTTTTATCAGTATTTTTAGCCCTTATGCATGTTTCAAATTTCGATAAGCTACAGTAATCAATGCGAGAAAATTATGAGGATGAATTATGTACCTGTATTACTAGATGTTTTATAATTAATGGGCGATGTGAAATGTTTTAGCCAAACATAAAATCTTCACCTGCATTTCTAAGACTGGGTTATATTATATATAGAACCAATCGTATTTAGGAATGTGATAACTGAATTTAAAGTTAGATTTAGGCTCTCGAAACAAACATTCATAGATATCTTGCACATGGTAGGATTGCAGATTGAAAATCTGACTGCACAACTGTCTATATTGGCACAAAATCAGTTGTTAGTTACACGGAACCAACCTTTTTGTTTATTACCCTTGGTTGTTACACAACAGAAGACCATATTCAGGTTTACAAATGTGCATTATCAATAATAAGGTGTGCGATGCCCAGCATTGCCGAATGAGGTTATAATAGATAAATATGTTTAAAATTCAAGTCGATTATTTACTAACTGTGAAGGTTTCTGTAATTGGTAATTTCTCGGTTACCGATGCTATAAACCACAGTCAACGAAAATTTAAAGGCTTGGTGAGATGTTTAGAAACAGGACAGCTTATATTGTTTCATTCAAAGAAAATTTTACTTCTATTCCGTTTGTTCTACATTTTGGCTAGTAGAAAGTACCTATACCGAATACATCGGGTCAGTCGTTTTGTTGCCTCTTTCGTTGAAGAATGGAATAGTTAACATGCCCTATAATATTGTTCTTGCAACGAACCTATGCTTTACAGACCTGAATGGTTTACAAATCCGTTAACTAAATAAGTGAATAGCTATTTATAGGACAGTTTTCTTGCAACACAAGCGAACAAAGACGACAGGAGCGCGGCAGAACAAAACGTATCCAGACTGTTCACGAACTTTCTACTCCTGATTTGTTTGTGAGAGGTTCGGGAAAAGGTAGATTACGAGAAAGATCCGTGCTACGTCATTATCGTGTATTTTACTCAGTGTGCCGACGAGGAAAGCGAGTTGTTTTCGTAATAGAGTTGTGACTGTTGAACGATAAAGATGTTAGCAGTGTGTGTGTATGTGTGTGTGTGTGTGTGTGTCTGTGTGTGTGCGTGTGTGTGTGTGCGTGTGTGCGTGTGTGTGTGTGAGTGAGAGAGAGACACTGTGTGTGTCTGTGAACAACATAACTCGAAAACGAAAAGTGGGTTAAAACCAAAGTAGGTATTGTTTAACATTTTCAAGGATGCGGCACGAAGATTTTGAAGAAAATTCCTTCACCCTAAACTATCCTTTAAATGGAAGAGTTTTCGAATATTTTGATTTTCTCCAAAATGGCTCTTACGATTTTGATTAAAATGCCATATGTTTAAGATATTTTTATGGCAAATGAAATGTATATTTCAATTTTCTAGCTATAGCCCATGTAGTGCTGTTTACTCCTTAACTTTTGCATTGTGACAAACCGTAAGGGACAGACCAAATCCTACTAAACAAAATTGTGCAAATAATTGTTTGTGGCGTGAACCATCTCGTATATATTCCTTTTATTTGTGTGTTTTTCAATACTTACACTTTCTACAAATGGAAGATCGTTATTCATTTTTTGATAGCTTAGCCGTGCAAAAGGAACGAAATTTTAACTACATCTAACTATCGCTCAAAGTCTACTGTATTTCCATATTTGCGCCTACATGAAAATGAGCAAAAATAATTTCTGCAAATGTTTTTCTCAACTAACATGAAGTATGTAAGAATATTTAGTACAAGAGTAGAGAAGGTCATGCAAATACAAGACATCAGATTTTTTTAAAAGTACCTCTCGATTAAAAACCGCTCGCTTGGAAATGGGTGAAGAATTTTGCAGCTAAATGGAGTTTAACCTTGTTTGCCGTTTGTACCGTGTTGCCACCATGCTCGTGACACATATCGATTGGTTAGTTGCCAACAGGTTCCAGAATTAATGCTCGTGACACGTAATTAATACATAATATAAATACAGTCGAGGCCATCTGTGTTTATCGATGGCTAACAACTGACCATTAGCTTATAAGCTTGCCATTTGCAAAACTGGATTCTCAAATTTAACACGAAAGTAAGCGGCAAAATAGTGTTGCGTGCTTAAGTTTAAGCAGGAAGGTTTTTTGAATGTCCAATGCTCTCAGCATTCCTCCTTGTCCTCATATCTATGTTTCCCCTTAATGGCATCACTGTGTTAAATATTGTAGCTTATAATAACTCATTCCCAATAAATAGTGATTGAGACAAAATTCCTCCATACTTTGCATCATGCCGTGCTGGATATTGGTATACGACAGAAAATAGAGAAAAATAGCTTTTCGCAGTAACGGCCTTTGGAGGTTATGTAGAATAAAGGATAAGAGTAGAGAAAGTCACGTGAATGTAAGTACTTGGTGTGGAAGTGTGGCAATCATAGACGAAGAGCAGTACAACAATGTACAAGTATAAGCTACGGTTTGCAACTAAGTGTACGTTTTGGGAAATTGTTGTGTCCTGTTCCATGGTCTAGTAGGTCTTCCCAAGCCGAGCACTTAGCGCTGGGGTGCGCCGGTGCGACACTCAGGCGGCCCTAGTCCTTGCTCACTTAGCGGCTACTGCGACTGGGACTTCTCCAGGGTTCCCAAAATTCCTTTCCCAAATATCTTTCATTACATGTATAGCAGTGACCACCACTTGTGGTACCGAATGAACTAAAGAAGGACGTTAAACACTACTGCAAAAGAAACGCCTGATATTTTGAAGCGTAGGGAGTTCTTCGGATTGGGTTGGACTCGGCGTGGCAGTCGTTCTCGATTCCATGGGAGATTAGTTACCCCTGGGCGATGCTCAGTCGGGGTTCTGAGACGCCTCAATTGTTCCAGTTACCTTTCAAGTCACTATATTTGTCCTAAAATTGAATCAAAATTCACAACTCGTAGTCTTACAACACAGCTGTCCTTGACAAAAAACACTGCTCCACTTCTGCAGCGCACTCTGACAATTCTACTCACTCACTGACTTACTCTGACGATAAACTCACTAGAAACTGCTCCACCCGGCGATTTCTTTGGAAATACACGTTTCGCGAAGCTTCTGGTAAAAGGTCAACATTCAAGCTTCTCTAGCTCTCTACAATCGGCCTCTACTCTTAACCGGCAACGTAGTGGTGTGAGGTACCTCACCTCGAGTCTCCTTGATGTTCGGTCGCCGTGATAATAGGCACCATCCCTAATGGAAAAGGCCCACGAATCACGGCTTCGTGGGTTCAGATGAGCAAAGCGGGTTGCCGCCTCTAGCGTCCGTTGTTTCAGTCCATGATCCCCTGAGTACAATACATTGCCACATTCTGTAAAACTGATTTAAAGATAAAGTTCTGTGTAGTTCAGTAAGGGAACATGCATCGAACAGCAACATAATAATATTGTATGTGTTTTGCCTAAGGGTTGTTGTAGCTCTACATCGTTTGTTTTGTAATTCTTAGTTGTTTGTTCCAATGCAAATCATATTGTAGTATCTGGAAGCAATGAGTCATTAATTCATTTATTTGCAACATGAAAATCCTCGGTAACGGTCCAAGAGACACGACACGCCTAACACATCAGCACAAGGTTTATGGATAATGAGACACCGGAGGCTATGGGTGCCATATAACAACTCTCATCAAACATTCATCAAAGCTCTTTGAATTTTTTTGGTAGTGTTTATGCTGTACAAATAGCACAATACCACAGTTTGATTTACCTGTGCACGGAAGGAGAGGGTTTACAACACTAAATACAGCGTTCTCCAAAAATATGTCACCACTTAGATGCAGGTGTGAAGTTGCTACACCATTCAGAACATAGCTCGTTCACACATCTCTGTAGGTACAAAGTGCACAGCTATTGTCGTGTCGGGAGACTAGTCGTTATTGGCCAAAAGTATCAGTTTAGATATTTTTACTGCTTATTACATTTTAAACGTTCTACTTTCAGAATATATATTTACTAAGTTCGTTCCTTGCCTCTAAAGGTCTTAAAAGTAACTTTGCACTTGGGTTACGCCCCCTTTTCCAGTGTTTATTTAGTTACCACAAGGCCTGAAAGTTTGTGGAGAGATTTATGTGAAGCTTTTTATAATAAAATTATTTTCTTAATAAGAATTAGTTTTTATTTTAAACTATATTACAAAAGTTTGAAATATAATTAACTAGTAGACTTTATATCACTGTAGAACAAACTCTTCATACTTAAAAATTATTTTCTACTTTGTAGTTCAGTTTGTTATAAAAAGTCGTTAAATTATTGTATTGTCTTTGGCCCTTGACACGCGTGCAGATTTTTCGGGTCAATCAGACGACTCAAGTTGGTAATAACTCGTACGTTACATTGTTAAATTTAGCCAAGTCACTTTTTTATCCTGGTAATGTTGGTCAGGATATTTAGACAGTCATGAGGTCATTGTATTGTCATCGGTCCTTCACATGTTTACAAATTTTCAAGTCAATCAGACGAATTAAGTTGGTGAAAATGTTCGTTACATTGATAAATTTAGCTAAGTCACTTTTTATCCTGATTATCCTGGATATTACTGTATTGTCATCGGTCCTTCACAGGTGTGCAAATTTTCTAGTCAATCAAACGACTGTAAGTTGGTGAAAACTATGTCGAAAGGGTCCATTACATTGACAAATTTAGCTAACTATTTTTTTTTATCCTGATGAACCAGGGCAAGACATTAGTGTCAATTTTCAAGTCAATCAGACAACTATAAGTTGGCGAAGATTACATCGAAATATTCCGTTACATCCATACATAAATGGGAACTAAACTAAGAAATATTCGTAAGGAATTTTCTGTAAAAAAGCTGAAAGATGAGAAATTAATTTCTGGGAAGGAAGGCTCACAGACAAGGAAATTGATAATTTACAAACATATTATGGCACGGCTATAAGAAACAACACTGATACACTGATGGAATAAACAATCAAGTGGGCAATATAGGCTAAATTTCTTCATAAGGCTTCAACAGACATGATTCAAAATCATGGTTTATGCCCAAAATGTGAACATTCGTGGTGCAAAGATAGCCACTTAGGTTCGCGAGAGATATCATCACAGCCATTCACTGCCTTCTGCAATATCTGAAGCAATTAGACTAATTTTCAGAACTCTGAGGTGGACCTCCTGGCAAAACATCCACATGGAGGAACTCGAAATCCAGTCGCAAGTTTCAATAATGTTAAATGGAGTAAAATACGCAAAACTGTTCTTGTATGATCGAGGTATTAAATGGGGGTTTATAGTTCATTTGATGAGGATAATATAGGCCAAATTTAGGCACTTGAAAAGTTGGGCATTCAGCTCGGACAAAATATGCAAAAGTATGTGCTGCAATGGACAAGATTCATCTATAAAAATCTTATATATTGCACTCACATGATTTTCTCTACTCTTGTACTAATTATTCTTGCAAACTCCTATATCTGTATCTTCTTATTGTTAGTTAAGATAATCATTTGTACAAATTATCTTATTGCCTATTTTCTTGTAGGTGCAAGGGCAATATTAGAATACAGTAGGCTTCGTGCGATAGTCAAATCTCTTTAAAGGTTTGAGATTCCGTTCTCTTTGCACACTTAACATATAAAAAAATGAGCAACGATGTTCCATTTCATGAAAGTTTTGTTTTTTGAAACTCACACACATAACAAGGAATATCTCCGAAATGGCTAACCCTACAAGAAAATATATCGAAACAAATTGTGTATTTTAGCAAGATCTACATTTTGTGTATAGTACGATTTGGTCTATCTCTAACGGTGTACCAGTTATGCAAAAGTCGTCCAGAGTAAATACAACTACAGAGCTATAGCCAGAAAATTCAAGATATACATTTCATTTGTCATAAAAATATTTCAAACATATGACATTTTAATTAAAATCGTTAGAGTCATTTGATCATTTTATGATAAATATAGATGGCAACGAGCGTCGATAACGCAAATAGGGAAAAAAGGCAACAGACGGTTCTTAGTTCATTGGCTCTTCCGTATTTCTAACTTCTTAGGTTATGTAGAAACATCATTCAATGTATGTGCTCTTCCTGCGAGAGAAAGCGCAGGGGAGAGGGATAGTGAGAAAGATATGAGCAATAGGGACTACGAAAAATTGACAATGACACGAATTAAATAAAGAAGAGATAGTATTACAGATACTATATTGAGAGAGAAGGGCGACAGGAAAAAACAACCTCCGCAGTTAACAAAACATGAACGGAGCTGCGGGATTATGTACCATTTAAATCATTCCAACTGTGTTGGTTCAACGAACGCACAGCGATGAGTCTTGTGATTGATGACATATTGTACTGGTGTTGTTCTCTCTCTGAACAGACAAATGCTGAACAACTTGAAACCTAATGGGGTTCCGAGTGCCCCATCATTGGATTCATTGTCCTGAAGTGTTGTGTGTGAGATGTTGGTAACCAGACAAGGTTGTTAGTTTCTCCTTTTCCCTCATACACACACACACACACACACACACACACACACACACACACACACACACACACACACACACACACACACACGGTCAGTGATAGTCGTCATGGTGTCCTTAATGATTACTACAGCACAAGCCTGTGAGGGTAGAGTTTTAATTACATTCGTTGCCGAGTACGTTCTAATGGCTTCCTGTGTGTTATATGTATGTGGCGGATTTCGTGCTACCATACCCCTCTAGGTTCTTAGGCAGGTGACACCCCAAATGTGTTTGTTTCCGCTGCTGCAACTGATAAATTCACAGGCAACCTTATGAAAGGTAGCTGCCTTTGCACATGTTTATATAAACATGAATTTTGTATTTGGGAGTATGCAGACTATAAAATCCACAAATGTGATTTTTTATACCGATGACGTCGCAGTAACACAACACAATGAAGAAAGCGTCAAACGATCCCAATGTACTTATTGGGAAAGGAATATAATTTAAATATGTCCACAAAAACGACAAAAATAATGGCACATAGAAGAAAATATAGGGTAAAATCAACCCTCAAGATAGACATCAGTTCCAGCAGATACGCGGAACTATAACAAAAAAATTGAATAATAAAACAAAGGAAGAAATGAAATTGCATATACAAATTACAAGATAAAATAGCAGGACATATACAGAATTGGAAAGAAAATAATATGATATAATGAGTGAAGAAAGAATGGCCACTTTAATAAGGAGATACAATCCCCGTGGAAGAAGACACATGGGACGTCCTAGAAGAAGCTGGAATATATTGTTGGAATGCGAAGACGAAGCTGGCAGAAATGACAAATCCCAGAAGTGAAGCAGAAGACTACAGATAGTCCAATACAATTTAAAACACTATAACTGTAGAACATATCTTAACACTTATCTTACAAATTAATTGTAGCTGGACGAATTTGATACCAGTGATGATACAGATAATCTTTCTATACATGGACTATATGGTAACAAATGCAACTTCTACATCACAAGTCAGTTTTGATTTATATGTATGTAATTTAAGGAAAATAATAAAACATGTTCAACCATATTCTATCAGTAGCACATTTACACTTGATAAAACTTGACTACACTACAAGGAATATTTCAGAAATTATTACCCTATTTCATATACATAGACGTTAAATTATTATATACGAATTATAACCTGATCACGCTTGTGTCGCCATCTGAAAAACAATTTAGTACACATTACAATCGATTAACAACAACAACAACAAAAATAGAACCGCACTTCAATTTGAGAACTGTACCTTTAATAAATTTTCTTTTAATAATTAATTGTATTTTTTTTAGAAGAAGGCTATTTTTAATGTTAAAAATAAGGCGAGATTTATGTTAAATTATTACGCGACTTTCTGCCTATAAGTTATAGCAACAGAAGATCGCAATCTATGTAATTTTTGGGTTTCGTTTTTCTGAGTTGGCAGAGCCGAGTAAGTCGAACTGCACTACCGCACTATTTTAGGTTATTTTTTTTATCCAATTTAGGAATTTCTGCTCAAGTATTTACAATAGAGTATTTAAGTTAATATTTTATTTGTGAGATAGTCCAGTTAAATCTCATTCGACGGTCTGATCTTCCCACATGAATTCTCGAGCTGAGCGAGGGCGGACATCTTATGAGATTACTTGCGATATAAGTAGTTTCTCACAAAATATGCATTTTAAAAGTGGTCTGTATTTTTTTTTTTTTTTTTTTTTACTGAACTTTTACCTGTCTCTTATGATTTTCGAGTTTTAGAACGTCGAATGAGGACGGACATGACTATATAGATCCTTTACATAAACTTTTAATATACGATTATAGATAGTTATCATGCCACTGGCTCTATTTTTATCGAAGTTCTTAGTTTAATTTTAGAAAACTAAGAAAAAGAACATTTTTTTCCATTAAAGCGATACTTCAGATACGATATTTGTTGAAAAACTTTGCCTGATACTTCTGAAACGGCGCCTGACTTGAGATATCCTAACTTTGTTTTATAAATCAATACACACACACACACACACACACACACACACACACACACATACACACACATGCCCACAAATATGTACGCAAATGGTTTTATAACATGTTATATTTAGGGGACTTCACAACATGTAATGCAGGGGAAATTTCAATATCGACTTTTTAGGTACAATTTAATACACCTATCAGGTACGACTCTTTGTTGTAAGATTATTTAATTGCTGAATGTTTCAACATCAGTTATTTTCTTAGAATTTGATAGTTTATAATTGTCACAGATTCACAGAAATGTAATTTAGGGCACCATGAAGCGTGATTACATTTCATTCGCATGTAATTTTGAGGAAATCTCGGCGGGCGGATCAGATTTTCCGATTATTGAGCCAATGCATCAGACGGCCTCTTGAGATTCTCATTAAAAAGATTACATAACTCATAGCAGCGGGCGTAGCGTTATCTGTGCCAACTGACTAGCAGAAATATCCAGTAGATCCAAGTACGTATTTCATTTTTAACGTCCATACGACAGGTATTGGGAAATCCAAATTGTTTATGACGCAATAAACTAGACGGCGATATTGCCATGAATAAGAATGACCCTGGGGCACGGTTTTCTCTGCACACGCGCGTCGCAGGGGTTGAAAATGCCTTGCAAAGTTTTGTGTGCGTCACTTCTCTGCGAGGGCAATAACAACTTCAAACTCTGGTCCAAGATGTAGTTCTTAAAGGAAACACATTTACTTACCTCTGGCACCTAATCATTTTAAAGCCTCTGTTGATGAAATGGAGGTTAGGGATGGACGAGAACGCTGCTCGGTGTGAAATATGATCGTAAGCTCTTGCAGCCCCTTTTATTAGTAAAATATAATGTTTTCCGGGTATGTAGGTCATTGTGAATAATAAGATGTATCCTAAATCTTTGTTTAGTCGTCAGCCGTGGAGATTTCACATGAGGAAATAAACAGATATTCGTCATTACTTATTTCATGATTAAGTAACCAAAAGTTATCTGCCATAGCAATCCAAAGGTTAAATTATTAAAGCAATTAAACGGATGCATTGAATTGATGGTTTGGGAAAAATATTCATTTTGAAAAATAGGGACCACGTTATGAATTTTGAAATACCTTCTATTGATCCTGTTACTAAATTCGTTTTGAGATCAGGGTTGGGTAATGACGTCATCACACATGTCAGGGTGAATGGCGTCAGCGTGACGTCAGCGCTACGTTGTAACGGTTCGTAGCTTGGGTGGCCAAGGTCAGTTTACCTTGAAAATGGCACAGAGGAGGTGTTGAAACGTATGTTGGTGGTCTCTACATACTTTGTTATTTGTGGAAATAAGCAGATATTCGTAATTATTTCCAAAGGTTATTTCCTGATGTGAGTTTAGACTTTCAGGCATGTAAATGTCCACAGGATGTAACAGCCCTTGCTAGATCTGACTGGCGCAGTGATACATAAGTATACCTTGACGATACATGTCATTTTCCGTTTTCGTAACAAGCATTACTATCAGCCTCCAGGTCGAGTAGCAAGAGGTTTCCTCAGAGAAATATATCGCCCTGTGCGCATCCTTCGCCAACCTTGCGTAAATATTCTCGCCATCTTTCTAGCCCCGTCCCGTCCCGTCCCCTGCGCGTCTGCAAGAGCGTTTTCTGCATGAGAGGAGACTTTCTATGTGCACGTGTTCACACCTCTCTTCTGTAATGTTCCGACCGGAAGAAAGAAGATTAATACAAAATGTCAAAGAAAGCGTGAGGAAGAAAAAGAAGAAGCTGCGCAACGAGAAGATTATTGGAAGAATAAAAAGAAAATCACTTCAGAGCTATATCGAAAAATATCACAGAGAAATGGCAGCAATTTGAAGACGAGAAAAGAATAATTTCACAATACCATCAAATTCTCCATGAGGTGACGCAGATGTTAGTTTTACTCAAGAATGACGTTGCAGCGTTCCTAAAAATTGATTTTAAATACTAGTAATAATGATACTAACAAGAGACTGAGATGTTCGGGTTCGAAAGATTCCCGGTTATATTTTCGTAGAACCAAGACTTTTTTTCGTGGTTTTACCATTACGGTAGGCGAATGTTAAGGTGATTCTTCATCTGCCGTGAATTTATTGCCCAATTGCTTTCACCTGCTTCATCTTCATGAGTTTTGGATCTGGTGACGGTGATTGGTGCGTACTCTGTGTAAACGGTTTCTTCCAGGATGGCCAACTGGTGCTTCTTCCTGTGTGGGGCTCGGCTCGTAAATCCCGAATAAGTGATATCGCAGGCAGATACCAACAGACGAAACTTTAAAGCTAGTTAACGGTTACCTACAAATTCAAATCCACATGGCGCCAAATAACAGCCTAATACTGTGCTATTTCTACCAGCATTGGCAGCTGAATTGGTGCTTAGTGTTAAACGCACGTTAGAGTGTTTTTCACTTGAAGTTGCTCCGCAGTGACTTTTTGCAGAATTTACAAGACTATACTCGTATGATATACAAGCAGGTCTTCAGAGTGTGTGTAAATATGTATATACGAGCGTGTGTGTGTGATGGGACATATGTGTGGTATGCCCAGGAGTGAGTGAGTGTATGTATCCCTGTATATAAGTTAAAAAAAAAAACTATCAAAAACGGACAAACAAAAGACTGAGAATACGCCCAAAAACTGTTCTCGGTGGGCTAAAGCCGCTCACTGTATGGGTTTTTTGATGATATAAAAGCTAACAAGAGTACCCATGTAAATATTGTAAATTATAATTAATGTCAATTTTAGCCTGTAAGCCGGGCCCCTCTGTACCGGCACCAGGAAAATTTTTTCCTCAATAAAATAAGTCTAAGTCTAAAGTCTTAGAGTACGATACTGCATGGCGTTACTCCAGAGCGCATTAACAATCTGACAATACAGCACCCTACTCACATGTTGGGATGCTATTGTTGAGCCGAAATACTGAACGCAGGGGATATCGGTATGATAATTACACTTTTACACATCTGCTTTGGCTCAAGTCAATCTTGCACTGGTGATAAGGTATAAGGAATGTTGAACGTCAGACCAGCACATAGAGAACATTTGTACAGTTATTTTAGTATCCTAAAAAGTTTGAGAGTTAAAACAAAGGAAGGATTTGAGCCGCCTAGATTTATCTAGGTACGATTATCATGCTCCGTATTTTATTTGCACTTCATTACTATGTTTAACGCAGTTTGGATCCCAGGATTTACTTTTTACAATCAACTGAAGGAAACTGCGAAATATCTCAGTCATATTGTGTGGTGCAGAAAGCGAAATTAGTAAAATGAACTTTATGGGAACATCTTTTTGTTTCTTATCGCCTTACCAGATACCGTAAAGGTGAGGCGTAACTACTGACCAAAGAACTGCTGACAGTTGCAATGCCGGGCTAGAGGGGGCTGGGCGCTGCAGTGTGTGTGTGTGTCGAACTGGTTACCAGCTTACCATAGACCAATAATCTAGCCACGTGTGGCTTCTGATGCGTACGTAATTGTGTGCAATAGTTGTAGCTTAATTAGTGACGATTTAGTGAGCCATCAGAAGTAATCAATACCTCCTTTTTATGCCAGCATTTCATTGGTTTAACTATGTTCGTCCAGTAACATGAATACTGCTCAGTAATTGGAGAGAGGTAAAGAGAGGGACAGAATAATCATGATATTTTTGTATTTTATTAAGTTTGCTTTCTGTACACCACATTTGAACAGCGACGATTATTGTGTTATTTGTAGTGTGTGTATGGGAATGGTAAGTTAAAGGAATAACATCTACGGTAGCAAATATAGAAATTGAAGTATTTAATTTAATGGTCTGGCCGTAAGATGAGAGAAAAATAAATATAAAAGAATAAGTCCATTGAAAGCGGGTCTCAAAGGCTTTATTCTCAGATCAAGTAAAACATACCAGGTTTATTTGTAGATCAATGGAGGACGAAAAAACTTGGGTAAATGTGTTTCGAAGGCAGAACACGGATGTAAGGTAAAATAAAACAGATCGCGATACGCCGGTGAGTCGCTTTTCTTTCGTTTTTTCTTCTCTGTCCCATACTCTCAATCTTAGTTTGGAATCAATAGCTTGAATGTGAGAAGCAGAAGTTAGAGCCCGATTTCGATAGGTCAATATCGTTTTTCTTTCTCTAATGGAGAGCTCGAGTGGCCTCTATCCCCCTCATTTTTTCCTTAAAAGAGTATATATGAAGCGCTCCGTACGTTTCTCACAGATCCTCGTCTTGCGGCGATAAAATATGTGAGGAAATGTAATTAATTGTAAGATTTTCTCTTTTGTGGTAAGAAAAATGTATGGAGGAAATGCAAAGAAAGTAAAAAAAATATATAATCCTGCTAAAATATAAGTTTGTATTATTTCTTACGTGCCTTTTCCTCCAGCTGCGCAGCGGTTGCTAAAATAATGACGTCAACGTTGCTGTGTTTATGTGTGCAGTATTGCAGTAGACATAATCTCATTTTTACCACTTGGTTGAAAATTATTCACGTACATGTTATTCATAAATGCACTTCCTTTGAGCCGTGGTGTCAGTCTGTCAGTCTGTGGACGACTAACTCAAAAACGAAAAGTAGGCTAAAAACCAAAAATAGTATTTAAGTTTAATGTCTTTCAAGGATGCGACACGAAGATTTTGAGGAAAATAGTCCCACTCTAAACTACCCTTTACATGGAAACTTTTTCGAAACTTTTGATTTCCTTGAAAATGGCTGTAACGATTTTGAATTAAGATGTCATATATTTGAGATACTTTTGTGACAAATGAAATGTATATTTTGAATTTTCTGGATATAGCCTCTGTAGTTATATTTACTCTGGACGACTTTTACATAACTGGTATACCGTTAGAGATAGACCAAATCATACTACAGAAAAATGTGGATCTTGCTAAAATACACAATTTATGTGTGAATAAATTTTCTTGTAGGGTGAACCATTTCGGAGATATTCCTGATTATATGTGTGAGTTTCAGAAAACTTAGTACTCTCGTGAAATGGATCATTGTTATTCATCAATTTTATATGTTAAGTGTGCAATGACAACAGAATCTGAAAGCTTTAATACATGACTATCGTCCAAAGCTTGTGTTCTAATATTGCTCTTGCACCAACAAGGAAATAAGCAATAAAATAATTTGTACAAATGTTTATCTCAAGTAACACGAAGAAGATATAGGAATAAGAGTTTGTAATAATGGTTAATACAAGAGTAGAGAAACTCATGTGAGTGCAGCACATCAGATTTTTTATTGTGGTTTTCGTTACCAGCGTGGTCGATATAGTTAACACACCTTATTTCATCTCAGGTACATTTTCACTATCGCCTAGTGCTATTGGTTCAAAATCTTGAATAAGATCGTGTAATCCATGGGCAGTTTTCAACAATGTGGCCTTCGCTGTGTCTGAAATGTATGATATCTTGTTCCTAAGAAGTTCGCTCTTCCCAGAGAGGCCAGCTGCATATACGAGAGCAATTAATTTATGTAAAATGAAGTACCGTTCCAGTGAGAAGTTTGTTAAGGAGAGTTGCAAGGCCACCTTGGGTTTAACTAAGTCTAGTATGTGCGCTATTTGTTCATTACCGAAGTGCCCTCTAAAGTAGCATCTCTTTACAGTACAGGAACTTTGTATTACTCAGTTTTCACGTGTACCTACAACAGCAGCAAGTTGATTACGGGCATCTCGTCAGCTAGAGCATCGGCAATACCAGAGCGAACAGCCAGTAATTAACGCGGAGTGTTCTACACTCACTAACCAAGTTTTCCACCAGTCTGTTATGTAGTTTTTGTCAAGTTAGTTTTGAAAGTTGTACACAAAGAGGGTCTCAAAGACGAGAGAGAGTCACTTGACACAACACTCGACTAATTACCGACGCTTCCAGCGCTGATTTATGCAACGAGAACGAAATTATTTTGCGCAGATAACAACTCATCCCTTCCACTTCGCTATGCAGCAAACCATCCAATTTACTTCACATAAACACGTGTGTGAAAGCCACGTTTTCCAAAAGCTATTCTGCCAGTGTTAATTTCATAACGTGGACTATATTGCTATGTGTGACGTCATATGCAGTAAACTCTCTCCCCTGCCGTGTTTCGTGCACATCCAACCAAAACATCGACATTCGTGATTTATTATGCAATATAGGAATGCAGCTGCAAGGAAAATTACACAAATTTGGACACAATTTCTTTGTAACTCTCAATTACGCTGTTTTATTTGTTTGTATTCCAACTCGTAGTTACGCAAAAACGAGATTCAGTAATTTTTTTCTCCGAAAACTTTGTTATGTTTCATTTTTTCAAAATGACTAACAAGTTTTATTAAAATACCATACTATGACAAAAATCCAGGCCAATTGCTTTTACTGTCACTTTATTTTTTTCTAACTGAATGCACAGCAGCGCATTTCTTTTTCACTGACGTTATCATAGTCTATAGTCCTTCGTGATATTAAACTCACAAGTGTTTTTTTCTCATAACCTTGGCTCACTCCTTTCTGTCTTTCTGTTTTTCTGTATCGCTCAAACAGCTGACTGAAGAAACAATCACTCAACACTAAATGTCTCGCCTCCTTGTATAGAGAGGATGACGTAACACGGACCTTTCCTGAACTTATCTTTTCTGTAACATTTACAAATTTGCCGGCCGCTTCTTTGAGGTTGCACCTCTGTTCTTATCACGCGTTTATAAACAGTGGCACTAGGTACTCTAAACGCGAGCTTCTTTGATGCACGTGCGATCAGTGGTGTGGGGCAGCCTGACTTTAAGCTAGAGGCATCACATATTGTAACTTACGAAAGTCTTAGAAGTAAAGTCAGAACGGAATATATGTAAGTAGGGTAAGACCCAGAGGAACGGGAACAGCGACAATGGAAGTCTATAGAAGAAAGAGAAAAATGGAAAGAGAAATGGGTAATCTTGGACCAATGTAGGTGGAGGACAATTCCATAAGGAAAGGAAGAGGAAAAAGATTAATATATTTGGGTATTCAAAGAATTGTCTCCATGGTAACTGTGAGGCTTGCATCCGGGAGATACCGGAGGTCCTGACACCAACTTTGATGGGCCTTTTCCAGTGGCTGCCGCCTTTGAGAGGCTTATAGTGGTGAATTACTCTTCCACTACGAATTTCCTGTCTATTTTCTGTTTCGGTCATCTCACCTCATCGGCCCTAGAGCTGTAGCAGGCGAAAGTGAAGTCCTGTTAGGGCAGGACAGTGGAAAGTAGTTTATCAACACTCTGGGAATGACAGAAGTGGTTTAACATTTCCTTACCAACACAAACTCCTGGTCTTTATATCGGCACGATTTCATGCACTCCACCGTAGACCTTATGTAGGGGAGGGTGAGTATTGATATAAAAGATTTCAAAAATGACATAGGATTGTAATTAATTGTAAGACATGAAAGTTTACGTCATTTTCTGTGTGTACAAGAAGTTTGTTGTATGTTTTGGGTCTTCATTTGATAGTCTCCCTTTTCTCTTTCGGGATACAAAGAACGCCTGATTTGAGGGAGAAGATCATTATTTTTAAATTTTCAGACATCATTGACAGAGATGATAACTATGTTTGAGTATCATTTGCGTCATCGTGTTGGCACACCTTTATAAAAGGAAAATCAATAATGGCTACCTTAGTTGACCGCCTACAGGACCAAACTGAAAAGGTTTTCCTCTCCCCTCCTCGACAGTATTTTACCAGCTAGCGCCTTCGGTACGCGTGAAAAATCCCTAAGAGGAAGGTTAAAAGCGCTTTCAAAGCACTGGATTTAATTTCGCTTACCTTTAACATGGGATTAAACAACAGTGGCAATTTCATTCACTTAAATTTACTGGGAAATTCGTTAAATACCTTTGTTTACTTATAACCTTGTTTTTATATAATACATTACAACTTAATATTTAAAAATGCATGATACATTCACGTAGGTGTTTTATGAAAGGTAATGTAAATAAAGGGGAGTGTCAACGTTATCTGGAATAGTAGGCACAGGTACGGTGCGGAGGAACTTGTTGATATCCCTTAATTTTAATGTGTTAATGTTTGAAGCTGCCCGTGCAATGGACAAAACTGATATACTCATTTATTTAATACGTGTAGGACAAGGTTCGGTAAAACCATGAGGGTAGAACTATTTCATGCCAGGCCATTAGCACACAGTCTCAGCTAACGGTATCCTTTCCGGTCTTCGGTGAATGACATCTGGACAAAGGCATGAATTTTCCAGGTAAGCTGATATAACGCTAGAAAAACGCACACAGATCTCACTTGAAGCTGACTGAAGACAGTGTGAGTAGGCAGGGCAAGGGTTACCATCCGGTTGCTCTGATCACTAAGCTAATCAGTAACCAAGGGATCCATGGTTCATATCCCGGTCATGGCATTGAGTTTTTTAGTCTAGCTTTACCCTTTTCAATATTTCCAATACGACCTACAACTTTGTGAAAATATTTTATGATGGTTACACACTGATCAGGAACATTTTCCACAATACGTTCTCTAATATTTACGATGAATTTTCTAACTCAAATGTTACACATCCATAACGGCAAATATTTACGAAACCTTTCACCCCATCACATTAATAAACCTAACGTGGATTAAATTTGTAATCTATCTACTTTGTGGGAACCGCGCGTGAAACGTGTGTTATATAGGAAATTAATCGAAATAGACGTCACATATTTTCATTTTTTTGCTGCTTAAGATATTATGAAATACGTGTAAGCTCTGGGTGTTTACGTGATTAGTGGAATTCGAACTAACTACTGGTGCTAAGCACCTAAAAACACCTCAGCGCATCCCGTATGTTCAATCCCGACAATGTTAAAATCGTGAAACTATGTTTTCTTTTCTCTAGAATTATAGAATAATACCTAAGTGTTCGTAAGAAGTTTATTTTATACCACTCATTCGTGAAGAGATATGTTGTCAATGTTGCAAAGGAAACCACCACCACCGCCACCGCCACCACTATCACCACCACTACTGGTATCACTATTCCTACCACTACTACTACTACTACTGCTGCAGCTTTCACAAAGAAACCTTAACAGCAGTCAAAACAACCTTTCTTACACACTTTAATGTGGTTATTATTTTAATAATTTATATTCTTAACTTCTGGGACCTTTTAATATAAAAAATCTGATGTGTTGCACTCACATGACTTTCTCTACTCTTGTACTATTTCCTTGTAGGTGTAAGAGGAATATTAGAATACAGTAGGCTTTGAGCGATAGTCAAATATTTTAAAGCTTTGAGATCCCGTTCTGTTTGCAGGCTTAAAATATAAAAAATGAACAACTTTGTTCCATTTCACGACAGTTTTAAGTTTTCCGAAATTGACACAAATAACAAGGAATATCTCCAAAATGGTTCACGCTATAAAAAATTATTTGGACATAAATAGTGTGTTTTAGCGAAACGTACATTTTTTGTATAGTAAGGTTTTGTGTATCTGTTACGGTTTATGAGTTATTCAAAAGACATCCAGAGTAAACAGGACTACATAGGCTATAGCCAGAAAATTTAAAATATTCATTTCATTTGTCATACAAATATCTTAAACATATGACATTTTAATCAAAATCGTTAGTCATTTTCAAGAAAATCAAAGTCTTCGAAAAATTTTCCACGTAAAGGGTAGTTTAGGGTGGAGCAATTTTCCTCAAAATTTTCGAGTTACATCCTTGAAAGACATGAAACTTAAGTACCAACTTTGGTTTTTAGCCGACTTTTCGTTTTCGAGTTATGCTGTCCACAGATATAGAGCGACACACACTGACCTTTTTCTAAAAATGCTTTCTTTGGATTCATTGGGCCTCAAGACATATATTTGCGGTGAAATCTTGACATAGAATTTTTGGTTAAATACAGTACTTCCTCTGTCTACTAGTAGAGAAAGTAAAAAAGACTTCCTTTATGATAGAAGTAGATGGCTCAAAACGCTTTGTTTACCCTTGTTGTGAATAATAAATAAAAAACAAAATGGCGAACCTCTTTAGTCCTACCCCCGCCCCCCGAACGCATTCATATGTTGTCCGTGTAGTGATGAAGGGCTTCTGGATTCCTTTTTTTTTTTTTTTTCCTTACGGTGTTCATTGTTTACTAACATGCTTCTACAATTTAACATACGTTTTGTTACATATTACGTTTTTGCACTCCGCTGCAAACAAACGGCTGAAAAAATCTTCCAGGGAGGTCTATAATTAACTGTTTTCTTGTGGTTATTGCATCATGAAACTTTAATCTCTGGAACAGAAATATCACATAATCTAGAGAGTTCCGTTCGCCTTGTCTTGGCTCACAAAGGCCTATCGGAAACAGATGTTAACTGGACTGGCAAAGAAAGACGCCATCCAAAAAGGGTGGGATGCACTGTTTACGTAAACGCGTTAATCCCTGCAGGCTACCCTGAGCAACATGAAAGGAAAAGGGGCAAAGGCTGCCAAAATAAAAAGAGCTTAGCTGTTTCACTTGACATTTAACAAGAACTTGCCTTCCTTTGTACCATTGACAACATACATATTTCTTCACAAAGGGGGGCCATAAAATTATTTTAAACTTCATCTCATTGGGTTATGGAAGTAGGAAAGCTATAGGGGGTTGTTTTTGTTATATAAGAGTTACAGTAACAGACTAAGAAGATGAGTGTGTTAGTGAGTTTGAGACAGCTGTGAGTGTGTTTGTGCGTCCTAAAGAATATTTAACGAGCTTGGAAATGATAGTATCGTGTAATATATGAGACACAGAGAAAGTGAAGACACTGAAAGGACTGAGTCGAGGCTACGAGAAGTAAACAGCTGTGAGTTGTGGCAGCACGAAATACTGCGGACTGTGTTAACGACAAGAAGAAAATGCTGCATTTGTGCAAAAATTTAGGAGACAAAGTGAAAGAAAAGTAACCTGGCTGGATCTGGTCATTTTGCCACAGTAGTTATTTAATAACAGAGAACACCGTGATCAGTCATGCATTCTTTAAAAAGTGAGGTTAAATCGGAATGGTGGTTTTTATATAAATAGATACAATATATAATGCTGGGAACAATTTAAATCAGTATTAGTATATAAAAATCCATACCAGTAAGAAGCAATAATATATAAATCTACTTATTTCAATATTAAAAATTAGTTCTTAAATTAACATTGAAAAATATTTTGGTTCAGATGATTAGGAGGGATGTCTTAATGTTTCTCAACTCCATTTTGCAGTAGAAATTTGGTGACAATCCGAGCCTTGTGTGTTGGTGGAGGATGAACTGTTTCACCAGTTCAGGCCGATTTTCTCCATTCGGAGGCGACAGCTGGTTCTTCAAAATGTCTCAAAAGGTTCTTTGAGATGGGCAAGATGAGTAAGGTCTGCCCGAGTACAGCAAATCGGTGATGGTCACTCTTCCTGTTTTGAATTTTATCATTCATCAATTCACAGTACTATAGTCCGGTGCATCATCCACACAGAGATGAATATTGGCACATTTTTCAACTTTTACACAAAAAATTTGATGACAGCTGTTCTTCTCATAAAAATTCCGTAATAGTTAAAGAGAGAGTTTATTTGGATTACGTTCCACCTATCGTATGAATTTTACTCTCTTATCTCGTGTATAACATTTTTTTTCCTGTTCTCCATGTCTGAGAACTGAAAAACTAAACCGCTGTTAATCAGCGAATACCAGATATCAAACATTTTTTGTCTTTACTTCTCGTTTGTTGCTACATCATCGTGCGAAAAGCCGCCGGCTTATCAGCAAACGTCTTTGTCTTTTGTTCCCGCGGCCGAAAGCCGTGCACTCAGCTTGTGTCTTTGTCAAGATAAGGAAAATACGTCTTGAGTTTCTTTTAAGGTAGCGTATTTCGTATGCTGATTATATTTACATAAAGCTCAGTTGTATCTCACTGAAATTTAATACGCATCAGTGCATTACGTATAAGGTGCTATTAACACTTTCTAAATTACATTTTGTCAGAACCTACAAAAGTTTACGTATCGATACGAATTACTTAGAACTGGGTTACGTATAAAGGAATTCAACTATATTTTATTATTGGAGTCTCAAAAAATGTATTTCCGGTGAATTTCTGTTATACATAAATTTGGTAAAGGAAAAATCTGATGTGTTACACTCACATGACTTTCTCTACTCTTGTACTAACTATTCTTACAAACTCTTATTCCTCTTCGTGTTAGTTGAGATAAACATTTGCAGAAATTATCTTATTGCTTATTTTCGTACAGGTGCAAGGGAAATATGAGGTTACAGTAGGCTTTGTGCGATAGTCAGAGAAAAATAATAAGCAATATCTCCGAAATGGTTTACTTTACAAAAAATTTATTTGGACATAAGTTTTGTGTTTTAGCGAGATCTCCATATTTGTACACTAAGATTTTGTCTATCTCTTACGGTCTACGAGTTATTCAAAAGTCATCTAGCGTAAACATGACTATTTGGCTGTAGCCAGAAAATTCAAAATATACATAAAAATATCTTAAATATGTCATTTTAATCAAAATCATTAGAGCCACTTTCAAAATTTTCCATGTAAAAGGACATTAAACTTACATACCAACTTTGATTTTTAACCAACTATTCATTTTTAGTTATGCTGTCCACAGACTAACAGACACACACGGACACACACGGACCATTTTTTAAAAATGCTTTTTTTTTTGGATTCAGGGGGCCTCTAAATATATATTCCGGGTGAAATCTCTATTCGAATTTTTGGGTGGAATACAATACTTCCTCTATTTGCTAGTTGAGAAAGTATAAATTATAATGTATCAAGGATCACAGATTGCATATGACGTAATATGGTTGCTAAGCAGATGTTTCGTTTGTTTCAACACTTGGAGAAGAAAATGGAAGGTAAGGACAAAACCATTGAAGGTATGGATTGTATTCTGCTTGACATTTTGAATGAAGCCAAGAGTGCTGAGAGTTTATGAAAAATAATATTAAAGAATTTTTGGATGCAGAAATGAAAAATATAACAATAAATTGTGATAAGGCGATTCTTTGTGTTTGAATGTTGCTAGACGTGTGCGACTGAAGATTTCAGGTTTTCCTGCGTTTCGAATTCTTGGATGTAATAAAGTGTTTCTACTTTAAGTATATGATAATGAAAGCAGTAAACAATAGAAACACAGCGCCATTGCCACAATAGTAGATTGAAGCTGAGTGTGTATTGTGACCTATACGTAGAGTCTTCAGTTCCGTTGTGCTTTATTTGTAATAAATGGGGCGTTCACCGCAGTTCCGTTCCACGATCGATAGCTGTATGTATATCCAGTACTGGGATGAACTCGCTGATCGTTTAATTATTAAAACCTTATCATTGCAACCAAGACCTGCTAGCTGTTTGCCTCACAGCTGATATTATGATTAATCATAACATACATACCATGTTCTGCTTTTATTTTCGAAATTGCGTTGAGAATGAAAACAAAAGCGTAACCAAAGCAATTATTGTCTTGTTGTTTCTAAGGGCGACGTGTATTACATGCCATTCTCTCTCTTTTTGGACCAAAGTTTTCACAAAATAACTGAATGCGAGATGCTTTTGATTGGGTTCACGTTTAACGGGGTATCAATCGTATTATTTGTAGCTGTCAGAAACAGAAACGAGGAAAAGTTCCGTAATGCCACATTCGTTTGGGATCAGATTTAACTTCATACGTCACAGCAGAATTAAAAACGTAGGGGAGGAATCGTTATAAATTGTGAGGGAGTGAAGTTATGAGTAATAAATCATTCCTTTCACAGAGTAACATTTACCTAGAACGAATTCAAAATCTCTTGAAATTCACCCTGTTTGATTGGTGAAAGACCTGACAAATCTTTTCGAAGGATCTGTAATTGAGTGCCGCAAGGGAGTGCACTTGGGCCTATTCTGTTCCATATAAGCTTACTCTATACAAGAGAAAAACCTCAAGATGATGAAACCACCATGGCCATTGTTGCCGATGACGCTGGTATTGTAAACATGGGAGATGGCTTCTGAAAAGTTATGGATAACATTAATAACTAAGAACTGTATATATTACGCATAAATAGGACGCAACCACTCCAATAATAAACAAAACCTAATTGAGTATGCTAACGAGGCAAAGGACTTGGGATAATATTGGATGCTAAATGTTATTAGAAGGCAAATGTGAAAATAAAGAGAAAGAGTCTGGATTACAATATAGGAAAATCATGTGTTATATTCACATGACTTTTTCTACCTAGTATTTTTATCAATTGTGTATAAAAACACAGCTGCCTGTATACGTATGCTCTGGACAATAAACATTTAAAATTACGAAACCAAAAAAATAATAATACTAATAGCAAAGAGAAGCAATTTAAATACGAAAAATCAATAAAAATGAATTTATTATTAATCACACAATACTTTGATTGATGTACAAACGATTTTATTGATTTTTTTAAAGACGATGATTAAATATAGTTGTATCAGATCGACCGGTTTTTGTAAGGTTGTCTTACCGTGTGCTTATGTTGAAGGAGAGAGGATGAGTCCAGATTAAACAACGGGCGCGTGTCTACAGTGTTACAGGTTGTGCCAAAATAAATTTGTATAATGTACTTAAATGACGACTATTAATGTTTTAATTTGTTATAGAACACTACCTTTTAGGTATATATAAAGTTAATAGTACGTAGACTGTTCATTGTAGTGGACAACAATGAACATGCGCAGGTTGTTGAACATGAACTTTATCCTACTCTCACTTAGACAAAAGCTATATCGTGAGAAACTCCTTTCGACTTTGCAAATAATACACTATATCACTGGTATATCTATTACACTTTTTGATCTGGATAATTCGCTTCCTTTTTGCAACAAAACATACCGTCCAATACACGCTATTAAAAAAAAAAAACTTTTTTCTACTGTATTCTTCTGTTTGCCCTTCACATTTTTCCTTAGTTCTCAGACTTTTATTTCCTTAATTTTTTTGAGCTTTGTTCTACTGTTGTTATACCTTTGGTAGGTACAACTCAGGTGTTTTTAAGAAAGGTATAGTATTGGATAAGTAACAAAAGTTATTTTTTATGAAATTTAAACTACTCAAAAGGCCCATTGAATTACGAATTTTGCAATTTAAATGGCATATTACTTTTTGATACCTAAACCAACCCGCCCCAGGCACCACATCGTCCAACACGAATACCATATATGGGTCCCTGGGATCGAACCCGGGTTGCCTAGGTGGTAGACGAGCGGTCTAACCACTCGGCCACGGCGCCACAATAGTTATTACAGAATAATTGTATTTTTATAATAGACTCATGTAACAGACACTTGAATACTTTGTAAGTATTGACTCAATCATTATGTAAAAATACTTAAGTCACTTGGTGCCCTTTTTGTCAAACTGATGACTGTTCAAAAACTCAGCATTGGCAATAAAGACACTAAATTGCATCAATATCTAATGTGATTCACAGCACGAAAGAGAAAACCCTTGTAATGACAAATAATGTTCCTTTAATATAACCCTTGTGCTGATAAAATTCAATACCAGAAACCGAGGTAGATTTTCCAAAGGACTTTACGCGGAGACGTAGAAAAGGACCATAAAAAAAGAAACACAGAGCAGTAAAGAAAGCAAGCCATCAGCAGGAATATAAACTTAGTATGTTTGAGTCAATGAGGCAATAGACATGGTTATTCACGTTTCAAGTTTATTGCTACATATACCTACCTTGTCTGTAACGAGAGTACGATTTCTGTGGCATCTCAGAATGAAAGACATTTCTGTGCTCTTTCGCATCATCGCTGCTTTATATTCAGGGCTTGCTCTTGCATACCAATAAGGAACGTCTGTCTCTGACTGAATTTCTTTCCTGACGTTTATAGCAATGGGGTTAAGGTTATATTTCTTGACGTGCGAGCGGAAGTCCGCACTTTCTCCAGGCACATCTCCGAGCAATACTAACCTTTGCGGCATGTCTTCTTACACTTGCACGCATAAAGTGCAGTAAAACTCCGTTTTATCACATCAAAGCAATCGTCGGTGGCTGTTTTGTTGAGTGACAAGCAAGCGGACACTACAGGTGCCGTGTCTTTTATTGCACTGCTGTCACATCTGAATTGAATTGTAGCAATAAAGAAAACAGTGGAAAGTACACCTTTCGCAGAAAGTGGCGCTCAAGAGAAAGGCTCGCTTTTATTGCCCATATTGTTTGCTGTTTTATGACAATATATAATAGAAGTAGAAACAACGGAAGGGAATGGTAATATCATATAGCGAATCTCCTTCGAGGTTATAAACTCCATATCTCTACCAGCATTACTAGACCTTTGAATATTATCGATATACTTATGAGCAGTAAATCCACGAGGGAACTCTTCTTCTTCCTCCTCTTCTTTTTCTTCTTCGTCTTCTCCTTCTCCTTCATTACCATCTACTTCGTCTTTATTATTATTATTATTATTATTATTATTATTATTATTATTATTATTATTATTATTATTATTATTATTATTATTATTATTATTATTATTATTATTATTATTATTATTATTATTATTATTATTATTATTATTATTATTATTATTATTATTATTATTATTATTATTATCATCATTATTATTATTATCATTATTATTATTATCATTATCATCATCATCATTATGCAAGAAGTTACCCTCTTCTTTGTAGAATGCATTTCAAGAACTTACAAGTCCATAGCTTGCGGGCGTCCGGGTTCGATCCCAGACAACCGTGTGGGATTTGTGGTGGACAAAGCGGCGCTGGGGCGGGTTTCCTCCGGGTTCTCCGGGTTTTCCCGCCATCTGGTGCTCCATCTTCATTCCATGTATCATCACTGTCACCGCCTGCGGTGCCGTAGTAGTAAAAGGAGGCTTTAAATACTACCAAAGAAAAACCTAAGGCTAACTTATTAACTAGTCCTTGGTAAAACATTCAAACATATAAATTATTTATTGATTTAAATATTAAATGTGCAATTGGAACTAGTGGCTTTGGTGAGAAGGGAATGTTCTATTGTCAGGTTACTATTCTGTTGGGAGCTAAGTCATTTCCTTCTGGTACCGTAAGTATTGAAGACCAGATTTAGCCTTGTTGTCATGGGAATTGATAAATTTAGCTTACACTACCACATATGGGTGAACAATGATTAACCTACATAACAAGTACTACAAAAGGTTATTTAGAGGCGAATTTTGAAACGGTAACGATTTGAATAATGTTCTTATTCTTCTTCTTTTTCACATCATATCATAGGCAATGAAGTGCCTATTCGGCCTTCATAGGCCTCCAGAAATCGCTTTCTGGGTCTGCCCACCGACCTCCTTTCTTTAGGATAATATTCCATAATTTGTGTAGTATGCCTAATATTTGTCTGTCGACATGTTCTTTCCACTTTTGTTTGAAATTTTTAAAGCTTTCATTTATATTAACAACTCCTAACTCTTGTGTTATACTTCCATATTAGGTCTCTCTTCGTACATCCCTTCACACTTCTTAAGGATTTCATTTGTGAAGCCTGTATTTGACTCTGTTACTTTTTAGTTAATGTTCAAGTCTCATTTTTGAATGAGGTACAGACATAACTTCGTAAAGTTTTGATTTTGTTTCTTTAAGTATTTTGTTTCTAAAGGTGTTCCACACACTCTTTGAAATTTTCATATTTTATTCCCTACGTCACAAACGCATTCTTGCAAATGGTAGTGGTTGCAGCTATTAAAAAGGAACTCGCAAGTTCTCAAACTTCTATGACTAAAAAGAGCTAGGTCAATAAAAGAATAACCGCTTTAATACTTCATGACATTTGTAATTGGCATCACTCATGTGCGTGCTTGGAAATTAGAGATGCAACTTGTGCCTATAATAGCATCTATTAAACAATAGTTGTAGAGGGAGCATTACAGCTATGTATTGTTTTACATATCCCCAGTTACAAGCAGTAAAGAGCCGACGTGCTGTTCGGAATCTTGCTCCGGGATTTATGGTTTCCGGTTACTATTACAATGTCCTCGAGGGATTATTAGATAAAAGACGAGAATCATATTGTTGTAGAAAATCGGTACTGTGGGGTAGCAACATGCCAAGAGGGACGATGTTGAAAGCCAACCTCCACGTTAACAGCAACAATGGAAATAGGGTGCGGCCGTAGGTGCAGAGTTACATTTCTAAAACTAGCTAGGATGTCTGAAATATACGTAGAAGTTCATAGGATTGCTTGTGTATTGCACATAATGATGGACATATTTGGGATGTAATTTCGATTAAGTAGATGCGGGAGATACTTTTGGAAATGACACTCGCTTTTAGTAAAGTTACGGGCAGATGAAATGCAGTTTTATGCATGGACTCTTTGTAATTGCTATGATTCCCAGCGCCCCATTCTATATTAAGCGTGAAAGACTGCATAACTTTGCTCAGACTGGGGGAGGTGATTCCACATTGAGTCAACTGTTTAGGCTGCTGTATATCGGACCCTGGGAGGAAGGAATGAAACGAGAGCGCTCTATGGCCATATTGAAATTCGGATGAGGAGTACGAGTCAGCGTGAGGGTCTGTGACGTGTGCTGGAGATTCTTCTTCTCAACGCTAGGTTCCACCAAGCAACCACCAACCTCATAGGTTTCGACATCGGTGCACCCCAGCAGCTTAGGTGAGTACAACGCCACCTATCCGCCGAGAACAGCAGTTACGTTCGTAAAGTCCGCACATAGCAGCGCCAAACTCGTCCATCGCCAGCACTTTGAAGCAATTATATTTTACTTTCTTCACGTTGATGTGAACTTAAGCAGGATTACATATTCTTGTCGGCCAAAACTTAACTGTTTGAAGCTTCCCACCGCCTAATAATCTCTCGTAGTTCTTTTGAATCAGCCCTTTGCCGCCAATAAAAGCTATGAGATTTTTCTCTCTCTGGGTATGCGTGAGCGCTTTCGAAAGGATGACAAATTCTGAATACAATGTCTTTAAGTATCAATTTTCCACTCTTTTACCTTAAGACGTGTATTATCATACAATTCACCAACCAATTAACACTGTTCACATACACAAACACGCTTGATTATAACTTTATGTCCGTTAGTTTTCGCGTACTTCGACGTGAAAACAAATTTTACGTCTGTTCCCTCCAACAGACTAACTAGAAGTGTCCGTTTGCCTTCTAGAAGACGCCACGCTATGAAAAATAGTTGAAAATTACTTCGCCAACCAAATCCGCGAGGCTACTCCTTTTTTGCTCGTTTTCTCTCTATTTATTTTAAATTGTCGTCATCATTAAATGCTTAATTTTTTAAAATGATTAATTTTAATTTCGGTATCAACTTCCGACCTTGAAAGACCGGATGAAATGAACATTAAATGAAATAGTGGGATAGGAAATTGAAAAGATGTAGGTAATTATTTTTCCTACTGCTTAGTGACTCGGGAAAGCCCCGAATAAAAAAAGTAGGTCAGGAAGATCGGCTACGGGAGTCGAACCAACGAACATCGGAATGCGAGGGTCACACGTTAACATCTTGTGCGGTTAGGAGGTACTTGCTCTATCCAAAATTTTGATGTCAAGCTTTCACTGCAAATGTTTTAGGAACTATGAACCAAAAGCAAATCAATTGGGAAACCATCATCCGTGTGTCTCTGAGCATCAAATATTCAAGTCCAATATACTTCAAGAATACAACTCATAGATTTTCACAAAATTTCCACTGATGTTTTCTCTAAGAAAAACATGTGCTTTATTTTGTCAATCGCATCTCTTAAAAGTTTGATTAAAATGCCACCTCAAACTATATTTTAGTATTTATTTACACAAATCGCGCACGTGCACGCAGACATGCCTCATGTAGCTATGGTATCTCTCGGCGCTTGTTTCATCAACAATATTGCAATCGCTTTTGTTTCTTTTAGTCAATGTTTAAATGAACAATATGGTTTACCTTAGTTTCTTGTATTAAATGCATCAATAAAAGCATTCACCTGTATTGTATGCTTTTAAGTGGTTAAAACCATTTCACTGTATTAGGTTCTCACTGAATGCTTCGATTCGCACGTAAACCTTCTGTTTCTGTTAGTTACATGTATCGTACTTAAGTGATCTTCAATTTAAATCTACCAACGAAGCGTAACACTACTCGGTGATGGTTTTACCCTCCTGCAGATGGAGCTCTTTTGCTTTCTTTTGTTAAGTTTCACTGTTGCCCCCCACTGGCTTAACTGCTCCTTCGTCTCAAGCATGTAGTCAGGCCGAGAATATTTAGAACGCCTTTCGCGCTTCGCAGTTAAAGAATTTATGCACAAATAATCTAAATTAAATGGAATCCGGATAGATCACAGTGTTGGGGTATGAAGATTTGATTCAACTTTGGCAGGCTGGTCTGTATATATGTATATAAAGCATCTCGCTCCCAAAATTTGGTACTAACAAGCTTTATTTAAAGAAAGGCGGTCTCTTTAAATGTTAAAGTTAACCGATTTTGTCAGAAAGCTCCGTATAAAGGTAAAATTAATGGGCCTGCGATCAGCGTTTCTAATTTTGAAGATAAACGTTCAGTTACGTTTTCATTGTCATTCTTCTTTTGTCTAAAGAAATACTGACTGCTCTCTTCAAAGAGTGTGGAATAATATGTTTGCTCCAGTCAGAAATAAATGCACCCTTAATCGCCACTGACATGTTGGCGGTTAGGTCTTGAGGAAAAAATGTGTTACATTCACATGAATTCCTCTACTCATTCTTCAACACTTACATACTTCCTTGTAGATACAATGGAGATACAACAAGCCAAGTCCTTTAAGAGGTGGTTGCTAGGTGATAGCTTTACAATTCGTTTCTCATTGCATGAAAAAGAGAAAATACGATGTGTTGTACACATGACATTCTATACTCACTCTTCTATGAACTATTCTTATAAACGCATGGTTGAACCTTATATTATTCGACATAAACATTTGCAGAAACTGTCTTATTACATAATATATACTTGTAAGTACAAGAGTAATATGGGAATACAGTAGGCTTTAGGCGACAGTCAAGTCTTTTTAAGGTTTGTCAGCATGTGATAGCTTTGAAATACCTTTCTCGCTAATTAGTTGGAGAGAAAACTGCTTGCCATATGAGAGAAGCATACGCTTTGGAAAATTTAAACCAAAAATACCTCGGAAATGGTTACCTGCACAAAGAAAAATATATTTTACTTAAACTTTGCGCTTAATTGAAGTCTACATTTTTATATCGTAAGATTTTGTCTATACCTTATGATTTACTAGTTATGGGAAAGTTACACAGAATGAAAATTACTTCTGAGCCTCTTTCCAGGAAAACATATTTTAAACATAATGATATTTTAATCAAACTCCTTAAAGCATTTTAGAACATGTATATGCTTTATGTAAAAGATGGTTTGAGGTGGGAGACTTTTCCTAAAAATCTTCGTGTCCATCCGGAGAACTTAAATCCCAAGTTCATTCTTTAATCCACTTTTCGTTTTATTTCCCCTAGCATGTTATATAGTAGGTAGAGAAGGTATTTATTTCCACCCAAAAATTTGATATCGAGATTTCAATAGTAATATATCAAACATATTTTGAAAATTTTGATTTTATCAAAATAGCTTTAACGATTTTGATTAAACCACCATATATTTAAGGTATTTTTATGACAAATAAAATATATATCTTAAATTTTCCGAGAACGTTCTTAGAATTCCCCTTCGTGTTGAATGACTTCTACATAACTGGTAAACTGTAAGAGTAAGACAAAATCATGTCACACAAAATGCAAATCCTTTTAAAATATACACTTTACGCCCCTTTTTATGGAGGGAAGTATTATGGAGATCTTCCTCGTTATTTGTCTGAATTTTATAATAGTTACACCATTCTCGAGGGAAGTCGTTATTCATTTTTTTATCTCTTGGCCATTAAAAAGAACGGAATTTCAAAAGCACACGTAGCGGCCAGTTTTAAAATATTTGACCATCGCTTAGAGGTCGTTGTGTTCCCATATTCCCTTTGTAACTACAAGAAAATTAGTGAAGTTATTTCTACAAATGTTTATTGCCTAACATGAAGTTGATAGAGGAATAAGAGTTTATAAGAATAGTTTGTACAGGCCCAGCGAATGCCATGTGAGTGCAACATATCAGATTTTTTACTTTCTTCACAACGTAACTAGTATAGTAATCCTTCTGTGTTCCACCCCAGTATTCGATATCATATTTAGTAAACACACGATTTAAGGTCCCTTAATCCAAAATTATACTCTCTGTGGGTGTAATCTGTCCATCGTTTACCATAACTCAGAAACAAAAAGGCTATGTAATACCAAACTTCATGCTTACGTTTAGCGATATTATTCTCCAATAAAAGGTTTGGTTTTGAAATGTCTTTCTCTCTTGAAATACACGTATCAATTGAATGAAAACATTAAGATTAATATTGTTACACAAGCGTTTTAGTAGATTAAAGTTTATTTTGCTAAAATACGATTGAAAACAGCCACTTACAAAGAACATTTAATTATTCAGAGTTGAGTTCGACGTCTTCTCTAGGGTTTGTTTTTATCAAAACAATTCTCTAAAGGTGTTCGGTGGTCGTAAACATGTGTGAATGTGCATTACACAAAACAGGTCCGCTACAGATAGTCGTAAATGCTTTATACGAGATGGGAATTTAGGTACTCGCACTGAAAGCTAAGCAATGATTGAAACATTTCAGTAATGAACTATTTTAAAGCACTGAACTCCAATATTAGTTAGGTTTCTGCTCATTATTCTAAAAACTTTTCTTACATAACCTTATTGTGGTATATACTTCTTGTTAGTCGAGATAAACTTTAATTTCACATTTACGCATTAGATTATATATATAAGAAGAATGCAATAGGCAAAAGTGATTTTAAAAAGGCATATTGCTATGTGATGACTAAGATTTCGTTCTCCTTTAATGACCAAAAGAGGAGAAACATAAGAATAAAGAACGAGTAACGACTTTATATTTGAGTTTATGTGTTTTAAAATTAAATCGTATAATAAGGAATATCTTAAACGCGTAGTTCCACAATTACCAGTAAGGCAAATGGCATTCATAATGAAGAGGTTATTGTCAGAAAATTGCCATATTTCGAGTGTCAGAAAATCATCTTAATCATAAGGTATTTTAATCTTGATATTATTGCGTCAGATTATTTTCTACATCACGTTCAAATTGCTTGTTATTTTCTGAAACTCGCACAAATCCACTCTCGCAATACCAGTTCGTATCTTTAAGAGGTAGAAAGTTCCCTTTAAATATAATGGAAGCTATCTACACCGCGACTGCAAGAAGAAATAGCGTAATTTAATGGAATCTCTTTTCTCAGTGACCAAATAAAATCTAGAAGCAACAAGAGAATCGATGAGAACGTCTTGATTGGAAAACGTGACTCTTTTGAAAACAAAATACCTTAGCAGACTCGAGCAGAATATGTAAATAAGACAAATTCAACTAAAATAAACGTGGAAAGTACAAACTGTGTTAGTATGCAGGTTTATGAGAAAGCAAATTAAGTATATTAACTGCCGAAGTCTGAAACAATGTTTCTGTTGCAATATATCTGAAGGAAGATCCGTAAAATACTTTATTTCGCGTCAGGTCCCCAACTTTTCGTCAGTGTTATCACGTATTCTGCTTTATATGTGCGCTTATCCTGGATAACCCCTTGAGGTTTCATGCTCAGAATGCCATTCAGGTTTCCCATTGTTCTGCCATCCCGTATTTCGGTGGGTTATATCGATGATTGATTCCATGAAATACGAGACAGCAGTAATGTGTGGTTAGAGTTGCAACCAAATTTGTTGCTGTGGGCATTAAGTAATTGTCTTTCATAAACTATAATGTCGATTCAATAGCCTATGTTATTCACATGCTCAAATGTTGTACAAATATCACTGAGTGCAGATCAAATTTAATCTAAGGTCAGAACATGAACTGAGATCAAAATAAAATTGAATTATATAAAACTAATCTAACATCATCCAGTCGCTGTTCAACTTTGATCCTAGTTCGTAACAACATTTGGACTAAAACAGGTAAAAATCGCTGCGTCCGGGCAGCAGTAGTCATGTGTTTTTTTAGCTTCAGAGGTATTCGACAGGGCGCGGTATGATAAGCAAAAGAGATCATCAGAGTGCACCCACGAAGGAAAAAAATTCATGTACAGTGTAACTAGGGCATAAGGTATACCAATTATTGCGTCAAAGAGCATTTATGTCTAACACATGTAGGTGATTATTTTATGATCTGCCTAGGATGTCCGACTTTCAGCCAAATTCTTCGAGATATGTAATATAACGTTTAAACATCGAATTATCTAGACAAAACATACAACATATAAAACGAATCATGATGGTTTGCTGGAGCATGTGTGCCTAGAGAGAAAGCTGATGTGGCTAACCTCCACTTCACGAGAGAGAGAGAGTCAAGGATGGGATATAACGGACCAGGCGAGAGATGTAATGGGTCTTTGTGTTAGGGTTATCATGTTCGCTTTACGGCAGAGATGCAAGTAGCAGCTGGACTTAGGATCAATTAACTGTGCCTTTCCAACCAACATGTGTTCACCCTCAGGGATGTACAAATGTGCACTTCCACTTCCTGTATTGAAACAGTCGCTGTTCAGATTTGTTGACATCAATAGTGATGCAGGACGAGGATAAAATAAGATTTCCTTCTATCTTCTAACCTCAGAAATCTTCAGTCGGGGTTGGGCCTTATCATGAAATTGTCACCGTGGTGCGAAGTTCCTGGGGATTCACTTCCCGAGCCTTAGTTGCAATTAAAACTCCTGTTCCCGCAGATAGTAGTTCGTTCAGAACAATAACCATTCCATTGTTTGCCGCCTACCTGTTCCTGAAGATTCGTTTCGGCAGTTCTGGTAGATTCCTTTTCTAGAACGTTCCCTTTGTATTCGGGGCCTATATAAGAAGCTGACAAGCACCCGACGTGCAGCCAAACGAAGTTGACGTTTAATTTACAGTGGATTTGAGTTAGGATAGGCAGTTTCAGTAGATAGTTTAGGTGTGGTTCTATGGATCAATTGTATTTTGTTCTGAATGCGTGAAAGAATGTGTCAAGTGTAATTTTGTGCCATGCTAAGTTCCTAAGTGATCAATAAAATGTGTCTAATAGCAACTTAATTTCCTCTCTCGTTATAGTATGCACAGCCTAGGAATTGAAATACTTCCTAATTTGCGAATCACCAACTCTGAATTGAAGGTTTGCTGCCCTGTTGCAGTCATTAGGAAGCGCAATGACGTGCCAGCATGTTGCCATGGTAGCTGAATTATTAGAACAATCATACGCAAGAAACCTTAAGTCATATTGGTGTCTGAAATTAAAATAATAACAAATAATAGTTGCTTATTTGAATACTTTAACCTAACATAGGGCTATTCAAAAGTATACGCTACTGATTTTATGATGCTGGAATGTTTGGTCTACCGTTGTTAATTTTTATACTGATTAAAATCATGAACATAACCTTTTCAACGTGAACTATGGCAATGGAGATAACATTACGTTACTTGGGAAGTTAGAGATCATGACGGGAGTTTCACTCAAGAATAAAGGAAATTAATTCGTAAGTCGTGATGAGTGAAAATAGGGAAGGGATGCACAAGGTTGGCAAGAATGCTCTGATTTCCACCACTCTTCGCCACAACATTAATAATAATAACCTTAGGCGTATCAGAGATCAATAATTTACTAAGAGAGTTTCGTGTCTTTTTTTTTTTAACATTTTCTCTCAGGATTCTTGAAAGCCTCGAGCGGCGCTGCAAAGCTGATGTAGGATATTTCGAGCATATATATATACTTAATGGTTTGCAGTATCTATAAAAAAGAAAAACGAATATAAATCTTAGTACATCAATATCGTATTTCTTGCTTTTCTTTACCGATATAGCAGCTATACTTAGGTAGGCAAGACGAGGTTTCATAAAAACATTTCCTGCCAATATTTTACCGCAAACACATGTTTTGAAGGCCCTGAATCCAAAAAAAGAGCCTTTGTAGTAGAGTTTCGGTACACGTGAGTCGTATATATTATCTGTCTGTATGTAGTTGTGAACTGCATAATTCTAAGCTTAAAAGCCCGATAAATACAAAATTTCATACTTAAATTCAATAACTTTGTATGTGGCACAGAGATTTTCAAGAAAAGTCCCACATCCCAAAAATAACTGCGTAAAACAGCTTTGATATTTATTTTCTCAAGTGCATGTGATTGTTTTGATTGAAATACATTTTTGTTGGCAATATATTCGAAACACTGTTCAGTATATGTTCAGTACTTTAGCTTTTAAACTGAGGACGCTTTTCAGTTGTTTCTTGTGATTGCGCGGAAATACTGTGAAACTTTTGGGCCAGCATTGATCTTGCTTTTAATATCTATTTCTATAAACGTTTATCTCGATTAACATGAAGTAAATAGAAAAATAGGAATGTAGGAATAATTTCTAGACAGTACCGGATGTAAGGGAAGTCATTACATTAATTTAAACACATTTTGTATCTTAAGTTTTTTGTCTCTGACCATTTCCTACGGAGATATTTTAGTTTTGTCTAAAACAAGCTGGCAACACTGCAGATTGTGTGGGTATCACTTTCCCTATCTCAGTGCATAAAAAAATTTCCTAAAGGTGAGTCTTAAGAACATAAACACATACCCTGTATTGTCCCTCCGTGTTTACTGTGCGAGTGTTGGCCAATCACAAGCATTAGCTCCGAAAACATTACACGAAAGCGAAACCGCCCGACCTGTTTACATCCAGGAACCACGCCAATTCCCTGACCAACTTCAATGGCACATTGTCGACTTGGTATGCCGTCACTTGTTTTGAGTGATTAATTATTTCGAAACCCTGTGTGATGTCCCATAACTACTATCGAAGCTATGTCAGAAATAAATTATTATACGCATTTTACAAGTAACAAACTGTTACTTTTGTACATTCTTGTGGAATTATGCATCGGATTTGGATAAAAAAACATTTACTTTTTCGAAATCGGCTGATCAAAGAACGAAATGTCACTAGACTTTTTTTGTCGTAATGCATCTATGAAGAACATATTATAACTGTCTATAGAGAAAGTTATTTCATAAGATGTTTTACCTAACCTATAGTTTTTGGAAGATAATGAAACTATACAACCAATGTATAATTCTATAATAGAACCCAGGAAATGATCTCCAATAGATATTACTAGTAACTCATGTTTAAATTTGAGATGAATTGATGTCTTAGAACAATCCTACAAGGATATACATGTAGAGTGCATTTTACAATGCACTCGACCGACTGCAGAACGCTAAAGCCTCTTTCAGCTTTACTTGTAGAACGAATTTATTCTGTTTTCACTTGTCCAATGCCCTGCGGATCTATACAGAAGGCTATAGAAAACAAATGTAAAATGTATACTTTTTATGAATACAAAACAGTAACAGATCTTTTCAATAATGGAAATGCTTTCAATACATTTTGTATTCACAATAACGCCTCAGGACTTTGTCCTTCAAGCTTTCGAAAATATCATACGTGTCTTCGGGGCGCTTTTTATCATTGATCGGAAGAGGAGAAAAAAATTATCCCCTCCAATTGCTCCAGCCTCTCTCTCTCTCTCCCTCCTCTGATACTGCGACGAAGTATTTCATAACTGTAATCTTCATTGCATTTAACAACGGCACAGCAGTTCAAATAACTATGTTTAATTTCTTGCTCAAAATTTAGGAGGTGGTGGCTTATTTTCGGACCACTACGGTACATGGTAGAGAAAGTGAAAATGATTTATCAACATAGAGACAAAGGAATATCCCAGAAAATGTGAAAAGATTTGCCGTGAATACGAAACAGTCACGAAGTAAGAAGTTAAAGAATGTAGGGGAACACGTGGTTATATGAGAGCGAAACTGTGACGCTAGACTGTCTCCCGTGGTACACATAAGACCACAACAAGCACGTAATATAGCGCAGTTTCAACACTAATGTTGAGGTTGTATTGCCCTATTAACTTCAGATAGTGCTCCAATGTCAGCTTGGCTTGCGGCTGAGAACCAGGCTTCTAAAACACGCCACAACACATGTGCTACAGATAAAGTTGCATGTCTGATAGTAGTTTGTAAGTTACTGTAGTTATTACTACCCGTAAATATCGATGGTTGATTTCGATAATTGCTCTGGCTAACAACCAGCTAGCATGAAAATGTTGGGAGAGCGAACTGTACCATTTTAAAACGACTCAAGTTTAATATCCAGTGGTCACGAGGCAAAGGTCGCTATAAGAAATGTGCTAAAATTACTTTGTTCCTATCTATAGGCAAGGAAAATACACGTTCTGAACTGCAGACTTAAAACGGTGTCATTAGCTAGCAAATCTACATATTTTAGAAGGTAATTTATGACGCTATCGTTGCAGATAAGCGCCAATGCTATGAATAAGTAGGTTAATGGGTCAAATAAAACGTTATTAATCACGTTGAGGTGATTTTATGGAACAATAGCTGGGTGGTTTTTACTTCGAGAATGGTGAATTAATCCCCATACTCGGTTGCGTGTTGGCCACTGCAATTTTACGCATGACTACCTTTTTAAGAGGAACCCTGCTCTTCTTTGTCCGCTGTCTCGGACAGACACGTGATGATAGTGTCCCCCTGGCGCACCTTCGGGTTCTCAGTAACCGCCAGTTGGACTTACAGAGATCCTGGCGGACGATAAGAGGCGATCGAAAGTTTTGAAATGTGTATCAGTGACAAATATAAACACAAAGATTTAAAGTTTTAGATTATAAGATAGGCGGCGCCGTGGCTGAGCAGTTAAACCGTTCACCTCACATCGAGATGGCCCGGGTTCGATCCTAGAGACCCACATGTGGTATTCGTGATGGAGGAAGTGGCGTCAGGGCGTGTTTTCTACGAGTTCTCCGGTTTCCCCCGCTACTCATTGCACCAATTGCTCCATCATAACCTTTCTACTCATCGATTTCGAGCACATTTCATACCATCCTCTTCCTCACTATCATACCTGGTGCTTGTTTGAGCACCGGGTCTTCACTCTGTCCGGTTCATAGATTCTTCTGCTCCCGACAGGCGTCTGACTCTAGGCACTGGTTGGTAAGTCCTAGAGGCTGTAAGATCTACATAAGGGAACGATAAGCAGGTAAAGAAGGAAAGTATTCTTAGATTTATCATTAAAAACTCCCTTTGGCTTAATTTTTGTGTAACTGGAGGTTTCATAATGTCAAACAGTAACATATTCTTAAGTGCAATTTTTTTATTAGGGATTCTTGCCTTTTCGAGTTCACCCTCATATTTGTTAATTGCATCTCATTAATACAAAACACATTTTTAATTACAAGAGGCATTTATTTTTAGCAACGGACCTAATTAGTGTATACCATTAATGTAAAACAAGAATGTACTTAATTAAAATTTTGTTTAACGTTGGTAGTGACGTTTACTTTAATGTCAGTTGTGCAGTTTCTTGAATTTAAACAACGATCATTATTTTAATTTATTATATAGCTCGTAATGTTTGGTTAATTGCGTTCTATACACTTTTTTTCTCTGGATAAATTCTGAATTAAATTAAGTATGCAACGTGTGTAATATTTATTTTCGAACATATATTGAAACATGTTTTCGTTGCAATTAATAATGTAACAAGAAATAACAGTAATGGAAGCAACAGTAGGTATAAATAAAGTCGAAAACTCAATTTGAGAGCAATAACCTAAAACGTAGTGCCCAAGGAACGCTTTGCATTCCTGTATGCAAAAGTGACTAATTGTTGCTAAAAGATTAATATCTTAACATTGACAGATTGCTTCCTTCACCTTGCATTGACTTAAATAAGGGAAAACATTACTATAGCTTGGTACTTGCCAAGCATTGCTTTCAAGTGTTTTGAGCCTTTAGCCTTTTGTTGGGTAAATATTTAAAAAAAAAACAAATTACTAAGTCAGTGTGTATCCTTTATATACGTTTACTAATGTTTATGAGACAGCTGGGTTTGCACAAATGTCTTTATAGGATTTCCTGATATTCTGATTAATAAAGTTTTTATTAATAAAGACTAAAATTTGGAAAATCATCCCTATAGTACATAGCCGTCAATATAAAGCCAATTTAGTTCTGTTGTTGTATTCATGTTATCCAAAACGGCTAGCGATTGAAGGGTTAAGCACCCAAATGCGGCAATAATAAACGTTTTATTTTAAAATATAGTTAGGCACGAGCTAACGGAATATTTAGTAATTCATCTTAATTACTTGATCATGATTGTGTACTGCGTATCTATGTCGTGATAGTCTCCGGCAGCGATATCAACATCTAAGATTTGTTGATGAATATGACAGCGAATGTTTATTTCTGAATGAATACAAACTTCCCTTTCATCTCTCTCCCATTTAGACATAGCGAAACATTCCTCCGAAGTAAATAAATCAAGACGTATGACGATACGGCAATGTTACGCTGTAATGCTTTCTGAATGTGCAATAAAATGAAATGGACCAGAAACTTCTGTTCTTTCTGTTCCCTCTCCCCGCACTATATTCAAGGAAACAACTGCGTTGAAACAAAACAGCAACAAATGGCGCCACGCTTGAAAAAAAATTAGGTTCCCTCCCCATTCCCTCTTGCTAGCTTAGCACATGGTGGGAAGGTAATTCTCGTTAGTGAGGCAAGAAATTTATATAAAAGAAGAAACAAAAAGAATCTGTAGCAGAAGCAACTTGGAATACAAAGGCGAAAGGAAAAGAAAGTACGCAAGAAAAAAAAAAGTTGGTTGAGTCGAAGCTTGAGTTAAAATTGCAAGCGGGAAGAAAGGGCATATATATGAAAAGAAAGACAGCCGGATAATATCCAGAACCATCAAAGTGTAAAAGAAGAAAAGGAAGTAAAGCAAATCAGGGAATAAGACAAATGAACAATATAGAGACCTTTTTAGATTGAGCAATACCATTCTTGAATACGAAATGTGATATTTTACAGTGAAGCATAAAGCGTAATACTGGCATAGAAACTCTAAAATGCAAATCCTGAACCACATTAACTTAAGTAGATCATTGTTTGGAGGGTCTCTTTTAAGCAAACATTGTTTTCGTAACAGAATTTACGCATGAGTTATACTGAAAAAAATAGTTAGAAAGTAAAATATAAGCTTAATGAACTCTAAAGTATAATCGCCATATATTAGCTTAGAAGCTGGAAGCCAAGATGTAAATTCTGTCCTTGTTTGCCTATGGTGAGTGTTCGTGCATGAGTTTAGAAAGCGCTAGATATGCACTGAGGCAGAAAAATATGAATAGTTACAGAAAGGCCTTGCTTAGAGTATTCTCTCTCGCACTGTATGCAGCGTCCCATCAGTTTTTTAAAACGATGTGAACACTGGAGTGTACCGATGAATTTACATGGAGTTTTCTGAGTAACTAGACGATGTAGAGCTCAGTCAAGGATATTTTCCGCAGGACGGCGCTACGTATCATACATTAAATGAATCCATGGCACCAACTGTAAGCTTTAGATAATTTCCAGAATCCTGTGGCCGCCGAGATCTTCGGATTTGACACCGCTAGACTTCTTTGTATGGGATTACTTAAAAGACAGGGTTTATGCCACGCGTCCCCAGACACTGGACGATCTGAAACACAACATTACACAGGAGATTCAAGCTATTGACATTAGTCCTCCGATTGGCCAGTAACATGGAGTAACTGTTGAATGTGCCTTATGCAGGATGGAGGACATATGCATTTTCTCCCAAAATTCCTCTGCATTTCAGGTATAGTTGGGGCGCTCATTGGCTTTCCAGTTCGGCTTTTTCGATTCTAGCTTTGCGGTAGCTTGACAGATAAATAAAGCAGTCGCTTTGTCAGGAACTGGAAAGCCGACTTTCGTCCGAGCTATATAATAAGTTGTCACTAGTAAAACTCGTTTCGAAACAATTGAAGAAATAACCGTCTTAGTTCTGCATAAATCACACTGTATTTCCACTTCAGTATTTACCATGGCGACTGAAGGAAACAAGGAAAAAACCCCAATCATACTGGTTAGCCACGGGATTTGAACCCGAATCCTCCCCCTCGGTTATTTGAAGGAATCGTTTCAACATTGTGACATTAAATCTTTAGTCTTTCAAGTGTTTTAAAGTATTCACGATTTCTAGAAGAGAATTTTTCGTTGTTAAGCAAACAGAAGTCCATGCAAATTGCTTTAGGGGTGTGGAAGGGGAGTTTAATAAGTGCCTTTGTAATACACGATGTCACCGTCGCTCGTTATATTCTATTGTCACCGTTCTTTGTAATAACGGTTAATTAAGAAAATGTATTTAAAGCGTTAAATCCGGACCTGCAGAATTCGAGTTTAATTTTATGTTACACGAACTGTACATAAATTAGTGACATTGAGGGCAAATAACGCGATTTTAATGACAAGTTTTCTTGCTCTACATTTGCCTTACGTATTTATTTCTTCTTGCTGCTGCTTTCCGCACCAGTTTCTTTAAGTGCTTTTGCTCGGTGTGCTTTCACTTTCCAGGAAAAATCTGGTTCTTAATTTTGAAAAGTACAAGAGCTGAAAATAAAATAAAAGTAAACATGAGAAGTAAAACGAACTTAAATTTTAATTACTTTCCTGTTCGTCGTGCCCCTGCTTTGTCCCATGTTTATTAGTTGCTTTTCTCTTTGTGCTTACGTCATTGCGGAAACTGCTGGGGACGTGTTCGCCTTGGGACTTTCTCTATCGTTAAGAAATAAACTACGGGGTTTAGTACAAGTTCTTGAATAGGGCCAGCTTCCTTTACGATTTGCTGAATAAGTACCAAAACACTTGGCTCAAATATATATGCTGCATTATTTAATTTGTTCATTCTGCGTTTCTATTACTGCAGATATGGTTTGATATTTCTATGTGGATGCAGCTGCAGCTTTTCAAAATTATCAATATAGCTACTATTAACCAGATTTTTGCACCACAGAAACCCAAGATTCTTTGCTTTGTCGTAAAAAGCTAACTAGCTCACATAGCAAACATAACCTCGACAAACAAGCTTCATATTAAAAGTAAGCCCTTCTCCTAATATGGCCACTTAGTAATGCTTACCATGTATGGTATTATTCGACGTCAAACTTCATTTATTTGCACTATTCGTTTGAAAGGCAACTGGTAATCTTAAAATACTTTGAGAAGGTAATTAATTTTTGCAAAATTGTGTATTTAAATATGTACATAACTTACTTTCTCCTTTTTATAAGTATTTCACGATAGGGGTCATATTTGGAACACTTTTGTTATCAGTAAAGAAATGCCGCTTTCTATTTTTTACTTTCTATATTTTGAGACCTCCTGAATCCTCCCCCCCCCCAAAAAAAAAAAAACATTTCTAGAAAAAGGTCTGTGTGTGTGCGTGTGTGTGTGTGTGTCTGTGTGTTTGTTAGGCTGTGGACACCATAACTCAAAAAAGAAAAGCAGGTTAAAAACCAAAGTTAGCAATTAAGTTTAATATCTTTCAAGGATGCCACACGAAGATTTTGAAGAAAATAGTCCCACCCTAAACTAACTTTTACATGGAAAATTTTGATTTCCTTGAAAATGGCTCTAACGATTTTGATTAACATGCCATATGTTTGAGATATTTTTATGGCAAATAAAATGAATCTCTTGAATTCTCTGGCTATGACCCCTGTTGTAGTATTTACTCTGGACGACCTTTCCATAACTGGTAAACCGTTAGACCAAATCATACAATACAAAATATGTAGATCTTGCTAAAATAGGCAATTTATATCTGAATAAATTTTATTATAGGGTGAACCTTTTCGGAGATATTCCTTGTTCTGTGTGTGAGTTTCAGAAAACTTAAAACTTTCGTGAAATGGAACATCGTTGTTCATTTTTTTATACGTTAAGTGTGCAAAGAGAACTGAATCTCAAAGCCTTAAAAGATTTGACTATCGCACAAAGCCTACTGTATTCTTATATTCCCTTTGCAGCTACAAGGAAATAAACAATACGATAATTTGTACAAATGTTTATCTTAACTAACACGAAGCAGATATAGGAACAAGAGTTTGCAAGAATGGTTAGTACAAGAGTAGAGAAAATCATGTGAGTGCAACACATAAGATTTTTTTTTATTTTATCATTACATGTTTCCTAACTTCTAAATCAAGTCGTTATTACAGTGGCCTTATATCTAATTGTAAGCTTACATGAGTTTATAACAAAACATGAATTGCTTTTCATGCAAACTGAATGAGAGAATTATAAACAATAATAAAAAAGAGAGCCATATTTGTGCACCCTATCCATACTATATACCATGTAAAATTTCAAATCCAAATTCCATCGGAAGTATACGTTTTGAGATCTCCGGCACCCCAAAAAGCGTGACAAGACAACGTTTCCATAAAAATCCCCCACTAAAAAAAAGCCTTTACTCGGAAGAATGTTGCCTATTTTTTATGGTATAAAATGAATCTAACAATTTTGCTTACAAATGTAACAAAGTTACATACTGTGAAAAATTAAATAAAGATCATAAATTTACTATGATTATTTACAAAGTCCTCTTCAAAAGGATTGAATTTTACACATGACCAATTTGAACACGCAAATTCTATTAAATATTTTTTTCCATTGCATTACTCGTGATCGAAATATATTACATGCTTCAATATTCCCGAGTACGTATGTCAGCTGACGATATATCATTTACAGCCTGTCGAAAGAAAAACCCATTTTCACTCAAAATAAGTATAAATGTAGAAGAACAAAACGTTCTTTATGGCGCACATATTTGCCAAGGTAGAGTTTCTCTCCAGGGCATTTTTGAATTAGATTCGAGTCTGATCCATCCAATTACGAACTAGGGGCTTTTGCACCTGACACGTCGAGATTCTGTACTTTAATGAATAGAAAAGACTAATTAATAGTTTTAAAATGAGAGAATATTCTGCATTCCTTTGAATCAAATGTATTTATTAAGGCTACCACGAGCAGCAGTATGAATTATGGTAATGACCTTTGCTGCGCAACAATCTGTACTTTCGAAGTGCTACCCCGCCCCATGGTCAGCTGTAAACCCACCCCTGTGCGTTCCCAATTTAAGCCTGCTGCCTCTGTTACCCAAAGCTTAGGCCTGGCACAACTAAATATCTGCAAGTCAGAAATTTACGCCAAACTTCATATTTGGAACTAAGCTTTACAGGGGAAATGTTGCTTTATTTGTTATTTTCTCAATCTGCAGTTAAGTCATATCCAAAATTGCTGTGAAAAATTGACAACGTGACAAATCCCACTCCTGACACCAGAGTGACAAATGACCTTTTTTTTTTGTGTAATTTCTCTTCTCGTTAACACAGTCTACAGTTTTTCGTGGCTTTAATGATCACAGCTGTTTTGTCCTATTCTTATCTTAACAGTACTTTGCTGTACTTCTGTGTCTCGCACTGCCTCCGAACTCCCTTACACAACAAACAACTCCGACGCGACGACTCAAGTTCTAAAATTGTCTCTGACGACATATACATTCTCCCAACGAAGACTCCACTCACACACACAAACACACGCTTAAAACTTCTTGATGTCAATCGAGATAAACATTTGTAGAAATTATCTCATTACTAATTTTCTTATAGGTGCTAGGGGAATATGAGAATACAGTTGGCTTTGTACGATAGTAAAATGTTTTAAGGCTGGTGGCTATATGGAGACTTTGAAATTAGGCTGTCTTTGCACGGCCAACAGATGGAAAAAGTGAACAGCTATTATTCTCTTATTGACACGAATAATAAGGAATATCTCCAAAATGGTTCACTCCACAACAAAAATACATTCAGAAATGAATTGTGTGTTTTAATAAGATACGAGTTTTTATAATAAGATTTAGATATCTCTCAAGGTTTACGAGCTATACAAAAGTCATGAAAGATAAACAGGATCACATGGAATATAGTGAGAAAGTTCTAAATATGCATTTCATTTGCCATAAAAAATCTTAAACATATGGGACTTTAATCGAAATTGTTAATTTTTAGAATATAAAAAGTTTCCATGTAAGGAGTACTTTAGGGTGGAGGAAATACCTCCAAAATCTTCGTGTCGCATCTTTGAACGTTAAATTTAAATATTAAGTTTGGTTTTCAAGCGACACACACACACACACACACACACACACACACACACACACACACACACACACACACACACACACACACACACACACAAACAGCTGTACTTATCTATATATTTTTTTTTAATTCAGGAGGCCTCAAAACATATTCTGATGAAATATCCATATCGAATTTTTCGGTCAAATACAATATTTCCCCCTCTTACTATACCTAGTAGAGAAAGCAAAAACTGGGTGCTTTTGCCGTCTCGACTAGCTGATATAGACGAAAATGGGTAGCACGAATTTTTCTCGAAATTCACATTTTCTCGAAACTCTCGTAAGTAAGCTGGTAGCTGAAACTCACTCACAGAATTTGGACATGCTTTGTTCTACCGCGGCCTTTCTCATTTTTATTCATGTTTACCCACCGCGCAGTGATGTGGAGCATCTTGACTGAATATTTGAGGCGTACAGCCGCGGCCTATGTCACATTATTATAAGTTTTCATCTGATTAAGTGTATTTAATATTTCATAATATTCAGTAATTAGTTATATATTTCTTAAGGTTCTACTTTTGATGGTTATTAACTCTTCTTAATTCTTCTTCTTGTTTGGAAAGTGCCTATAAGGACGTGAACTACTAGAGCTTGTAAGCGCCAGTGTTCTCCAAGTAAATTTCTGTTCTGTACAAGGCGCCATTAATTACGTCACGCACATATAGCTAATTATTGCTTGGGCTTATCTCTCGCTCTACACCAGCTATGTTATTTCGTGTTCTGCTGCTCAATACTGCTATTGCATGCTGAAGTTTTGATAAGTGAAACATTTTCTGATTACCCCAAGCTTGCTAACAAGAATACTTAGACACGTTTGCTTTGTATAGGGTAAAACATATATTTTGAAATGACATGAGAAACCGAGGCGCCTAATGACCGCCGCTGTTTTGCACAAACAACAGGATTTTATTGATTTCGTTCTGTGTTGAATATATTAAAACATTTAAAACATTGACACGTTCAAACCGCAAGGCTAAAATTGTTTAGTATTCTTCTGAAATAAATGTTCAACGATACCAATCTATAGAACCTCCGAAATCCAAATTTGGTGTCTGATTATTGAATATTTTAATACAGCAATCAGTTCAATTAATGTTCCAAAGAAATTAGGTTTTTATACTTTTTTATCGTTTTGAAAAATGAATTGCTTTACAGCATGATTTATGTTTACTTTCTCTACTGGTAAGTAGGGGAAGTATTGTATTCCACCCAAAAATTCGATGTCGAGATTTCAGCGGAAAGAAATGTTTTGAGACTCCCTGAATCCAAAAAAAAAAAAAAAAAAAAAAATGGATTTTTAGAAAAAGGTCCGTGTGTGTGTCTGTGTGTCAGCCTGTGGACAGCGTAACTCAAAAACGAAAAGTACTTTAGAAACCAAAGCTAGTATTTAGGTTTAATGTCTTTCAAGGATACAACACGAAGATTTTGAAGAAAATCGCCTCACCCTTAACTACCCTTTACATGGAAAGTTTTTCGAAAATTTTTATTTTCTTGAGAATGGTTCTAACGATTTTGATTAAAATGTCATATGTTTGAGATATTTTTATGCCAAATGAAATGTATATCTTGAATTTTCTGGCTATAGCCCCTGTAGTGGTATTTATTCTGGACGACTTTTACATAACTGGTAAACCGTTAGAGATAGACCAAATCATACTATACAAAAAATGTAGATCTTGCTAAAATACACAATTTATGTCTGAATAAATTTCCTTGTAGGATGAACCATGTCGGAGATATTCCTTGTTATGTGTTTGAGTTTTGGAAAACTTCAAACTTACGTGAAATGGAACATTGGTTTTCGAACTTGTATAATTTTAGAGCGTGATGTGATTTTGCTTCAAAGGTCATAACTTTGGTTTTATTTTCAGACATTTTCTGGTTATATACTTTGCCTTTTAAGTCCAAACAATGTAGAGGAATTTTAAAATAAAATTTCGTCTTTTGTATAATTATTTGTCCATCGGCAAATATTCAAGTGTTTAAAAACATATTTTAGGTGTCATTTTGATTCCCAAATTAACATCTTGCTTCCCTTGTCTAACGATGTTGTCGATATGTATGAAGTGGGTTTTCCTGTGGTTGCCCCATGTCATTTAGGCGAATGCTGGGGTACATTTATCTCTTGTCCACGGATTGGTTTCCCTCCATTTCTCATCTTCCTCCCTTGTCATCTTACACGTTTGGTTGGTGGCGCGGTACGTTCCCACGAATGCGGACAGATGGCACAGTTGCTTGCGCTCTGGAACCTTTACCCTAGCCCTTCCTGCAAGTTGCTGCCCGGGCCGCAGAGGTCACCTCGTCGCCCTCTCCCTGTGTAGACGAAACACCAGCTGTGCGCCAGGTGTGAATATCTGACTGTTAGCGACTTCCGTGCGTCTCTGCGCTTCTCTAGCTCCGCTCTCTGATAAGCCTACGATCTCACTTCGCCTCATCTCTTCCACCTGGGTTTATCTTCCAAAAGCTGCTTGCCGGGGTCGTAGTAGGTTGAGGTGTCCCCCTCCGTTACTACACACCCATACACATAGACATACTTCTGGTGGTAATTCTCACGGTAATAATCACGTTGTAAATGTCGGGCTTTTCGTTTTTGCCCTCTTCGGGTGTCACTAACCAATAATGTGGGTGCCAAACAAACTAGTCCTCTGATTATAAATAAAAATGTATATTTTCACATTAACTTATATCGTGCGAGCTGTATGGCTACAACCAAATGCAATTATTGAGTTACGAGTCACGTAGTAGGCTGTGATACACTGAAACATTACCCTAAATTTTTTTTTAATTACACTGAAAATTAATTGCATGCCCTATTCATTTCCCTAGTGGTAAAAGTCTCGTTGTTTGGAGTTATTTAATATGTACCATTTACACAACAGAGGTGTGTTAAATACAATTTTACGGCACGGTTCATCAATGTTTACAAAAATAGTCTCTTGGTATAGCAGAATTATACGCTGTGGTGAAATTCCATCTGCACGCTAATGCACGAGCAGGATAATCCTGTTTTGAAACTGGATTAGTCCATCGAAGGTGCTGATCGACATGGTGTTATGCATGCAAGAGCCTATGTGATTAATCTCTACAGCTAGTGTGATTAGAAGCTTTGGCATAATCCTAACACTGGAGTGACAAATGTTTTGTCACAAAAATACTGAGATTACTCTTAGCCAAATTATTTATTTCACCATTTGTCGTGTGATGTGTACCTCTGCAATTTAGTGGCGAAGTGTGATTTTAAAAAGCTTCGAGATTTGCGTACTTTCAAGCTACTTTTCCATTAACGCAAAGTTAACCTCCGTTAACGACTGTGCTTTCTGGTTGACTTTTAGAAGAGAAATAAAATGCCAGAAGGAAGTAAATAAAAGTGTTATTTTCTCACAGTGGTGTCAGGAGTGGAATGTGTACCTTTGTTATGATATATAGAATAATGCGGTATATAAACGGAAATTTCTGTTTGAATACAGCGTTTATCCTGAATATCCTCACACTTGCACACGCATAACATGCGACAAAGATCTTATACTTCATCATTACAGCAGTTGGCAGCAGATTTATAAAAGATCGGATTATTGGAGACGGCGTCAAACCTAAAACATACAGAGAGAGGCATCAAAACAGAACTGAACTTCTATTCCACACGATACAATAAAGGGGAAATAAGCCCAAAAGTTCTTCGTTGAACATAACACGTGTTAAATTCTTTGTGCTAGTGGGGTCCATGTAGATGACGACGTAAGAGTAGAATTGCACTACCATGGCTACGACAGTACATAAATAACGTAGTACGACTTTCGGTGGCATTGGTAGAGAAAGGAACATAGAACAAAATACAACGAATTAAAATATTTAATAAGAAGTCTAAACATTGTAATCATCAAAAACTATGTTAATGACTTTGATCTGTGTAATCAAAATATATTATATAATATAATTACTCGTTATCGCTCTTTCAACTGTATTATACTTAGAGGAGGATCCCTTTATATACCGTCCCTAAATTTAGAGAAGGTTCAAAACCGTTTCCGACTGCTAGAGGAATCTAGTAAGACATGATCAAAAAATCTAACTGATCCGAGTAGTCGCACTGGCTGCAGTGGTGGTTCAAAAGCATGGACACCCTAACCATAACCCATCCATTTATGTTCAATACTGACTATATATAATCTAAAATCAAAATAAAAAGATGAATTATACATATAATTATAGAATCTCCAAAATAGTAAAAACAATACAAATTCTAAAAATAATGAAATACAATTTGGCGCCCGCAACAGACCAGTTATTGTAAGCTATTTCTGTATTGTATAAAAGCTCACAATACAATATGGTAGTAACACCCAAACTGTGCACCCTTTGAAAATAAATTAATTTATGTCTCAACACGATCGAGCACGCCCACAGAGGGGTCACAAACAGCAAACGGCGATAACCGTCAAGGGAGAAAGCTTACCAAGCCAGGAAGGCACTCTAGAATCCAGCACACGACTGGTTCCACCAAACAAGGTTCTGATACAGGTGAGCTCGGATCGAAAGCCACGCTCCTGGCGGCCAAAAAAGGTACACTGGGAGACCGACATCTCTGAACTAGGGTAAAAGCAACAGACTGTCAGCTCAAGCATTTAAGTATCTGTTGTTAATAACGTAAAGTAATACACTATTCAAAAGTAAACAATGCATTAATAATAGTGCAAAACTGGTCGTTATAACACATGTTTGCTAGAGTGAAATTCCAGGTTGTGTATTTTATCACAGTATTGTATAGGAAGGGAACAAGGGGTAAAGTGCTTTTATAATATGCTCCAGCTTTCGATGGAAATAAAAAAAGATATGGAGTGTCGAAGCGTATTTGTTACTTTTGCAGATGCTTATGAACGTAACTTTAGCGCTTTGCTGGTTTAAAAATAAAACCCTGTTTTAAAAATAAGAGTATTTATAATGTAATAAATAGACGACTTGGAGAGTTAAATGTAGTTGCATGTATTTCGGGGAAGTCTATATTTTCCAAGTTTAAAGGTGACTTCGACACTGTACCAACTCTCGCTCTGTTAAAATAATGGCGATAAAACGGGTGTCGACTGCATTACAGTTTACAAAACAAATGCTGTTAGAAAATATGTAGTACTCTGCTTGCTGCAGTAATTCGTGCTTTAATGCACGCGCTGTTTTTTACAGTACATTTTGAAACACCGTTCTTTATTTAGGGAGCTTGTTTCCCGAGCACTGGCATTTTTATGTTTTAAATGGCATAAAATTCCCTTTCCGAATAAACAAACTCAGTAGATAAAATATTATATTCAGCTCCAATTTCGTGATTTTAAAAAGCAAACACAAGCTGTTTCAGATATTATTTTAAAGAAAGAAGTGGGGTAGCATATTTAGAGTGATGTATACAAGTTCACCATTTTTTCATAGTAAAAAAGACTTTGTTTCATGCAGCTTGTTTATTTTTAGAATGTTTAAGCAAAAAACTGTTACGATGCGAGGGAATAAAGTATTGTTGTATCCTTTAACAAAAGCAGAGAAATAATTTTACCATTTTCCACTCCGTATAGTGAAGAAAACATTTGGAAGACATGCCAATTCTAAGCTAGTACCTTCACATACGAATGTGCCCTTTCAAGTTGTTTACTTTCTGTACACCACAAGCGCACCAGAAGTACCACTGTCTTCAATTACCAGTGAAAATATCCGCATTTATACAGTAAAGGTATTTACCCTGCTTAGATAAAATAAATACTGAAATTGACATTTAAGTTCTGTATCTTCAAATTGTAGCCAACTTAAGAATTTCAAGAAAATATCTGTATTTCAAACGATGCTTTATATGATAAAATGTGTCATATAGAGTTTAAGATTAAAATATCTTGGATATACCAAACGAAGTTTTGCATGCCCAAAAGATTTTGTATGGTTGCTTTTCTGTGAATCACCTATGATATTTACCTCCAATTTATTTCTCATGTCAGGTAAGGAGTTAAATTTCAAGTCAGCATACAGGACTGGCTTTTTATTAAAAATTTGTCTTTTGGCTTCACTGTAGTCTTGTACTAACCATTCTTACAAACTTTTATTCCTTATTCCTATATCTTCTTCCTGTCAGATAAGATAAACATTGACAGAAATTATCTTATTTACTTGTAGATGAAGGGGAATATTGGAATACAGTCGGCTTCTAGCGATAGTTCAGATTTCGTTCTCTTTGCATTATTAACGTATAAAAATGAATAGCGACGTTATATTTGACAGAAGTATAAGTTTTCCGAAACTCACATAAATAACAAGGCATATCTCCGAAGTGGTTCACTCTACAAAAATTTAATTGAAACATATGTGTATTTTAGCAAGATCTACATTTTTCTGTAGTAAAATTTAGTCTATTCTTACAGTTTACCAGTTATGCAAAAGTCATCCAGGGTAAATACGACTACAGGGGCTATAGCTAGAAAATTCAAGACATACATTTCATTTGTCATAAAAATATCTCAAGCCTAAGGAATTTTAATCAAAAAAGCCATTTTCCAGAAAATAAAAAGTTTCGAAAAATTGTCTATGTAAAGGGTATTTAAGGTGGAGTAATTTTCTTCAAAATCTGGTGTTGCATTCTTGAGAGACATTAAACTTAAATGCCAACTTTGGTTTTCAACCGACTTTTCGTTTTTGAGCTATGCTGTCCACAGACTGATAGACAAACGTGGAACTTTTCTAAAAATACTTTTTTGTATTCAGAAGGCCTCAAATCATATTTTTCCTGTGAAATCTCGAGATGGTTAGACCGCTCGCCTACCAGCTAGGCGGACCGGTTCAATCCCAGAGACCCTCATGTAGTATTTGTGGTGGACGAAGCGGCGTCTGGGCGGGGTTTCTCTGGGTTATGCGGTTTCCCCCGCCACTCATTCCACCAATTGCTCCATAGTCCTCTGTTTCGCCTACATGTCATATAATTCTCTACCTCAATCTCTTACCTGGTGCTGGGCTGACCACCCGTTTCCAGATCCTCACTCTGTCCGGTCCATAGGTTCTTGTGCTCCCCGACAGGTGTTTAACTCTAGGCACTGACTTGTAACTCCTTGAGGGTGTAATTGTTACATAAGCGGAGGATAATCAGTTAAAGAGAAGTTTGTATAAGTAGGTCTGCCTTACTAGATTATTTTTTAAATATAATATACTGAACATATCTGGTTACTTTATCTACTACTTAATACAGGTACGGGAAGTATTGTTTTCCAACAAAAAATTCGATGTCGAGACTTAAATGGAAATATATGTTTTGAGGCCTCTGAATCAAAATAAGCATTTTGAGAAAAAGTTGGTTGAACTCAGATTAACTATTATGCACCTTAAATGTATAGCCTCTTTGTGCCTCTTTGTAAGAAAGGCCATAATAATCCAAACTTCACAATATTCTTTACTTGCCACATATTTCGCTTTTCAAGTCGTATGAGTAAATGAACCCTTCTCTAGTAGGCAGTGATTCCAAGAATCGAAGCTAGAATCTCTGACTTTGAAGCCAGTGCTCACAGTAATGGTAGAAGAATCTGTTGTCATAACGACAGTTCTTCAAAGAAACTGCATGCCAACCTACTTTTCTTTGAAAGAGGAACGTCATATAATGTATCTCAATTTAGAAACATTTCTTTATTCTGATCGGCAGTTGAATTCTGAAAAGCGAGAAATGAGATTCAAAATGGGAGTTCCACGACCAGTGAATACTTCTGGCAATAGGAGGATTTCTGTTTTAGATTCAAAGTTTGGGGAGGTAATTCTGAAAACATCGTATAGCCCCTTGAGATCAGCCCAAGAAGCTGGCTTGGAGTTGTTCCCATTTCTCCGCAGCTCTGAAAGAATATCTAGGAGGAAGAGACAAGATATCCACGATCACTACCAAATGCCTCTTCTTTCAGACATTGTTTCCAATAAGACAATAAAATTCAATCACTGTATTAAAAATTGAATAATGTCTACATGTTTATATGGGAATATTTCCATTCCATCCACATTGTTAAGAGATATTGCTCTTTGGAAGAATGGACCTGGATATGGCAAATGTCGTTCCTCTCAATTTTCGTCGCGTTTTAAGCTCACATGGGCAAAGAGTGAGTGAGTGAGTGGTTAGGGTTTAAGGGCCCGTCGACAGCTAGGTCATTAGAGCCCCACATGGGCAAAGATAACTCAATTATCTGACATGATAGCAACTGCCTTAAATTGTATAATAGGGTAGCAACTAACCTAGATTTTATTTGTCTTCGCTTTTGTTAAATCATTTCATTTTGCCGCAGCTTAGCAGTTCATCTTTGTGCAAATCGTCATTTATTGTGAACTTATGACGTAAAACAGCGGTTCAATAAGTTGTGAAGAACTTTACTTACGTTGTGCATACCTTTATTTCCTTGTGCTCAATCTTTTAATAAAATTATCGGGTGCTGCACTCCCACGACTTTCTCTACTCTTGCATAAACTATTTTTCAAACATTTATTGCCTTATCTACTTTATATTAATCGATATAAACGTTTGTAGAAGTTATCTCATTGCTAACGAAGATAAATGGATAACAATCTCCCATTTGTTAACGTCTATAATTATTGCAAAATGTTTACAAATAACAAAAAATATCTCTGAAATGGTTCACTTCAAATAAAAGATAATTTAATATAAATTGTATGTTTTAACAAAATCTACAGTTCTTGTATAGTAAGATTTGATCTATGTCATCAGGACTACATGGGCTGTAGTCAGAAAATTTAAAAGAAATATTTAAGTCACATAAGAATATCCTAAACATGTGGCGTTTTAATCAAAATACTTAGACCCACATTTGAGAAAATAAAAGCTTCCAAAAATTTTTCCATATAAAGGTTTAGGGTGGAGGAATTTTCTTCAAAATCTTCGTGTCACATCCTTGAAAGATATTAGAGTTTGGTTTTTAACCGACTTTTCGTTTTTGAAACAGACATACAATGAACGAGAACTATGATCGTAAGCGTCTTACTAAGTCTGAAAAAGCAATATATATATACGACTACCACCACCTCCACCACCCTCCCCTCCCCCCCCCCCCCGAAAAAAATGAAGGTGATGACTGAAGGTTTGAAGAACACGTGTATGCATAAACCTCAAAATCGTAAATTTGATAACTTTCCAGTCATTTTTCAATCCCAGGCTTCCTTAACCATCGAGCACCATTACTTTATATTATGGCGTGCTTTCCAGAGTTATTTGTTTTTCGTAAAATCAATCGCTATGAGGCTGACGTAAGAAAAGAAATACGAAGAATGAATAAAAGGGGTAGACAGTTGAGAATATTCTTAAATGAGGTTCCAGGATTTGTAAAGAAGTAGATATATGGCAGACCATCGGAGCGAGATACAAATTGCATTTCTGTGCGCTGCAAAATCCCCTTACAAATGTATCCATCCGTTTCAACGATATTACAGATAAAGCAATATAGGCCACTGAATGAATGCAATACACAAATCTCCGTCTAGTCTGGAATATACGGCGAGACAAGTAAACAAATAAAATACAATCGTATCACTCTTACACAGGAAGAAATCATTTCTCATTAAAGGCATATTCAGTTTGTCAAAGCCACGGATTTATGTAAATTGATATTTGTGGATTACAAAGGAGCTGCAGCTGAAATACCCAACTTATCAAAACCTAACGCGGCTGTTCAATTTAAGATGCAGACAAAAGACCGATATAGTAAAAATAGACTTGATGGCGCGCCGTGGCCGAGCGGTTAGAGCGTTCGCCTACCACCTAGGCGGCCCGGGTTCAATCCCAGGGATTTGTGGTGGACAAAGCGGCGTTTGGGCGGGTTTTCTCCGGGTTCTTTAGTTTCCCTCGCCATTCCAACAATTTCTCCATCATCACCTTTCAGATCATCAATTTCGTGCATGTCATATTATCCTCTTTCTCATTCTCATACCTGGTGCCACCCGCTTCCAGGTATTCACTCTCTCCGATCCAAAGGTTACTGTGCTCCCCGACAGCCGTCTGACCCTAGGTACTGGCTTCTAAGTCCTAGGGGGGTAAATCCTACATAAGGTGAGGATAATTAGATAAAGATTATGGGATTAGCATGACTGCCTCCCACTCAAGAGGCGCCGAATTCGAACCTCGGTAAGGGTACTAACTTACGAACCGGCTGGACGGTGTTTTGCCTGAACACATTTTCGGCGCTCGTTGTCGTCTGTCGCTATCATAGAAAGGCGCGGATGAAACAATACATTGTTGGGTTTTTCTTCTAAACTTTTGCACAAAAGCACAGTTCCCTTCTACTGACTTCAACACGGACTACAACTCACACTGAGTTGTGATATTACAACTCACACTGATTTCTTCTCGTAGTCTTGACTCAGTCCCTTCATTGTCTTTCTTCACTTTCTGTCTGCCATACACTGACTCCGACAGTATGATCATTTCACTTCCACGCGACGTATCTTTCACGGTGATAATACTACACACACACGCGCGCGCGCACAGAGCTGTCTCACACTCACTGACAGACTGACCGACTCATATCTGTAACTGTAACTCTGTCTTTGTCTCGCCTCCTTATATAGTGAGGATAACGGTACCATATCTTTCTCGAACGCTAAAAACACGCCGGCCGCCGGATACCTCTCGGAGGTTCCAGCAATCCTTTGTGTTTCCGCTTAATTGTTGCTAGTCACGTGTTCGCTCACGTGAGCGGTGTCGACAAGCTTGACCTTGAGTACCTTTCTGGGCAACCCGGCCCCGAATATCACTTGTTGTGTTCCCGCTGCCGTGGAGAGTCTATAACGGAGATCGCTAATATCCTATTATGGCTACCTTCATTCTCCCTCAGATACTCATGTCAATGCAGTACATGAAATAGCTTTATGGTTGACACAAAATTTAATGGCTGGTGGCTCAACACAGCATCCAATGAGAAGCTTGTCTTGCCATGCATTGTTGTGTAGTTAAATACGCTATGAAGCCTGTGACATAAATATAATTTATTTGTGCAGCAGGAGACAATACTTCTTTTATTATGAATGTAAACTTTAGAAAAGTAAATTGAAAATAACCACTTGGATATTTTATGAATATACAGCGCGAACGCTCCTATCATTGTACTACAGGCATACACCGAACGTGATAAATAATTTACGGGGTTCTTCACGAAGTAAAATTAACCCAAGCGTAAAGCACTTTTCCATTCTGTTAATGATGCACTGGATGTAAAGCAGAGTACATTTTTAAGCGTAAACATGTTTTTGAAACTTTGCTCATAATAAGATGCAGAGTTTAAAAAGGATTTTTTTTTCCGACTTGGCGAAGTACCTGACGAAGTCTGGGAACTCCCATGTTCCTTAAGTGGTGAATAAATGTTGAAAGAAGAAGGTGCTGGAGTGAGCAAAGTTGTGGGTTAACAGATTCAACCATCTTTCTGTACAATTTTCCTGTTTTCCCATCTTCTTTGTGTAAGATGCACTTATAATTTTATAGTACAGTTTATTTTGTATCTGCTTAACGGATTATACTTTTTAGACGCTTGCTTTCTTAACAGGGAAAGTAAGATAAACTTGCAGGAAAATTACGGAAGCCTGCTTTCTATAAAATTAAATGAAATTAAAGGAAGATTATAAGCCTTAATCACTAACTTTAATTCTATATTGTCCTACTTACCTTTAAGGGCTTCTCCACCCTTTAGCAGCTGCCTCTATTACCATTTGCCATTATTTCCGTTCGAACAAGTCATTCTTCTCTAGCATCGATCATTCATAATTCTATGAATCTGTCCTCTCTTAATTGCTCTTGGCATGCCCCGCTTCCGTCTTCCACGAGGTGACCATGGCATTGAAGACCACGCCTTTCAATTCTCTCCATCATCTGTCTCACCTCTTCATTTCTGTTTTCCAATCTTGATACTCAGACACAAACTGACCAGGCCGGCCGCGCACACATCTACATTACGAAATTCCAAACAATATCTATTACATTTGCCTGAAGGTTTTGAGGAACAGAAATTAAGAACTGGAGTGTGAATATCTGTAAAACTACAGAGCTCTGTATTTGGCTGTGTTACTCCTTACCTCGTCTCAGGTAATGAGTAAAGGAGCATAGAAAGTACGAGGAGAGAGAATGAGAGAGAGAGAGGGGGGGGGGGGAGATGGGGAGAGCATTAGCTTCAGTTTTGTTCAATAAATTTTAACTTGTACACAAATTAGCCCTCTACACCGAAATTATCGTAACCTCTGCTAGTGATCCAATAAGGCAGTGTGCAAATTGTTATTCTGTACCAAGGAAATAATTAGGTTTCTCCAAGTTCCTGCTCTTAACAATCGATGCGAGTAATGATTGAGACAGATGAGTCCCTGGCTGCAGGTGGAGCGAGATTAAACACAAACAACTAGGGAAATCGAATTTCCTTCTTCTGAGAGGGAGTATGCATTTGGGCCGAGCCAACCCCACAACGTGATTTAAGAGAGACGCAGGGCATCAATCGAATGTACCGAGTATTCGACCCTCCCCCCAATTCATCAGGGGCTGTTCGTGCGCACCAATGTCAGCCTTCGTCGGTACACATACTGACAAATGAACATCCGCCTCTTTTTTTTTTTTCCCCTGACATGCAGGTACAACTTGCACCCGAAACAAAGAAACTTAATAATACCGATCAAGTACAAACCAGACGTTCTTTCAAAGTACCTGCTTATCTGGTTGAGTGCCAGTTTTCTGACTTAGAACAACAGGATATAAGTCATTTAGGCTTTTTCCAGTCTCATATATCAAAACTCTTCTGTCCATCTTCTCGACCTACCTGTATTTCTTTTTTTCGAAGATTTATAGGACATAATTAATCTGGGAATACGGTAAGCATTCATCGTTTCTACAGTTATATCTATATTGGTCAATTTTTCCGTGAAATATAAGATCTTTAACTGATTTCATGTTTCTTTGCTTATTCTTCTAACTCTTAAAGTATAACCTTATGCATTATCTGCCGCTTCTTCTTTACCTGATTACCCTCCCTTTATACAGTGCGTAGGGTCAGGCGCCTGTCGGTGGGCAGAGAATCTACGGACCAGGCAGAGTGAAGACCTGGAAGCGAGTGGTCAGCCAAGCACAAGGTATGACATTGAGAAAGAAGATGATATGAAATGCAGGCTAAATTGATGGATAGAAAGGTTGTTATGAAGAAATTGGTGGAATGAGAACCCGGAGAAAACCCGCCTAGACGCAGCTTCGTCCATCACAAATACTGTATATGACATAGATACTTGTCGCGTAATTTTGCTATTTTATAAGCATATTTTTTTTCTTAGAATTCCTCATACCAAGAACAAGATTATTGTATTGTTGTTTATCTACAGAGGTAAATCTCGCGACAAGCTTTAATATCATATAAATCTGTAATGTAAGAAACTGATGGATTTGATTTAATTTAAATTTTATTTTATTCTATTTAGAGCATTTGAATAAAAGCTTATTTTTTGTTTAATTTTTTACTATTAATATATTTTATTCGTATTCTTCTCTACACACCCTTTCATTTGTTACACATAGCATGGGAATGCATAAAAAACAACGACGTAATTTTCGACGGTCCACCATATTGGATTTAGAATAACGTCACATAGCTAACCATACAAACTAAAGGTGTATCCAAAATTTCAGCTTAGTAGCATTGAAATTCAATTGTGAGATTTGACCTGAACAAACATTTCAAGCTAAATAAAAGCTGGTAAAATCGCATCTCTGCAAGCGTAATTTTTTTTTTTTTTTTTTTTTTTTGGTCATTGTCCAACATTCGGATCTATAATTATAGAAGGGTTGGAACCACTACTACTTTATAAAGTTCTAATTTTGTTTTTCGTCTTGCATTTGTTTCGTTAATTATGTTTCTTATACCTTTATTTTTGAGGCATGATACATTGCAGCTTAGATACTTAAGAGAGTTTATTTCTTCTAATTGTTTTCTACTCCTATTTTTTTCCTATTGTTTCCTCTCGTCTGAGAGCCAAGACTTTAGTTTTATTGGTTGAAATTTGTAGTTTGTAGCTTTGAGTGATTTTGATTAATTTATATAAGAGGCTTCTGAAGATTTATCTCTGAGTCATTTATAGGAACTAAATGATCTGCAAATAGCATTACATCTAATAAAATAATATTATAGATAGAGTACTTGTATTGGGATAAATTATTTGAGTAATTGTAGCTGTTGGCACGCGTGGTAGTTCTTATTTCACCTTATTTCTTGTAAAAGCGATTTATAGCCCGCAATTCCCAATCGCAACTCCAAGCTATTCTGTTTTATCTAACTTTGACAGTGTTATGGTAACACAAACTTCACAAACATTGTTCAACTGTTCACAATTCGCTCTGTCAATTACCTAACTCAATTCACAAGCCAGTCTGCTTATATAACACCTAAGTTATCGGTGATTTTTTCTGGAAATCGAAGATTCTCTGCTTCTGAAGAAACAAGTGCTGTACGCCAAACGCGTGAAAGAGCGTTTGTTCTGAGCCGCTCATTGTTGTACTTATCGGACTTCTGATTTTTGTGCTAGCTGTTCACAAATGGATAGCCATACATATTTGTACGCGCGCGTGGACCTTTTTATTGTCTTTTTGATTTAAGAAATCTCCAAAAATGCATTTTCAATTAAATTTACTGTTGAATTTTTGAGGGAAGTAGAATACTTCTATTTACTATAGGTAACTAGTAGAGAAAGTAAAAGAATTTTGTGTTCTGAATTCTGCACTACTTCATAGAAATTCTTGAGTGTGGAGATAGAGGTAGAGTATGTATGGAGGGGATTCCACACTAAGTCAACTGTTGAGGCCATTGTATGTCAAACCTCGGGTGGATGAGATGACGTGAGAGCACTCTATGGGCGTTTTGGAACCCGAGTGAATAGCGTGAGACAGTTTGAGGGTACCTAACGTGCGCTGGAGGTTATTCATCTCGACAAATGGGTTCGCCAAACAGCCATCGGTTAGGTGAATACAGCGCCACCCATCCGCAGAAGAACAGCAGTTATAGTTCGCGAAGTCCCCACATAGCAGCGCCAAACTCGCCCGTCGCCGACACTTCCGAGCCTGAAAGATGGGATTGAAATGAAGTTGAAATATAAATGGAGGAACGCGAAACTTGGGTATGTGATTATCTTTCCCAGCATTTGCCTGGTAATTTGGGAAAACTTCCAGAAATATCCACGGGTCAAGAATTCAAGGGAATCGAATGCCCTACATCTTCAGAAACAAGCATTGATAGTTAGAAAATGAACTGAGAACTGAGAAAATATAAATGAATAAATGGTTATTAGCCGTAATTGCAATTGGCTATGGCAAGAGGTACACTGGCTACAGTCAAGGTATACTCATGCACCTTGCGTGGCATTGGGTATGTTTCCCCAAATATCAACCGACTCTACATGCAGAGAACGGCGTTTTAAAATGTTATATTTGAATAAAGAAATAACCTCTTCCTTCATTACAAACTAGCTAATGTGTTATGATACAACCAATTAACGGACGTTGCCATCTCTCTTCATTATATCAGCTCAAATTCCTAATTGTAGTAAGATTGTTGTATTTATCTTCATTTCGTGCTGCTTTCTTTTGTTTATGTGCGTTTATAATTTCATTTCCTTGTAACCTTAGGTAGTACGTTGATTTTTTAAGCAATATAATTTATAAACTTTCCTGCTGCTAAGTTGCCTCATTTAATTAGACCCAGGGGGAAACAAATTGTATTTTATGTAAAAAATAACGTGCATAACTTCGGGCTTATACAGGGTGTCAAGGGTATAGGTAAGCGTGATGATAGATTAAAATATGCCCAATAAATTACCACAATCACAAAGTAATTTATCATGAAAGAATAAGAAAGTAATTGAACATTATTGAATACATTATCTGTACATTCTGGAAAAAAGACTATGACAAAATCCGGATGTTTTATTAATTTGTGCGGCATTGGCTGTGATGCACGCATTCACAAATAGAAGGATGAAACTAGGCCAGTGCTTTTATCACGTATCTATATGTTTGTTATCAGCTACTAGCTACTACAGGGTTCTTCATTTAAAACCTAACAGGCGCACGTCTCATAAACTTTATCTTTCAGGTTACCCCACAAATACTCGTAGAAATCACACACTGTTAGCTCGGAACAGCGAGAGGGTCAAACACCAGCACTAATCACTATCTTCAAACACTTCACTAATTTTATTCATGGATTTACAATCTGTTAGTAGAATATAGGAGCGATTATGCGTGTAGCGCTAACAGCACACCAAACTCCAACTCTGTGATCATAATGAGGGATTTCTTGAACGCGATGTGGATTTTCAGAGGCCCAGTTCTCAAGATTCTCTGCTCTCTCTCCTCCTTCTGTTGGGTGCCACATTGTTACATATTTGTCCAGCAATTGTTGTTGAACCTTACTGTGTGAGCTGCTATCTCCACTTCGCTACTGCGCTGTTATCGCGACGTCCTTCTTTTGCGCCCTTATTTCTGTATTTCTTATGCGGTCTCTTCTTTTTCTCTCCATGTTTCTCTGAGTATTCTGTAATGAAGTCCTTTGTTGTTGGGTGGTTGTCCATGTTTGTGCTTCGTATACTTATGTTCGGAAGATGCATCTCTCTAATATTTCTCGTTTTTGTTTTAGCTGCTGTCACTTATCCTTAGAAACAGCAGATAAATAATAGCTAACTAGAACATTTTCAAGTGCTAGAATTTGGAAACAGTTTTATTTTACACTAACGAACAGATGGCAACTCACTTCACATCAACCCATGCGTATGTGAAATGAAAACTCCCATAGTTTGTTGGCATTGCAATTGTCAGAAGATTTAGCAAAGACGGAAGGGCAACAAGTGCCGCTGACAGGGTGAGACGATATCAACTCTCGCAGGAGCTCCTTATATGAGACCTTCTCTGGTTATTACTGTTTATAATCGGCTGCTAAAGAACAAAACAAGAAACGACATCGCAATTAAATGTTATACCCTTCTTCACAAATCAGAAGCATAGGTATACACAAAAGAGATTGAAAGAAGCTATGTAATGTACAAAAATGATATTTTAAAAAGAGAACAAATGTGTTACAGGACCTAATTGTTTCTGAAATTGAACAAAAAGTTATAAAGAAATATAAATATTCTACACAGATGAAAGAAAAATAGTATCGTTGCAATTTCTCCAACATTACACGTATTAAACGAATATTTGATTCATTTGCGCACTTATAATTTTCTTTATTAACAGTTTATATTCTTAGATTGGTTAGTACTTCTAAGTGGGCGTGATACAGAAAGAATGACGTAGAGTGTACTGCTCTAGTAATAACGAATGGTGCACCAGAACTGAGTTCCTGCAAGTGCAATGACCTCACAATACGTAGGCCAGTAGATCACACATTGATTAGTGAAGCAAAACGGATAATCTATATGAAGGTGGTGTTCATTTTTCGGCGCAATGACGACCATGCGGAACATTAGGTTGCAGAATGTGATTCATTTGTGGGAAAACTGGTAGACAAAGGGAAAAAACAACTAACACACCGTAGTCTATACATACTTAGCTACTAAATATTAAAAATATTTACACTTATGCACTCAACAGCCTGTATAATCAGAGCTCACAAAATGTGTAATTAAGTATAGAGACATTGAAAGTTGAAAGGGCTAAGTAATGCCCTGTGTAGGAAATCACCCCCTCCATGTATTAAGAATAAAAAGAATATTGTTATGAACAACCAATACTTCCATATAAGATATTTTGTAGCTGTTTATCTAGTATTTTAGATCCTTTTCACAAAAATTTGTGGTAAAATCAGAAATAATAACGTGGTATAAATTCTTAATTATTTTCAGAAATGCATGCCGAGTCTACGAACCTCGGACCTCAGCACTACAAGTAAGTAGACCTTTATGCTGAATCATTGTTGATATATCAGTTCTTGTTTCAATTTGCTACATTATTTTCCCCTCTCTTACTGTAGTTCAGAATTTGTTGATTTTAGTTGCATATGTTTGTTTGTGATATCATTATTGCCGCCGCCGCCGCCGCCGCCGCCGCCGCCGCCGCACCAGCCTGTGTAAATTTCGCTCACCTACATGCTGGAGCCAGCCAGCCCCGTGCTCTATACTAAACAACTTCTACTGCCCTGCTTAGCGGGATGCACACATTTTAGGGGCTATATTTCATTCACTTTATGCATGTTTATATTTCATCAAAATTCGACATCTCGCAAATAAACCAAAAGCAATCTTCGTTACAGTGCATACAGTTAATTAAAATTCCTGTACCATATAATAGATATTTAGAGTACTAGTTTACAAAAGTAGAGGTTTAGTAACAAGAGCCCCACATTTTTTGTTTGAATTTATATTGTGTGGTAACGAAGAATTAAAACATCACTGATTATTACAGTATGAGATACATATATTTAAAGCGTGACTTACTTGATTTGAAGTTGGTGTGCAATGTTAACTAAAAGCTCAGAGTAAAGAGCATACTTTGGCTTTTATATACTTAGTGGTTTTACTGGAATTCATCTCAACTATCCTGTACTGCGATTGGTAGAAAATATTGGAGGATATATTAACTGAGTAGCCTACTTCTATAGTTATAATTAGCGTATTTCCGCCCTATTTCTACTTACGGCTGGTGCTCTGCTACCACTTATAATGACAGTGCCGCGTTTTATCTACATCATTATTATTATTATTATTATTATTATTATTATTATTATTATTATTATTATTATTATTATTATTATTATTATTATTATTATTATTATTATTATTATTATTATTATTATTATTATTATTATTATTATTATTATTATTATTATTATTATTATTATTATTATTATTATTATTATTATTATTATTATTATTATTATTATTATTTTTATTATTATTATTATTATTATTATTATTATTATTATTATTATTATTATTATTATTATTATTATTATTATTATTATTATTATTATTATTTTTATTATTATTATTATTATTATTATTATTATTATTATCATTATCATCATTATTATTAATATTATATTCTATTTTAATGAGGTCACCAGACGTTTTTATATTCTGAGATGTACGTAAATCATAAAGTATTTATTATACTTACTTGTAATAATGTTTGTGGGAGATCGCATAAATTATTAATGATTTCCCATTAAATACTAACAATTTTTCTTTCCATTAACAGTTTATTATATTACTGCATTCAAGTTGAATTTTGGATCCGGTCAAAAATTTTTAGATGCTGGGTCATAAAAATGGGGAGCCCAAAACCTGCGGTTGCGCAGGCAAGGGTCTATGTCGTGTCCGCCGGGTTTGAACAAGTGACCTCGGGGATCTGAGGCTAGCATGTTACCCTAGACCATAAGCGGCGAGACAGAGAGGGAGAGAGAGGGGGGAGAGAGGGAGAGGGGAAAGAGAGGGAGATATCTGTAAAGAGATGGAGAGAGATTGTGATTGAGAGAGAGGATGAGGAGTATATGAGAGAGTGACAGAAAGTGGGAGAGAGAGAGAATGATAAAGAGAGATGGAGGGAGAAGTAGAGATAATGGAGAAAGTGAGGGAGAGGGAGGCATTTGGAGAGAGCGGATGTGTGTGTGTGTGTGTGTGTGTGTGTGTGTGTGTGTGTGTGTGTGTGTGTGTGTGTGTGTGTGCGTGCGTGCATGTGTGTGTGGTGAATAAAACTACTGTATTTTCAGAAAACAAACTAACGTTCACGATCAATTAGATCAGAAACTAATTAAATCAAAATTTATACCAAAAACTTCATTGAGAAGTCGTATATATGTTTGTTAAAGACGCTGTAAATTGCAAGAATCCCTTAAGTGCCACTAGTTGCCGAAATTTCTTCCAGCAGGAGCCTTTACGTGCCAGAACATTTAAAAGATCCCACAGTCGCAGGACTGTGGGATCTGTAGGCCAGGGCCTAACCAATTAGGCCATGCAGACCAATACGACATCTGGATGTGCAGGTAAGTAATAACAATAAAGAGAAGTATCGTTCTTAAGGTTACGAAGCAGAAATTATTTAGGTGATTAAATTACAAAACAAGAGGGAAGTTAATGAAGACAAAGTGCTAGTAAGCTTAGCATGAATTAATTGAGCTTTCAAAGTTGATACACAATTTTTGAAGCGCATCTGGCGCTGAAACTTCCTCTTTATGTCTCGTCTACGTATAATTAAATAGCTTTTGGAACGTGAACAGCTGGGATGCGATTGTTAATGTCATACCAAGCGTTATATCTTCAACCATGTCTCGAGAAGTAAAATCCTGTTAAATTGCTGCTGCTATTCGTAATTTTCCATGCGAACAAATTGCATGTTTACCTCAAGTATAAAACATTTTAAATTTAATGATGTGGTTAGTTTATTGGAGTTACGATAACAGAAATATGAATTATATAACCAAGAGATCTTTTAGAATATTGCAACACTTGTTAACAAAATACGGTTGGAAGGAAACTATAACCTTTAAGGGCACAATTTGAAAGTTGTAATATCACGAAAGACTGTGTTAACGTCAACAGAAGAGAACTATGATTTTTGCAAAAGTTTAGAAGGAAAACAAAAGCGACAGAAGAATAACTGGATTGATTTTTGGCATTTTGTTACAATATTGTTGACAGCATTTGTAATGTTTCAAGATGTAACCACAGTAGGCACAATGTTAATTTAATAAATGTGTGGTTTCTGAGCCCTAATCTGTCACATATTGAACACTTGCACTAGTTACGCATTTATGGTTCCGAATTGATGAGATAATTCGCAACATTCGGGGACAGTGCGTGAGGGTCGAACTGAACATAAACTTCCGCGTTCGTGATTCCAAACCTGATTAAGTTCTTCCGGTGGAAAAGCTTGAATATTCCATGGAGTTCACATAAGGGTTAAGCCACGTGCCTGTGTATACACTGTCCTGCCTAGAAACACAGGTGGTAATTTAAGTTGCACTGTACACACACCAGAATCTATCTGGGAGGACAAAAATGAAGGGCAAATGGCTAGATGTATACTATAACCTCATCTATTCATTACAGCTCACTGAAAAGTGTGGTATATTATAGACGCCAAAGAGAAACACTAAATACATTCTAACAATGAGGTTCAGGCAGGTTTTTCTAAGCCCTTATAACAAAATTTAAAATATAGAGGATTTGGATGCCGATCGTTTTATGTTTTGTAGATACATACCTCGTCCACCACATATCCCACATGCGATTGCCTGGGATCGAACTCGAGTCGCTTTGGTGAGAAGCGAATGGTCTAACCACTCAGCTACGGCGCGGTCTATTCCGCCTGTGATGCGCTCTGGTCGCCTGGTGGGTACTCTCATATCATCCTTCCTCCTGGGGTCTGGCACAGAATAAACCATTCACTGGCGTGTTGAAAGACAAGACAAGATTTGAGGATTTTTGAAAATGTAAGAAGTAACATGTAAAGTATAGTTTATTGTGGGATGTATGCCTTGAAAATATTTGTGTCATCCTTAGAAGACATTGAAAATAAATTCAACGTTTGGTATTGATTCTGTTTTTCAGTTTTCTGTTATGTTTTTTAGAGATATGCAGACAATTGTACACCGAAATCTATAAAAATGGTTTTGTGTTCCACTGTAACCTAGATACCAAATTGTTTAGTGAAATGCAATATTCCTCTAGCAACTAAAAGGAGGCAGTAATATTTTATTCTAACTAGCCTTAAAGTTTGTAATATGCGTGTTACATTTCTGAGTGGTAGTTTTATCAAGTGACACACTTTAAGGTCGCATAAACTGTTCTGTTTAGTTTACTCACTCTACTGGCTGTATTTTATAGCTCTAAGGAAACATTGTACATGGTATCTCAACAGAAGATACAACTTCTATGGAAGGAGCTGTTTGAGAGGTCGTTGTACTTCCCGGAGCTTCAGTTGAGAGGGGAAAACTCGCTGGAAACCGAAGGAAATCGGAGGGATTCGCTTTTGTCACCATGGCGCTAAGGCCATTAGAAATCGCCCACTCGAAAAAGCGGCATATATATCTTAGAACAGTAGCACGTTGGCAGCGCTCCAAGCGGTGAGCGCTAACAACGCCATCGTAAAGCTAAATTCCGTTCCAGAGGGCAAAGAGAGCTCAATCGCTACAATGCTTCATTTTAACTGGCTCATATTAAAAGCTGTATGTTGGCTTTTATTTTCAGAACAAAAGAGGTACACTTTAAGCTCTACCCCTGCCAACAACACTGGGCAACAGTGAAAATAGTTGATTCTTATGAACTTCCACGTGCTTAATTCATAAATAGCTATAAAAAATGACGGATTAGTTCTTGTTTTGGTGATAAAGCAACTAGTTATTTTTCTCAGGGTTTATATTTTCTTTTTAGGTAAAATTTTATTTTCAAAATAAGCATACTTATCAAATGACAAAACACAACGTTCAAGCTTTTTATAGGTTAGTTATAAACATTCATATTGTTGCTGTGAGTGAAAGACTATTATTTCTGTTGTAATTAGTTCAGAATTTCTGATGTTTTCAGGGTTTTAAGATGTGAACTTTATGAAAATGCATGCGAATGTGTTAATTCCGTGAATAAGGTTTGTTACATTTGTGGTGAAATAATATTTTCATCACAAAATTGCAATCTGACACCTCTTGTGAATATTACCTGTCCACATTATTTTGGTATGAAGGTGGGGGACCAGGATAAGTCATGGGCTCCACATATTCCTGTTGCAACTGTCTTTTTATACCACGAGATTGACTGAAAAATAAATGGCTTTTGTTGCCCATGTGATGAAAACCTACAATTTTACTAACATAAATATCTATTTTGACTCTTATCAGCATTTGTCGTAAAATGTTGCAAAGAAATTTTTATTTAGATTTCAATTCTTCAGAAAAAGCATAAGGTGATGAGCAATAATATTTTTCATCCATTTTGAAGTGTTAATTGGACATTATAATGCATATTCGTCCAATAATTATGATAAAATAATAACTTCCAAAATCTTTATACTTGGAGCTCTGGTTGTATCTTTAAACAATTTGAAGGAAATCGAACAAAACCGGCATCGCGTGGAATATTTTAAATTTATAAGAATGTAAGGTAAAAACGAAAAGCGAGAAACACAGCTTTGAACTTCTACCTGCCCTTGTGCGCAAGTGTCATTCTCTATGACACAATCATAAGCCAAAACCACTGTTTAAAGAGTTAGGCTGGATTTGCACTTAGTCTTAATTGAACTACCTACAGGATGAATGGATTTTGTGCTATATTAATTTTAAAACAGGATTAATTTACTGTAAAAATAGCTTTTTCTTATCGATTAACGATCTAGAATAAAGAAGTAGAAGGTATGGTTGATGTTTGAGGCTATTAAGAACGAACATACACAGAACATAACACCTACATTTTTCATAAGATGTGTAAACATATCATGAACATATCGCGTCGGATCTGTAGAGCGGTGTATGGTAAACAAAGTCTCATCCCTTGCCATACCATCGTGCTTCTTCAGGACTCCACAGACGGAAGAGTGTAGGGCAATTGTACCCTTGCGTGACGGCAGATAGCGCTAGGGTACCATCCGGTCAGGACCTCCTAAATACCGGACCTGACACTGTGATTCAAGATGGCGGCCTATGTGGTGGGAACTACTTGTAAACAACTCGTCTACAGGCTACGATTTCAACGCAGTAAAATAAAAATGTTGTGTAATAACACGCCTATTTTGTGAATATGGGCTGTGTTAAACACAAAAACACTGTCTTAAACATAAACTCAAGTAAACAAAAAAGAATGACATTTAATATTAAACGATAAACCATGGGCAATGAAATATATAACCTCAAATATCATTCATGCAATCTACAGGTTTACATGCCATTGTGTAACTGCATTACACACTCAAATTACAAAGAAGGTAGACAAAACTGCAAGCAGCATGTTACTTAAATAAAACAGAAGTGTTGACAGTGAGTTGACTCAGAATTATTAATCATTGTTTACACTGTTTTTCACATTTGTACAATGTGCATAATGTTATATACCTACACAAAACATACTATACTGGATGGCTGATATACAAATGCTGCTATTTAGAATGACCTAAACATTGTGTTAGCTTAGGTTAGGTTAGTTTTGCATATGAGTGGGGTGACAGGGTCCTGTGTTATCGAAATATTTACAATTTGGGTAGTGTTTATGCAATCATTTCAACGTAAATGCATTAATCAATCATTGTAGCATATATTACACTCGTTTATGCACATTTATTAGCTAAATATCCGCCGCATAAGCGAAATAAAACCACTTCATCGACCGTACGAAATTTTCTCATAAATAAAACACGAAGCTTGAGCGCACAATAAAACTTACAAGATCGTAATCAGCAATAAAAGCTGCATCCATTGCACTATGTTTCATTCGTTTTCTCGGGCGGACGATTTTGTAAATATTTACCAAACTTTGCTATAGTCTACAGTTTTACATGCAGCAACATAACACATTTCTTCTAAACTACAGCTACACATTTAAATTACAAAGACAAAAGATAATGTACAAATATGAGCAGCATACTACTTACATGAAACAAACTGTTGGTGTTGCAGATGCCACTAATTGAATTCACTCGAAATTATTGTCTTTCACTATTCACACTATTCACCATGTTATATACACACCGGCAACTAATACACATAACGCTGCAATTTATTGTAATTAAATACTGAATTTAGAAGCTTTATGTTGTAATTTACCTTTTGTTTTAACTGAAAGTTTCTGATTTTTAATTTGCATCCGGGAATGCAACACTTACGGTGCATTGTCGTGTTTGAGGTTAGGTTGTAGTATGGCAACATTAATATACACTACTGGAACAGTTTTTCTTCAACAACCTCTCACCACTGTAATCGTGACACAAATTGTACTTGCAAACAGATAAATTAACCACACTATACGGCTAATGTAGCCATAGTCCTAGATGGAACACAATAAACATGAACACGTGGATAGCACACGGCACAGTCAAAACGTTATTACATTTATTCCTGTTCCTATACTGCCCAAATAAAACTTTTGAAACACTCGCTTTGCTAATATGAAGACAAACTTACATAGGAATTATTATAAGAAACAATAACTCGAAGACATAGAAAATAATACGAAAAACAGCGTGTGGAAACACCTCAGAAATCATCGCCACCAGCCGACGCCATTTTTGTACAACTTAGATGGCAGTGTCAGGTCCGTTAATCTAGAAGGTCCTGATCCGGTCTATCTGCTTGCATAATCTGTGGAAAGATGTCACAGCACTCATATTACTATTTATTTTTCATTTATATTATTGTTTCAGGCTTAAGGTGAAACTTTGAGTCATGGTACTAAACATCTAATTCAATATTTACTTTGGCGATTGAGGGAAATCACGAAAAAGGCCAATTACATTTGTTGGCCCAGGGACTTGAACCCGAGACCCCCTGAATGTGAGCCTTAGACGTTGTGAACATAACTCAACACTGCATTTTGTGAAAATTGGCAAGGGCGAGCCAAAGCATCGTAAACATGCTAGAATTAAAATGTTCTAGAAATTGCATGGCTCGCCGTTTGATGCGCACCCATGCAACCCAGGCCCTAGGCCACACACTCCGGAAGAGGTCTGTGCCTCGGAAACGCCTCAGGAGCTGCAACCTGATCCGCACAGGAAAACCGCGGAAAAACTGTAAATAGTGAAGTGTATATAGTGCAGTATGTGTAAATATGTATATACCAGCGTGTGTGTGTGTGTGATGCGACATATGTGTGGTATGCCCAGGGGTGAGTGAGTGTATGTACCCGTGTATATAAAAAAAGAAAAATCAAAAACGGACAATCAAAGGACTCAGAATACGCCCAAAAACTGTTCTCGATGAGCTAAAGCTGCTCACCGTATGGGTTTTTTGATAACAAAAAGCAAACAAGAGTACCCATGTAAATATTATAAATTGTAATTAATGTAAATTTTTAGCCTGTAAGCCGGGCCCCTCTGTACCGGCACCAGGCAAATTTTTCCTGATTAAAATAAGTTGAAGTTGATAGTGTTAAACGTTTCATTTTGTTCTACTGGCAATGAGCTGATGTTTTTAAGCACACTTAAAAATGATCGGCCTGGGCCGGATTTGAACCCACGACCTTGGGATCACTGGGCCAGCAACTAACCAACAGAACCACCCAGACCTACTTACACTACACAGTAGACAAAGTATTGTATTCAACCAAAAATTCGATGTTGAGATTTCACCGGAAATAAGTTTTGAGGCCCCATGAATCGAAAAAAAGCAGTTTTAGAAAACGATCCGCGCGCTGTGTGTGTATGTGTGTGTGCGCGGGCGCGCGTGTTTGGTTGTGTGTATGGACAGCAAAACTGAAAAACGAAAGTTCGTTACAAACCAAACTGGTATTTAAGTTTAATATATTTCAAGGATGCGACACGAAGATTTTTAAGAATATTGCTCCACCCTAAACTGCCTTTTACGTGATGATTTTTTGAATATTTTGGTTTTCTCGAAAATGGCTCTAATGATTTTGATTAAAATGTGACATGTTTCAGATATTTTATGACAACAGAAATATATTTTATAATTTCCTGGCCGTAACCTATGCAGTCCTGTTTACTCTTGAGGACTTTTGAATAACTGGTAAACCGCAAGAAGACAGACCAAACCTTACTCTACAAAAAATGTAGGTCTCGTTAAAACACACAATCTATGTGCAAATGACAAATGTGGAGTGAACCATTTTGAGATATTTCTTGTTATTTGTGTGCGTTTTGAAATATTTAAGCTTTCGTGAAGTGGAAGATCTTTATTACTTTTTTACATCTTATACGTGCTTAGGGAACGGAATCTCAACGCCTTAAAAGATTTGACCATCGCTCAAAACCTACCATATTCCCATATTGCCCTTGCACCTACAAGAAAATAAGCAAATGTTATTTCAGCTAACACGAAGCAGATATAAGAATAAGAGTTTGCAAGAATGGTTAGTGCAAGAGTAGAGAGATTCATGTGAGTGCAACACTCAGATTTTTAAAAATTGTTTCACTTCTAGGCGGCGCCGTAGTCCAGTGGTTAGAGTGCTCGCTTACTACCTAGGTGGTTCGGGTTCGATCCCAGGGACCCGCACGTGGTAGACGAAGCGGCGTCCGTGCGGGTTTTATCCAGATTCTCCGGTTTCCCCCACCACTCATTCCACCAATTGCTCCATAATCACCTTTCCATTCATCGATTTCGCCTACATTATTTCATATCATCCTCTTCTTCACTCTCATACCTGGCGCTTCTAGGCCTTCACTCTGTCCGGTCCATAGGTTCGTCAGAGTGTATTAGACTAGTTTGCTAGGTTTTGACTTCCAAAGTGCAATGTTGTTCATGTTAGCTATACTAGATCTTCTTTCTTAATTGAGGTGTGAAGCAAAACGGATAGTCTTTTCAACAGGCGACCATGCAAAAAACATCAGGTAGTAATTGGTTTGTGGGAAAACTTTAAGGTGAAGAGAAACAACAAACACACCTAATTAGATAAAGCACTATTATCAAAATGTCATACCTATAGCTTCAGGATCTTCGAGAAATTTCGCGAGAGAGGGAGAAAACATGCAAAAGTATCTGCTTGCGCCTCGAAGGCGCTCCTAGAATATACGTCATCCGAGAGCCTCCAGAATATATTAGAAAATTCAGTTAAATTATTTTTTAATTAGTAAGCTGGAATTTGCGAGTTAATATTGTCACCGCGCCCGCCGCATCTAATTGCCGACAACAGCAGTGTCACCCATCGCATTATTGTCGGCACTACCGCAAAGGAGCCGAAAGAAAGGTAGGACAGACGTATGTGAATCGTTGAGTAGTCGTGCCCACGGAAAGAAGAGACGTCTAGGAATGGTAGAGCTCGGCGGGTGAGGAAGTGCTTTGTTAGTGCACACGAGAAACAAGCACGTGTAACGGTTTGGCGGGATCATTGTCGAGGATACAACTGCCATAATTTTGGCGGGAAAAGCGTATTCAAATAAGTGACTGTGAGTAGAGTGCTTCAGAGGACAAATAAGAAGTAACTGTGAGTAAAGTGCTCCAGATACCCTTTTTAGAGGTGTTGTGAGAAGAGTTTGTTGGTGCGCGCGAGAAACGGTCATGTGAAACGGTTTGGCGGGATCATTGTCAACTGCCATACTTTTGGCGGGAAAGACTTATAAATATCAAGTGGCTGTGGCGCTCTCCACACACTTCTGATTAGGGATATTGAGTACAGAGTGTAGTTATATAAGCGTTGTTATATAGTGTTTTGTTTAGTGTGTCCGTGTACACCTGGACGTATATTTTGAGTGAAGTGCAATAACTAATATGTAAATGAGTATCAATAGTACTCCGTCCCCTGTGTAAATAATTCTACGTATAATTATAGTGTAAATATAGTGTGTAAGTGACAGTGTAAAAAGCGCGCGAAATATAGTGTACCCACGCTAAGTGGAGGCTCCCAGAAGCACTTGCGACTGGGAGCGGGAACAAGAAGGGGATGGAGAATGCCCCTGATCCGCCGGCCGCCGAGAGCGGAGTCAGGCAAGTGATGGCATCCAGCCGTGACTGCCACCGCACTCGCCCTGCCCACTACAGCCCCATTGACTACAGCTCCCAACGGCCAACGAACCACGGACCAACCAACCAAAAAGACGCAGATGACAGAGGAAGAGCGTAAGGCAATGGAAATAGAGAAACTTCAGAAAGAAGTAGATGCACTAAAGGGAGAGATCATCTACTACCAGAATGTGCTGGCAAATATGGATGGGGAATCCCAACAATTTGCAAAATTCCCACAGGACCTCGGGTTCTGCTACAAAGAGCATGCCCTCAAGAAGCGGCGATTAGTCATCCTCAGCGAGGGGTGGCAACAAGTGTCTGCAAGAAATAAGAGGAATAGAAGAAGCGGCCGGGAAAGCGATTCAGACAGTGAACGTCCTGACCAGCAGCGCCCCAAGCGCGTCTCAAAACAAAAAACGCCGCCATATCCCCTCACCACGAGAAACACCTACGCGCCGCTGAGGGTACAATTTGATGCAGAATCCGACGACGAGACGTCAGAGGATCCACCACCACAACCCGCAATAGCCTCCACCTCTAGAGACCCCTTCCCCAAGCTACCCCCTACCAAAGCCCCCATTCAAACACAGACACAGAAGAAATATACCACCCAGCCCACCATTCCCACCCCCACTCCCGCCCCAAGCACATCCAACAACGCAGCAAAAGCATCAGACAACCAGAAACCACCAAGAATAATAATCCCTGACGTCCAACACACGGTAAAGGTCCTCCGCATCCTGCGTGGCTCGCTTCCTGCCGGCACATATAAATTGCAGACGACGAGGGACTGCCTTAAGCTCTTCCTTCAACGGAAGCAGGACGCGAACCCGACAATGCAGCTCCTGAAGGACGCCGGAGTAGAAAACTACAGTTTTACTCCACGTGGGGACCAACCTCTTCGCTACGTAATCAAACGTCTTCCAGCTGACTTAGAGGAAGATTACGTGAAAGAGGACCTGGTCCTAAAAGGCTACACCGGCGTCCAGGTACGACAGATGATTTCACGCGGCAGGCCTCTGCCAAATTTTCAGGTAAGTCTTGACAGGACCACCGAAAACCAAAAACTTCTACAGGAACGAGAGGTGTGCCATATGATGGTCACCGTGGAGGTCCTAAAAACAAACCAAAACATAACGCAATGTTACAACTGCCAGCAGTTGGGGCACACTTTTAGGAACTGCAATATGACCCCCCGGTGTGTCCTTTGCGGTGACCTCCACCGCCTGGCTGATTGCCCGAAAAAGGCCAAGCAGGGCGTTGTACCCCACTGTGCTAATTGTGGGGAAACGCATCCTGCCAGCTACAGGGGGTGCGAGACGTTTCGCAACGAACGTCACCGCCGTCAACTGGCATCCATAGCCAGGAGCTCTCCCAGTGCTCAGCCAGGGCCAAAACCCATCATACACCCGGCCCTGGTTCAAACAGGTATCTCCTATGCGGGAACTACCGGAGGGCAAAATGCACCAGTGCCACCACAGAATGGTCCCCCTCCACTACCCCAACAGGCGCCCACGGGTGACCTTAGTGGGATAAAAGATATATTAAACATGTTCAGA